>CM060953.1:123969751-124544751 GCA_030765055.1 Mantis religiosa | reverse complement strand
TGATTTGCAGTTGAAAAATGTATAAAGTATTTGAACATTCAAACCAATAACAAAAAGATCTCAGAAATAGTTATCACCTCAAAATTCAGCTGTCTCAAAAGTCACATGCCCGAAGCGTATGAATATTGGTTTATGTGCACATGGCTCTGCAAGCATATCATTCATGCTCAAAATGTGCACCATTCACTCAAAGACAATGTCTTACATGATCAAAATGTTCATCAATCACTCATAAAAATGTAGCTGGTGGAATGTGGTGGTATTGGTGATTCTTTCGTTTAAGACATCCAGATTTGCAGGGTGTCTGTGGTATAAGATCAGGGAATGTAAACGCCAATTGTCAAGGCCACTTCATCCAATCCAATGATTGTGAAACATATTGCATAAGTTTCGGCTAGTTGCCAGAGCATAATGTGAAGTTGCTCTATAAAGCTGAAAAAGCATATCTTTAGACGGGTATCAAATGGCATATCATTTAAAATGTCAAGACGACAGTATCAAGCAGTTCTCCAAAAGTGTGTTGGTTTATGTGGTCTTTGAAGATGTATAGGCCCACAATAAATTCGGATAGGATACCACACCATACCAATAATCCATGGGGCACCTGGGTTATTGGAAGGACACATCCAATGTTGGTTTACTGAGGGCCAGTAACTGGCATTCTGTATATGGGCATGACCATCTAAGAAAAACAAACATTTATCACTGAACAGACTTTTCAAAGAAAATGGATTCCTCGCTACTTTTTGTATGATCCTGTTACAGTACTCCATTCTTCTTATGGGACCAGTATCAGATATTGTGTGTCTATGCTGCAATTTGTGTGGATCGAATGTGCCAACTTAAATATTCAGTGTACTGAATGTTTACTAATGCTACTTTCCCTGACCATGTAGCAGAGTGATCTGTTAGGGCTTACTGTAAGTTTGGCAATCTCATTGGCTCAGTGATCTTCATTGGTGGCTGTTTTTGGGTGACCACTGCATTTGTTGTTGGCTATCATGCCTGTTCATTTAAATTTATTCATCAATTTGTTCACAGTTTGATGGGAGGGCTTGGGAATATAAGAGTGCTGGTGATTGAATTCGTCTGCAGCTTCTCAAAATGATCTATGGTGATCTCCAAAAGGAAGTATCAGCTCCACATATTGTTCCGATGACAGTATTCTTTCTCTACAATACTATTTCACCTGTAATAAAAACAACCTACCATTAATATTAATTAATATTAATATTAATTAATATTTAATATTAATTAATTTGAATCTTTAAATTTGAAATGTAATCTCCAAAAGACAACAATAATGGGATTCAGTAAGTCAATTAAAAATTTAAGCAATCTTAGTATATAAGTTGGGAATACACTAGTTCAAAATGTTAACACACACAAATTTCTAGGTCTTCAGGTAGACAACTGTTTAAAATGGACAGAACACATAGATTATGTATGTAATGTTATCAGTAGATCAATATATTTACTGAGATATTTCCAAAATTATGGTGATGTTCAAATGATGAAATTGATATACTTCATATTCATATTTATTGCAACTTAATACAGTGTTTGAATACAATTAAGCCATGTCATTTGTATATATCCTCCTCTAACATATGGTATAAAAATATGGCGGGGGGGGGGGGGGAGGGTGCTGCTAAAACCAAGATGAATAAACTTTTTATTTTGCAAAAGAAAAGCATCAGATTTATACATAAGATGACAATGCAGGAAGCATGCAGAACTGCTTTTATGAATAATACGCTTTTAACCATTTATTCTCTATATGTTTATAGAATCATACTGTATATAACAATACAACCATTAATAAGAAACAGTCAAGTACACAACCATAACACAAGAAATAACTTTAACGTCTTTAGAACAAATACAAGTTTCATGGAAAAGGAGGTCAATACAAGAGGGGCAATCTTATTTAATAGATTACCAATAGCTTTAAAAAATTTGGTTAACACCTTAAAAACATATTTTAAATATAACTTAAAAGAGTATCTAATTAATAAATGTTTGAGTGTTCGGAAGCTTTCACGGCCGGGGTCAGAATTAATATAAGAGATTCCTTCCGGGCTTTGGAGCCGTGGTCTGATGGAGTTAAGCTGTCCATACGTTTCGTCCATCCCTGCGGTGGACATCATCAGTGGCGTGGTCTTAATCTTCTAGGTGAAGGTTCAGGCACAACTGAGGCGATTGATTGATTGATTGATTTATTTTATAAGCAATTCGCCTGGTGCCGGTACAAAAGACCCGGCTTACAGGCTTAAGATTTACATGGCTTTACATTTTTCATTATTTTGTTTTGTGTTGCTGGGTGGGTTTGTTATTAAACACCCATACGACGGCCTTATCTCGGCCGTCGCGAACAGTGTTACCTTGTTCGTTGTTTATTGTTTATAGTTTTTTTTTGTGAGAGAGTTTTTTTTTTTAATAAATAATTATAAATATGTACATATATACACTGCGCTTATTTCGCGCACACGCACACACACACACACACGCGCAGTCACACACACTCGCTCACTCACACCCACTGTTCACTGTACACTATATACAATATATGCAGTTATACTGTGCGACAGTTTGGAGAGCGGCTTGTATCCAGGGTGCCGTGACTGCGGCCTCTGCCCGTGATGACATGCGGCCATGGGCCGGGGAGTATTGGAGGGGTATGCTGGGCGCGCTGGTTGGGCGAGCCGCCGTCACTTAAAATACCTTTATTCTCGCATGTTTGCGATGTTGCGGCTCGCCTTTTCCAATATTATTGATGTTGGTGTTTTGGTAATTGAACCTGCTTGCTCCTGAAGATGGGGGCGCAGAACTTCAATCTCTGCCGCCCTTTGTTGGCGGTATCTTTAATGTGGGTTGACCAGTTCATGGTGCGTGACAGCGTCACGCCCAAGTATTTAATTTGCTGACGGCAGTGCAATTGTTGACCAGCAACCGTTAGGTCCATAGCCAAAGGGCGCCGCTTAGTAAAATGGATCAGCTGGCATTTGTTTGGATTAATTTTGACTTTCCAATCATGGAGCCATGAGAGGAAGCGGTCAGTATACCGCTGCATTTCTAATAGGCCGAAACGATAATTTTTGTGGTGGTTGTAAATGGCAGTGTCGTCAGCGTACATGGCCACTTTGCATCTGGTGTCCACAGGGTAGTCGTTTGTGAATAGTATATACAAAAAAGGCGACATGATAGCCCCTTGTGGTACGCCAGCCTGCATGGCTCTCTCCGTAGAGGAGGAGCCGCCCACTTGGACGTAGAAGCGCCGATTTTTCAAGAAACTATGCAGCATCGGTGTTGAAATTTGGAGGCCGGGAAAGTTCCGGTGCATCTTATAAATAAGGCCGTTGTGCCAGCACCGGTCGAAGGCGGCTTCTACGTCCAAAAATAACGCCAACGTTGAAGCCCCATTGTTAAATTGCTCGGTTATGTCATCTGATAATCTGAGTAACTGGAGTTCTGTAGAATGTCCTTTTCTAAATCCAAACTGGGAATTTGAGAGTTCATGGTCCGAAACTTATTTTTGAAGTCGAGAAAGTATAATTTTTTCGAGCAATTTACCAATAGTAGACAAAAGACTAATGGGGCGGTAATTTTGAGGCTGCCTGGTGCTTTTCCCCTGCTTCGGGAGCATTATGACCTTGGCTCGTTTCCAGGTGTCGGGGAAATGGTTGTGCTGCAAACAAGCGTTGAATATTTTTGTGAGTTGCACCAGGGCTTTTCTCGGGCGGTTTTTCAGTTCCTCATTAGTCACTTTGTCCGGGCCGGCGGCTTTCCCATTAGGTAGTTTCCTAATGAGCTTGTAGACTTCCAGCGGGTTTGTAAGGGGCAGATGTTGCTCATGTTTCTGTGCCACCCAGTTTGTTACCCAAGCGTTAACCTCCCTTTCTAAATCGAGGTTGGTTGCTGCGTTTTCGCTGAACCTGTCCTGTAGACAGTCAGCGAAAACCTCGGCTTTCTCCTCAGAGGAGAAGTGCAGGCCGAGTTGAGTTTGAAGCGCCTCAGTGGCGGCGTTGGCGTTTGAGGAGACTTTGAATGCCTTTAACAATTTCCACAAACTATGGTCCGAATGGGTGGTACTCAGCATCTTGTTTTCCCACTGTTCAATTTTGTTGAGTTTAATTTGTTGCCGAATGATTTTGCTTAGCCATTTTGCTAGCGTTTTGTACTCTGGCTGGCGGGTGTACCGCCACAGTCTCGTCAGACGCCGACGTCGAGCAATGAGCCGTTCCACCTCAGGGTAAGTGCAAAAACTGGGTGGACTTGTGGTGTATGTGGTAGCGTTTCGTCTGGCCGTGCGCAACGAGGCGGTGAAGTTTTCAATGGCGGCGTCGATGTCCGCCTCGTTGTGGTATGACAGTCCGGGTTGCGCCATCCTGTGCATATCGAGCGTGTAAGCTGTCCAGTTCGTTTCTGCCCGCCTCGGCGGACCGGTTACACCGGCCGCGAGAGAGCCGCAGAGCTCGAAATGCACAGGCAAATGGTCGGAATCCAGACTGTGATACACAGTGAGATTGTTTGTAATTGCCGCATTTTTTGTAAGCACGAAGTCCAAAATTTCAGGATCAAGTCCTGTTCTATGCCATAATGTGGGTTCTGGGGGGAGGTGTACCTCGAGGTCGTCATTATCTGTTATAAGTTCAACCAGGAGATTTCCAGCCGCGTTCGCTCGACGAGAAAACCACCATGGGTGTCGAGCGTTGAAATCGCCTGCAATTATAACGTGGTCTTCTAAAGCAAGGATTTGTTCGAGGTCTTGTATGAAGTTAGGGGAGGTGGGAGGCCGATAAAGCGCTACCAGCATCACCGTTCTATTGTTCGCACGTATTTTCAGAGCCGTGCACTCCAATGCTGCCAAAGCAGGCAGCGTGACAGGAGCATGAGCAACTGTGTTTTTTAGCAAGATGGCGGTTCCCCCCCCCCTTGTCTGCCAAATCTGTCAGTCCGAAATATATTATACCCTTGGAGCTTGAAAGTGTGCTCCGGCTTTAATTTAGTTTCGCAAATGAATGAAATATCAATTTTGTTACGCCGCAGGTAGTTTTCAAGTTCGTAGCGCTGCCTGTAGATGCCGTCGGCATTCCACAGGAGCGCGCGAGATGAAGTTATACCTCCCCTGTGTAAAGCCATTTACTCCAAGAGTGTAGAGATGGCACATATTATTATTTCTGCCTTGTCCCAAGTGTTGCTGCAGCTTTTAAATTGGTCGATGAATGGCCGCAGCTTGGTTAGCATGGAGGATATGTTCAGATCTTTGATTAAGGAGAGCAGCTCCTTAAGTCCGCCCAGGTCACTAGTTGGTGCCTGGGACGGGGGGGAAGTAGGAGGGGGACCAGCTGGTGGTGGCACAGGTGCTGTTCGTCCTCCGGCGGCGCCTGCAAAGGACACGCCTTCTCGAACCAGGGCCGGGTGACTGATGGGCCTTGGCCCTGGCTGTACACTGGGACCTGCCCTGGCTATGGCTGCCAGTTGGCGGCGGTGGCGTTCGTTGCGAAACGTCTCACAGCCTCGATAGCTGGCAGGATGCGTCTCCCCACAATTTGCGCAGTGGGGTACGACGTCCAGCTTTGCCTTTTTGGGGCAGTCAGCCAGGCGGTGAATGCCACCGCAGAGCACACAGCGCGAGGTCATTTGGCACATACTAAATGTGTGGCCTAATTGTTGGCAGTTGTAACACTGCGTAATGTTTTTGTTTGTTTTAAGGACCTCGACTGTGACCATCATATGGCAGAGCTCTTTTTCCTGTAAGAGCTTCTGATTGTCGGTGGTCCTGTCTAATGTTACCTGGAATAGTGGCAGAGGCCTGCCCCTGGATATCATGCGCCGCACCTGCACTCCGGTGTAGCCGTTTTCCAGGAGACACTCCTTCACGAAATCCTCCTCCAGGTCCTCTGGCAGCCGCTTGACGACGTACCGGAGGGGCTGTTCACTCCTTGGGGTGAAGGAGTAGTTTTCTACTCCCGCGTCCTTCAGCCGTTGCATCGTCGGGACTGCATCCTCCTTCCTCTGGAGGAACAACTTCAGGCAGTTCCTCGTCGTCTGCATTTTGAAGGCGTCAGGGCGGAGAAGGCCGCGAAGGAGATGTAGGACCTTGCTGGCCTGACGGACGTCGGGGATGATTATCCTCGGAGGCTTCTGTGAGTCTGGTTTGGGTGGGGCGGGAGTGCTGGTGGGTATTCCAGCGGTAGATGTGGAGGGTATGGCGGTTGGAGGATTTGTAGTTGTGGGCCGAGATGAGGTTGTGGGTGTGGGCCGTTGTGGCTTGGGAGATGGTTTCCGTGGTACGGTTGCACTCCGGGTGGATATTGTAGGATAATCGTTTTCATCCTCCGAGTCCGTCAGAGACGTGAAGCGGTTGCTCGTTGTAATGGGTTCCTGTAGGTGTTTCGTTTTATTCTTCTTTTTCCCCAGCAGGGGACCAGGGCGCTCGCTCTCTGAGTCGGTGCTTTCCCGGCCGCTGCCTCGGCGGTGGGGGCGCTTCTTGGCTGTGGCCGTCTGCCACCCTTCTGCTAGCTGTACCAGTTGGCGCTTTTTAATGGCGTGCTCCTGGTAGCAGCCAGCGAGGTCATTGGCAATCTTGGAGAAGTTCCGTGAATCTGGCTCCATGTTAGCGAGCATCTCCTGATAATAGGAGATTTCCCGCTGCAGATCACGGACTTCTTTCTCCAGTTTAGCCAGTTGCTTCTGCCTCCGCTCATCCTCGGGGTGGCTGACGTCCATGGGCGCTTGATTCCCAGCTCCTCCGTCAGCCAATGACGGTGCAGTGGGCGGGCGGCTGTTAGCTGGCTGCTCTGGCGCAGCTATAAGAGAGGCCGGAGGACCGCCTCGGGGCCAGGTTGCGGCGGAGACTTCGACGTGGACACATCTACCAGCTACCAGAGCAGTCTCAGAAGCAAGAAGAAGCGGTCCGCTGCAAAGAAGCAGCCACCGTTGGAGCGGCTCGGCATTGCCGTGGTGTAAACCAAAGCCTTTCGCTTGCTCTCTGAGTATAGCGCTTAGTTGATTAGACGAGTAGGATAACACGGTCATAGCAAGCAGTCGCAAGACTCGCTTAAGCGCCTGCGGGTTCGACCCTCTGTTTTTCCGGGCTTTTTAGCGCTCGCTAACAGCTCTTTCTCTCTTCCTCTCTTTTTTTTTCCTCTTTCTCTATTAGGCTTAAGCCCCATACTCACGCACACACAAATACACACATACTCACTCATTAACAACATGGCAGGGAACTCCAAAACACCCACGACTTCACCAAAGACTACCACCAGGACGCTACGTGGCAAATCCACAAAAAAACCGAATACACCTGCTCCTGTGGACACACCAAACACTTCACCAAACACCAAAGAAACCGCACCAACCATTCCCACCTCACCGGTGGCAACCACCTCATCCTCTCCAGTTGCCAGCACCTCTAAGGACAACAAACTAAACGCAGACACACCACACACTGAACCCACAGATACACTTAACACTAAAAGATCTGACCTGGCGCCGGTCATGATCAACAAAGGCCAGGCAACTCACATAAGAAAGATCACACGAGACTTTGACAACCTAAAACCAGTACACACATACACAGTATCCATAGCTAGAAACAATGGTGATTTTATGGTTAAGTTGCAATGCTTGAGTGACTACAGAAGTTTTGTAGAATACCTCAAGCAAGCCGGCGTACATTTCTACCTATTGCCTCACCCCCAAGATAGGACATCTAGATTCGTACTCAAAGGATTGTACGCCGAAATCACCAGTGACGAGATTAAGGAAGACCTGGCCGTCTTAGGGATAGAGGCGCTGAGAGCTGTCCAAATGCGGAAACGTAATTGGCAGCGCACCCCCCTGCCGATGTTCCTCATAGAGGTGGCAGGGACCCCCGACACTGAAACCAAAATTTTAGGACTCACACACCTAGGACATTTCCGCATAAGGGTAGAAAGGTACCGATCAGACCCCGAACCTAAACAATGCAGAAAATGCCAGAGACTATGGCACCTGCAAAGTGAATGTAGGTCCCCATCCTGGGTATGCGCCAAATGCACAGGACCACACCCATCAGGAACGTGCTCCGTTCCGCCCGCGGAACGGCTCTGCGTGTTATGCGGCCAGAAGGGCCACGGTGCAACTTGGCGCGGTTGCACTGTATATCGCGCAGAGTGCACTAAAAGTATGCCTAAAGTCCGCGCGCAGCCACAGGGACCCCCCTCGTTGCCACCTAAAACTTATGCTAAGGCTGCCGCTAGGACAGAAAACGCAGGGTGGCTCATTAGGGATACTAGAGGTCGACAGCGACCAGCCCCGTTAGCCGAGCCCCCTGCAGCTGTGGCTCCCCGGCCTGCCACCGAGGAGGGCCCAGCAGGTCATGAGCGACGCCCCAATCCTCCAAGCACACACACACACAAAGTCCAACAGACCAGGGCCAGAGGGCTTCACCCTCCTGCCACAAAGTCGCTCCCCCCCGCGGTAAGGGACACAAAGGCAATGAAGCAGCATTGGCAAAACTGCTGAACGTCCTGGGTCTGCCCAGAGACTCCGTTCCCAAGAATTATGTTGAGGAACACATAGCAATGTTCGGGGCTTGTTTAGAACAGGGTACTGACACCACACTCACACTACACTGGCTACTAGAACTTCTCAATGACCTACACAGCTACAGCCATGGCTGAAACAGACACATTACGAACAATACACTGGAACTGCCAGGGAATACGCCGTAAACGTAAAGATTTAGCAGACTTTTTACAAGCCAACTCAATACAAGTAGCCCTATTAAATGAAACCCATTTAGGGGACGTAGATAAATTCTCAATACCAAACTATGCTATTTTCAGAACCGATCGTAATCGTAGGGGAGGGGGGACAGCAATAGCAGTACAAACTAGCATCAGACACTATCAAGTACATGTACCCCCATTAAACCGCCTAGAAGCGACTGCAGTAAAGATTAGCACCTTCAGTACAGAGATCATATTAGTAGCTATATACAACCCACCAGGTGACATCGACACCGAAGATGTCCAAAAAATTATGCAGCTAGGACCAAGAGTAATAGCGGCAGGGGACTACAACTGTAAGCACTATTTGTGGCACAGTACAAACCCCAATCCTCAAGGGACTAAACTACTAAATTATATCAACAACACTAACTTTCTTATTATGGGGCCCGATGAGCCCACCCACATACCTCATGTTAACAATCACGCCCCAGACGTATTAGACTTAGCCATATTAAACAATATACCCTTTAACATCGAATGCACAGTACTGCAAGAACTGACATCTGATCACTTGCCAGTACTCCTTGAGGTCACACTTCCCTTGAAGTTTAAGAAAGAAATCCCAAAACTGAATTATAATTTAGTCAATTGGGAAGACTTCAATAACGTTTTAGAAAGATACTTACCGGAAAACGAAATTACTTCACCACAGCAACACGACGAAGCTGTATCCAAACTGGAATTGGCAATTAAGGTAGCGACCACAACGTGTGTCCCACAAAAATTTACACCCTCAGTAAACGCCCAATATCCGTTAGACATAAAAATCTTACATCAAATTAGGAACAGACTAAGACGAAAATGGCAACGATCGCGAAATCCTTTACATAGACAAGACTACCTTGATGCCAGAGAGGCCGTAATGGCCCGAACTAGGGAATTTGTATCAAATCAGTGGAATCAAACTCTCGCGAGCTTAAATCCGAACTCTAACTCTGTTTGGCGTATAGCTAAGTGCCTAACCAGAGCAAAAACAAACATACCACCACTCATACATGACAACACTGTCGCAGAAACTCCCCAGGCCAAAGCTGAGGTATTTGCTGCCACACTTGAGAAGGTCTTCACACCAAACCCGGCTGAGGGTCCAGTGAATCTGCAAGAGATTCAAAGCATAGAACAGGAAATACACGACACAGACTACACTGTCACACACAACAAAATGCGAAAGACTAATCCGGGAGAAATCGGCTGGATTATCAGGCACCTGAAAAACAGAAAGGCCCCGGGGCCCGATAAAATACCCAACATCGTTTTAAAAAATCTCCCACGTAGAGCTTTGCAGCTTCTAGCAAAGATTTTCAATTATACTCTAGACAGCGGCAGGTTCCCACCACAATGGAAGGTAGCAAACATAGTAATGATTGCAAAACCACATAAAAATTTATCTAACGCCTCCAGCTATAGGCCAATTAGCCTACTGAACGCCTTTGGTAAAGTACTGGAGAAAATAATTCTAAAGAGAATAAATTCCCATATTATAAAACACAATATTCTCATTTCTGAACAATTTGGCTTCAGATCCCAGCATTCTACAACACAGCAGCTTCTCCGCCTTACGGAAACCATATCCAAAGGTTACAATACTAACAAATCGACTGGCGCCATCTTCTTAGATATTGAACGCGCCTTTGATAAAGTATGGCATGCGGGCCTACTTTACAAGCTCAAATCATACAATTTCTCTGATTCGACACTTGCCCTCATTAAAGATTATATAAGCGAGCGTCGGTTCCGAGTAACTGTGGAGAATGCTTCCTCCTCTCTAAAGCCTATTAAGGCAGGAGTCCCACAAGGAAGTTTGCTAGGACCGACCCTCTTTAATTTGTACGTTAACGATATGCCAGAACTTACTCGCACTGAAAAATACATATACGCCGACGACACGGCACTGGTAACTCAGTCCACTCAACCGCGGATAATACACCTGCGGCTACAGAATGCCCTGAATGATCTTGAACCATGGTTTCGAAAATGGAGAATAACAGTAAACTCCAGAAAGTGCCAATCAATTATTTTCACAAAAAGAATCCAACATAGACATCCCAGGCACAGACAGCCACCTCTCGTGTATCATGGCGAAAGAATCGAATGGAAAGACCAAATTACCTACTTAGGGGTCACCATGGATCAAGGTCTCACATGGAAAAAACACATTCAAAATATCAGGGCCAAAGCAAATGGACAATTGAACAGACTCTACCCTTTGATTAATTTAAATAACCAACTGCAACTCAATATGGGTCTTACGCTATACAAAACACTAATCAGGCCAATATTGACGTACGCAGCCCCTGTCTGGGGATACGCTGCGAAAACGCATATAAACAGACTGCAGACACTGCAAAACAGAATAATACGAATTATTGCAAAGGTTCCTATAGTAGCTCCAGCCTATTGGCTGCACGAAGAACTGAAGCTCCACTCGATCGAACAATTTATTAAACTACTCAGTTATAACCTATATGACAGAAAGGCAAAAAACAAAAACCCTCTAATTCGCGACTTAGGCGCATACGGTACACAACACGACGTACACAAAAGACCGCTCTCATTGTTTGACAGAACTCTTGGCCTGGGGGAACCAGAAATAAACATTCAAGATTACCTAAACAACTTAGTACCACCTTAATCAGAAGCCATGGCTTAGCAAAAACACTACTGACAGACCAGTGGCCCTGGAAGTCCCTGCTAAGGGTCGTTCTGGGGACCAGTGAAAATGACCAAAGCATCCCACATGGACATGAGAAGACTACTCAATTGTATATGTATAAACAAAACAATAATCTAGCAAGATTAGCTCACATGACGTGGACCATACTCAATCTTGAGCATATGTCCAAAATATTTGGTTGTTATTTAGTTAACTTACATTAAATATATCCATTTTCACATTGAATGCATGTAAACCAATACCTAACAAATTGACGCCAGACTCAGCGCCGCTCTGGGCCTGATATCTTAAAAAACTTATTCTTAAGCACTAACAATTAATGACACCGTCCTTATGTTTCAGGACCTCACAGATATCTTGTAAGACGATGCCTCCGTCCCGAGGCACAACAATACTACGTAAACCAATTCCACATCTGAATTCCCAAGGGCGCAAGTAGGACCTTGGTCATGCTTGTGTCCTGGCGCCATCCTCACCCGGCCTAGGCTTTGCCTGGCCGTAATATCCTCTCCCAGAATCCGCAGGTGCAATAGCGGTACTGCTGCACTTCCTCTCCCGAATTCTCACCGGTGGAGGTTTTTTAGTGGGTAGGGCTGACGGATCTCTCTCCGTCAGAGGAGTCCCACACTCCGATCCCGGGACTAGTGCGTAAATGCATTTTTCCTCCACTCGAAAAAAAAAAAAAAAAAAAAAACCTCGGGGCATCAGTTGGCTGCCAGTCAGCTGAGTGGCCGGTTGCGGTGGAGCGGCTGTTGTCACAGCTGCCGCCATTTTGCAGTGGAGGTCACTGAGCCGGCGCAAAGGCTGCTGGGAGCAGTGTGGCTTGGGGACGCCACGTGTTACGTGCAACAACGGCACGTAGCTGTGCGTCCCACGCTGCTTAAGGCTGTGTGACTGCTTCTTAGTGCGCGTCACTTTTCAAACTGTATCACACCACACTACTGCACTGTTCTCACTCCTGCGCACTTTCTTCTCTTGTTTCTATTCCGAATAACTTTTCACTTCCTTCTCACTGAGTTACACATGGTGACACTGTTTGCATTACACACAATGAGTTTTCATGTGAAAAACTTCACCCATACACTGGCACTGTTTTGAGAGTCGCACACACGAAAACGAATATTAAAATTCTTTATTGAGCTGCATAAAAGAGCAAACCAAAATATCACAATCTCGAGAGCGTATGTACTCTGCTCACACTCGCATCACAATCCTCTTCAAATGCCAATGAGCATCTTCCAGCCAGGGCTCAGAAGAGACTCACCGTAAAATGACGAATTCACCACAACTGAGGCGCTCGCTAGAGGTGTCGTATTTATATCCTGGTTGGACGTACTGGATTGGTGCGGCTGGAGAGGGGGTGTGTCCTCGGTGGGTGGGGTTTCCCTGTACTGATAGTTGATTGGCTCTCGTGATTTTTCTGCCTTTTGGTTTTGTTTTAGCCGTTCCAGTATCGGATGCCAGATGTTGTCCAGTTTAATTGCCTCTCCCTTTCTGTTGAAATTATTGGAGTGTTTATAGATTTCAGACTACAACGCGAAGCTATTGAAATCTATAAACACTCCAATAATTTCAACAGAAAGGGAGAGGCAATTAAACTGAACAACATCTGGCATCCGATACTGGAACGGCTAAAACAAAACCAAAAGGCAGAAAAATCACGAGAGCCAATCAACTATCAGTACAGGGAAACCCCACCCACCGAGGACACACCCCCTCTCCAGCCGCACCAATCCAGTACGTCCAACCAGGATATAAATACGACACCTCTAGGCGTTACCCTAAGCTGCCTTGGGACCCCGGTCCCTAAATTCCACGTTTTGTCTTTGTCTTTGAGCGCCTCAGTTGTGCCTGAACCTTCACCTAGAAGATTAAGACCACGCCACTGATGATGTCCACCGCAGGGATGGACGAAACGTATGGACAGCTTAACTCCATCAGACCACGGCTCCAAAGCCCGGAAGGAATCTCTTATATTAATATAATAAATGTTTGTATAATTTAGATGAATTATAGCCAGTGTATTAAGTGTAATTTTTTTGTGTGCAATTTACATCCTCCAACGTTAAGTCATATCGGACGGTGAATCAAATTGGTGAAATGATGCTCAAATGAGTCCAGGGTCCATGGAACTGAGAGTTACTCACATTCGTCTTGCAGGATAAGGGAAAGCCCCGGTAAAAACCTTATCCAGGTAACTCACGCCTGACCGAGATTCGAACTCGGGACCTCTTAAACGTGAGGCAGACATGCTACCATCTACCCTACCGAGGCGGGCAATCTATTAAGTGTATGTATGTATTATGTATTAAATATATGACTTGTCCAATGTCAACATTGCAATGTACAAATTTTTCTTTTGTATTTCTGTTTTCTTTTGTATTTTGTATTTCTGTTTTTTTGATGATGCTGTGTATTACTTTGTAATTTTTACAGCAGATAATAAATGAATGAATGAAAAAAAAAAAATTATGAAAGTCACATGTGGCACATGGCTTTTGAGACATGGTATTTTATTTTACGTATATTGTGTGCTTTAACAAAATCTAGATTTTTTGTGCACTAAGATTGTCTCTCTCTAATGTTTTACCAATTAAATTAATCATAAATCATTCAAAATGAAGAGGACTTCATATTCTATTACTGGAAATTTCACTGTATATTTTATTTGCCATTCTAATATTTTAAACATTTGTTATTTTACAAAAATATTACGGTTACTTTTAAGAAAATACAAAATAATCAATATTTTTCCTATGTACCTAAAGGATAATTTGTAATGGGATTTTTTCTTGAACATTTCTTCATCACATCCATGGACGATGTTAAATTTAAATATCTAGTTATAATAATATATAGTATATTGTTATATAATATATAGATAATAATATATATAATATCTAGAACTTTTTTCATTTTTAAGTTATGTGGCTCACAGACACATGGACAGGCAAATAAGGACTCTTTTCTAAAAGTGTTTTATTTGGATTCAGGGACCTCAAGACATATACTTTCAATGAAATCTCCACACGGAATTTTTCATTGGAACATAATACTTCATCTGCTTACTAGTAAGCAGCAGAGAAAGTGAATCATAGCAGTGAAGAGACAATTAATATGACCTTGCTATACTTCTTCAGAAATAAAACTAAACCTGTTTTCACAAATCACGTATTTCACAAAATTTTCACTATTTTCGCAAGTTCAACATGCCTTTTTTCAAATGACTGAATATATACATATACAATTTTAAATTGCAGTAATTTCATATTTGTTTAAATTATAGTTACAGTTATGGAAATAATTGAAAGCAACAAGCCCTCCAAAGTACCTGAAGAGGTCTTATTGGGAAAATGTAACCTCGATCTAAGGCCTTTATTTACTGGTAAGCCTAAGAGCATTTAGTTTATTAACATAATGGATTTAGACAAGGCAAGTAATTATATTCTTACTGTACTTTACATAACAAACAAGAAGAGATATTAATAAATTTAATAAAATAAAAAATAATAAAATCATTTTGTCCAGCAATTGATACATATATTGTTATTTTTTGATCAGGTGAAACTGTGATTCAAGAGGATCTTATTTTGGAACAAATTCAAGAGCATTTAGATATGAATATGGTAACATGGCCAAATCTTCCTCGTTTAAGTGTGTGCATTGCAGCTGAAGAGCCTATTTTTAGTCCTGAAGAATTAGAGGACAAGAATATTTTGTGCATAACTGTGGAATCTCTTTACAATATCTTGCCTGATATGACAGACCAATATAATTATGCAGTAGGTTGCAAGTGGCCAGTCGACTTTGGGGTTTGTTTTCTTTTGTACATTGCATCTTTTTAACTAGAGAGGTTATATAAAATAATAAATGAATATCTTTGGGACTAACATTGAATGAATTTCATTTAAAGTACGATCCACAAGTATAAAAATCTGATTTTTAAAACATTACGAAAGACAACTTGAACTAATGTGCAATTAAACACATTCAGAAATGAGAGTCAATGGAGATAAAACCTTCTAAATAGATACTATTCTATTTTCATACATATGCTTAATTTCACCTTATCCTGTGTACAAATGTGTCTGATGTAATTATGTGCTCTCCAGCATTGTTGGCACCCTGGTCCTTTGCATTGTTGGGGAGCCTTTTACCTCTCTTATCCAACTGAATCTAAGTTTTCCTCTTTTTTCCTTTCTCATCTTTTGTTCCTGATGCATTTTTTCTTTAATAATTCCTTACAGCTGTGCTATCCATTTGTTCCTTTTTTGTTGTTTGCTTTTAGCACAGCAGTTTTATATACTGTTTTGTTTCACTTAGCTTTCTGTACCTTTTCCCTCCATTGATCCAGTTCCTCTCACTCGACTAAATAATGTACTTTATTCTTTTCACCTCCACATAATTTGCATACATCTACTTCACTTGCTCTTAGACTTTCAAGAAGCACTGCTCCTGTTCTCATCCATGCATTCCTTCCTTCTCCTGTCTGTTTCAGTTGTCAATATATTTGTATTTTCTCCATTCTCTTCTTAGGGGTCTATAAAAGCTTAATAATTTCTGTTTGTCTATAGTATTCCATATCTCTTGTCTTTCTGTGTCCATTGTTTCTCTTCCCTTTCCTAAAACCCTTTATTTATTTCTCCTATTTGCATCTTCCTCCCATTTCTACAGGCTGTCCTAAAATTAGACCAACAAACTTTGGGGGTTGATAGATAACATTACTTTAAACACTTTTTGTTAAGGATAGTTTTTTGCTGCAGTGCTTTGTTTAAGCACTAGATGAGTTAATGTCAAAGCATTGTCAATGTTGGAATGTGTGCCTATTGTGATTGCCACAAAGAGTGGTTCTGTCCTCTTTTGTTAGAACTTTATAACAGAATTTCAAGATTATTTCCAAGATTTTATCTTTTTTCCTTTTCTTTTATCTTTTTTCCTAATTTTATTAATGTAACTTCCTCACTTGCTGCTCTTAGTAAATCTTTGCAAAATTATACTCTGTTACAAAATGAACAGTAAGTGTTCATTTGGTATCTGAACAAAAGACAACAAAGTGAGTGCAATATGTGCAGTGCAAAAGCGCTTGGGGGACAAGTAGAGTGGAAATAATACAAGAGTGGAAAATAGGAATAGAGAAAAGAAGAAACAGTAGCAAGAGGACAAAGCTCCCAAGGAGTTGCTCACCTTTGGAGCCTAAGTGCAAGCTCTTTCCTGTGTAAACAGGAAGCCTTTGCTCTGATGGGTTGTCTGTGGGCTAAATTTTTTATCATCATCCATCATCATCATCATCATCACTGAAGTAAAGCACTTTTTGCAGAATTATATAAATGAATTTCATCCACTTAGAGAGATTCTGACAAAATAATACTATTGAAATTTAGAACCAACTAACTAAAAGAGTTACTACAAAAGCATAAAGAATAAAACCACTTCACTTAATTTGCTTTACAGTATACTTATTATTTTGTAATAATTGTATTTTTTTCACTGTGAACAGCTCCAGTTTTTATATATTATTTGCCAAAAGAATCCTTGATAACATTATTATATACAGATATCTTGACAGGATTATTGCTGAAGAATAAGCAATCCTCGTAAAAATGCCTGTTTTTTTAAATTATTTTGATAATGTTCAGCCAAGTATATCTGAAAGATTTTTTTAGATATCAAAATAGAGTTTTGTTCCTATTCCTTGTCCCTCATAATTCTTAACTTCAAGAAACATTTTCCAAAAGAGGTGTTTTGTGATTTGAAGCTGCTATTTTGACCTCTTTGGATTAAAAATTGAATTTTGTAGGGTGTTACTGACATTGAAAAAAATAAAAAAGGAAAATGTTGTTAAACTGCAACAATGCATAGCATTACTGGATCTTTCCTCAGTTTTTTCTCAATTTTTGTTAGCAGCTGAGCTATCACAATATGTACAACAAACTGCACTGTTGAAATATAGTGTTCCCATCTAAAAAGAATTAAAACATAAAATTAAGAGAGACTTCATTCACAGCTACAGTGAACATTAAAAGTAAATGTTTCAGGACATATACTCACATTTAGCTTCAAGGATGAAATCATGGGTGTTTCTGGTCAGAAAAGCCTAAGAATCTAACTAAATTACAAGAATTAATTTTGATTGTGAGTTGATTTTCTTTTAATGTATATTGTCTATTCGGTTCAAAGACAAACTTTGTCATTATGGTCAATACTAGGGATGGGTCCTTGATACTCATGATACTTGCATGGTATCGACAACAAACAATACATTAGAAAATTCGGCCAATACTTTTTCGATACTTCGGTGGTGATTCTGTGATTTTTATTTTATTTTAAAACCACAATACATTATTGCATAAGTAGAACATTGAATCCTGAGAAACTGCCAGGAATGTGGTACCTGTACAGTAACTTAATACAAGAAAATATTGTGTGTCAGATCACTGCCAGTTTATCAGTTCCCAAGAAAAAAATCACTACATATCTCGACAACAATTTGTCACCTCTTTTTAGTGCACTGGATTACTGGAAAACAAGTTCAAAATTACCAAAAATAAAAAACTTACTGCTAAATATTTGTGAACTCAACCTGCAGTTTTTTTAAAAGACTATTTAGCACAGCATATGTGACCGAAAAATAAGAGTGAAAATTTTAGTATTTTTTTGGACTGTTCCAAAAAACACTTTTTGCCTTTAAAGTCTAATGTAAAGTTTAATAGTAAGCATACAATGATTTTAAGTTTTGTCTTATTAAATATATGCACCTAATTAATTTCATTGGCATTACACAGTTCTCCCAACATTCTATTTTATATTGAAACTAGAAGTGTCAATGATGGTATCGAGTATTGAAGGATCAGACATGATAGAAAATATTAAATATTGTGTGTCAGTATCGAGTATTGAGAAAAACTGGTATTGAATGATCGCTGGTTAATATCTTACATACCTATGTTATAATTAATTTAAAAACAAATAACAACTACAATAACACAAGAAAGATATTACATTTTCAACTGACTAGCCAATAGTCTGTCAGGCATTTGTAAGGTGTTCACAAAGATATAGACAAATAGACTTTCCAAGTTAATGGATGAGAACCAGAGGAACAGGCTGGCTTCAGAGCAAGATGCAGCTCAATAGACCATCTACAAACAATAAGCCAAGTAATCGAGAAGGCACAAGAGTTTAACCTAAGTATATACATCGCATACATTGATTAAAGGAAAGCATTTGATTTGGTAGAACATAAAGAGTTTTATAAAGGCATACACCCAGAATATACGAGGCATGTTTTTCAAGTCAGTATCATTTTGGAATTAAAAAAAAGACGTGCATAAATATCGCAATAATTTTACTTTTACATGAAAGCTTGTACCTTAATCTACTTTTCTACATAATTTCCGTGAATATTGAGGCACTTGTCATAGCGTGGCACCAGTTTTTGAATACCCTCCTCATAAAATTCTGCCGCCTGACATGTTAACCACTGTATCACAACTGTTTTGACTTTGTTATCATCTTGAAGACGCTGACCGCCCAGATGTTTCTTCAAGTGCAGGAAAAAATGGTAGTCGCTGGGCGCTAGATCAGGGCTGTATGGAGGATGATCTAGAGTTTCCCATTGAAAAGATTTGATGAGATCTTTGGTCCGATTAGCCACATGTGGACGGGCATTGTCATGCAGCAAAACGATACCCTTACTCAACTTGCCACGTCTTTTGTTCCGGATTGCACGGTGCAGATTGTTCAATGTCTCACAATAAGACGCTGCATTGATTGTCGCATTATGAGGCAGAAACTCCACTAGCAATACTCCTTTTCTGTCCCAAAAAACTGTGCACATGATTTTCCGGGCAGAAATTGTTTGCTTAAACTTCACTTTTGTGGGTGATGATGAATGTCGCCATCCCATGGATTGTTGTTTCGATTCTGGTGTGACGTACGCCACCCATGTTTCATCACCAGTAACAATTTGGTCTAAAAGATCTTCACCTTCATTGTGATACCGCTCAAGGAAAGTCAATGCACTGCCTAAATGTTGGGTTTTGTGCAAATCCGTCAACATTTTCGGAACCTAACGTGAACACAATTTCCGGTACTTCAAGTTCTCGAACACAATGCGATACAAAACACTACGAGAATATTGAGGAAAATAGTCGCACAATGATGAAATTGTAAAGCGTCTGTTTTCTCTCACCTTTTCGTCCACTTTCTGCACCAAATCTTCAGTAGCGACCGAAGGACACCCATTCCGTTCTTCATTATGCACATTTGTGAGGCCATCTTTAAATGCTCTCACTCATTTCCTTACCATTCCATCACTCATAATGTTTTGTCCGTAAACTTCACATATCTCACGATGAATATCGATCGCTTTTACGCCTTTAGCACTAAGAAATCGTATAACAGCCCGTACTTCACAATCGGCAGGACTCACGATTGTCGGAGGCATCTTAAACACTCAGTAACCAACGTATACAATGAAGAATCAGAGTGTAATGACGTCAGTACGTAGACAAGAGATGTAGGTAACCAGCGCGCATGCGCGGAACGCCGACCGTAGTGCTGCGGCGGCGGAATCGCAAAACGGTACTGACTTAAAAATCATGCCTCGTATAAGGCTGATAGGCAACATTTATATGAGAAACAGCACAAAAGTGAGGACCAAAATTGACAGGGACTTATTCAGAATGCAAAGGGGAGTCAGACAGGAAGACCATCTGTCCCCAGAATTATTCACATAATACACATTATACACATATACCCTAGAGTTCAGAAAACTAGGTTGGGATAGGGAAAAGAGAGGCATAAATATCAATGGGAGAAGGCTGACCAACTTGAAATTTGCAGATGACATTTTGTTATTCTCCAACACCTTAGCAGAGCTAATAGAGCTTAAGTCAAGAAGCAAAGAAGTAGGTTTATAAATGAATTCATCAAAGACCAAACTAATGAGCAACTCTATGTAGACACCAAATTATAGTTGACAGAGAGCCAATAGAATACTGCATGGAATACATTTATCTAGGACAATCAGTCAAACTAAAAATAAGAACATAGAAATAAAAGAAGAATAAGACTAGCCTGGAATAAATTCTGGAGCATGAAATTTATTCTACTAGACAAACATATCAAAGTCAACACAAGATTGGACATCCTGCAAGCTTGTGTCATCTTGGTTCTCCTATACAGAAGTCAAACATGGATATTCACCAAATCACAGATCCAAACGATACAAGTGAGTCAGAGAAAAATGGAAAGAAGAATACTGGGTATTTGTCTCAGGGACAGGATGACAAATGAAGAGCTGAGATGGAGGAGTGGAATAGAAGATGTGACCACCAAGGCGAAGAGGACCAAATAGACGGGAGAAGGCCACGTGGCCAGAGTGCACCAGGATAGGTGGGCCTATGCAGCAATGTCATGGCACCCAAAAAGAGGAAAAAGGAACACAGGACGCTCACAGAAGAGATGGTCACAATAATTTAATGCAGCGATGGCTGGGCAATGAATGAGAATGACAATAGATAGAGTTAAGTGGAAAGAAATGTGGAATAAAATAAAAGCATAGTGATCGACAGTGCAGTGAAAAAGAATGGAATGAAAAGTATATGGGGTCATAATATCAGAGAAACACACAAAGGGAAACTTAACTCACAGAGGCTAGCCCACTCTGTGAGAACAAAATACATTGAGCTAACTCTACCATATGTGGCAAGAGACCTTTGTTCGAAAGGGGTCCTATGGGCTTGTTTATTTACTGACCTACAAATGAAAATTATGTATTGATTTGAATGAAAGCACCCGTTCTTTTTCTTTTATTTTCACTAGGTATTCTCCTTTATTATTTAAAGTTGAAAGTGCATATATCACACAATACCACTGGTTTTGTTAGTTACAAAAATGACTCAAATATTTGATATTTTAATCAAAATTGTTACACATACTTTTGAAAAAATTAAAAAGGTTAAACACTTTCCATATTAAGGGTAGTTTTGGGAGAGCAAAGTTTCTTGAAAATCTTCACCTGGTATGCTTAAATAATAATACCATAATTTTAATAATATTACTGAAAAATGATAATTGCCATAAATATTTTCCATCTTAATTTAAACAGGTGATATAAACATTACTCATTTTCATTCAATTTTTTATGGCTGATACTTATGTTTGAGGTAATCTTCAATGGGATAAAAGCATTATTAAATACACCTAGTATGAGGAAATTATTAATTTCCATCAATTAACCATCTTTAATATTGAAATTTTAGTGAAACAGAATATGAGGTGTGGCAATCTCCTATTGTGCAGACGCAAGGTGGGAGGTTGGTAGTGGAATGTATTTGAACCTTGAACCTTCAAGACCAATCCCCATTAGTTTTTTGTCTCTATCTGCTTTAGTTTCCCTCTGAGCCTTGGTTGTAGGGGACATTGTTTGCATTAGTGCTGTGAGCATGGTGGACTTAAAATTCAAGCAATGCATTAACCTCAAATTCAACATGAAATTAAAAAGGTCACCAAATGAATGTTTTCATATGTTAAAGAAAGTGTTTGGTGATAATGCTGTGTTATGTGCATGAGTATTTGAATGGTGCACACGGTTTTCAGAAGGTCAGGAAGAGGTTGAAGATGAACATGCCAAGTCAAAAGTGAAGGCAAAGCTTATCATTTTTTTTTTATATCAGCGGTATTATCATGACTGAATGGGTGTCTGAAGGTCAATCAGAAATCCTATAAAGAAGTCCCAATCAAGCTGAGGGAAGATCGGATTTGTGAAAGGATGGCGTATGGTTTCTGCATCAGGACAACGTGCCAGCCTACAATGCCATATCTGTGAAACAGTTTTTAGCGGATAAGCATGTTCCTGTGCTCAAACATCCCCCATATTCACAAGATCTGGCTCCCTGTGACTTTTTTCTGCTTCCAAAAGTGAAAAGTGTATTGAAGGGAACATATTTTCAGTGTTTTGAAGAGTTAAAAGCAAAAACAGCAGAGTTGTTGAAGAGCGTGACAGCGGATGACCTACAGTATTTCTTGAATAATAGAAGATGCATATGCAGCAGTGTATAGATAAGGGAGGGGAGTATGTTGAAGGGGATAAAAGTTAGTTGTACTTTGCAATAAATCTTATTTCTGGCACCAGTCTTATTTAATTGCCACACCTTGTATTTCTTATATCTAGTTGTTGGTAGTTAGAGGAAGTAAAAATAAGGCCTTATCATTTTGGCTGATACATAGTTATATAGATTTGCAAACCATCTTTTTATGTTTTGGCGATTACTTCTTACCTAACAACTCTCAGAGGATTTACTTTACTGGTCAACAGATACTTCAGGTCTAATTAGGAAAGGATGAATTCTAATAGCTTTGCTGCCAAATACATGGTATTACTTAACAACAACACTAGAAAACTTAGACTAGAAATTTTGGCCTTAAAAATTCAATTGGTTAAGTTTTAGAAATAATTTTCCAACTATTTAGCAAAGGTAAAACAATAGAAGAGTGTGCAAATAAGATATAATTATGAAGATAAAAAATGAAGATATAAGTTTTAAAAAATCTGGTGAGAGGAAACATAAAATTCCAGAATTGGTGAACTTAATCTGTCTAAAAAAAGGTAAGATCTGTTGTATACAAACAACCAGTGGTTTAAATGTATAGATGTGATGATGAAGATATTCAGCAGTCCCAAGTACAGCAGAACATATTCAACTTAATTGAATATGTAAATGAGAAATTAAATTATCAGACAATGAATGAAAGAATTAGATGAATAGGCAAATGAGCTTCTAAATTCAAAGGATAATATTATGTCATATTTGACTTAAGTACTAAAGTGAAAAGCTGAATAAAATCTCTGTAGTTAGTTTGTTACAGAAAGGATCAAACTCAAGTGAACATTTTTAACAATGTGGTTTATGACAGTAAATGTGCAAACATTATCTTAACCAGCATCACTAAGTTAAGAATAAAACTAAGACATGATTTTAAATTGTATGAGAAATGTGATAGCCATGGTAATATATATTGTTAAAAGTATTTCATGTTTATGTTATAACAGATTTGTATAGTTAAATGTGTCTTAGAGAACTATTTTATCATTTTTATTCATATTGTATTGTACCACAGGAACTTATTATATTTTCTGCTTTTTTAAACTGCTTCTTTTCAAAATAGGTTCTAAATGATATTATATTAGAAGGAGGTAAATGGAGTAGTTCAAAAAGTAACACTGTGTACAAACAATGGCCAAACATAACAGATCCTGAGAGACAGGCAGCAAATTCCAAATACAGGTAAAGCATAATTATTTGAAACTATAATTCTATACCCATTAAACTCTTTTGATTATTTATTACAGATAACTCCAGTTTTTCAAAATGATATCCTAGAACTAATATTTAGCTTTCATGGGATAACTGAGTAATAAACTAGTGTTTTAAAATGTTTATTATTATTTATGGCTATATTTTTCATTTCTAGAAAATATCAATGTTGCAATGAATACTTTGAAACATTTTACAATATTCTTTATTGTTCTTAGGCTGTATGGTGATGATACAGAAATTAAGAATGATCTAAAAATGGACTTGCAGACATTCATTG
This sequence comes from Mantis religiosa, assembly GCA_030765055.1. Classification (NCBI taxonomy): domain Eukaryota; kingdom Metazoa; phylum Arthropoda; class Insecta; order Mantodea; family Mantidae; genus Mantis; species Mantis religiosa. Next base: position 124,520,697 of record CM060953.1, on the reverse strand, counting down.
ATGCTGATGCACCAAGAATTGAATGGAATATACTAAAAAGATGTTTAATAACAAAAACAGCAGGCCATGGAATTGTTGATCGACTTTCAAGGTATTAAAGTTTCTTAGTACATTTAATGCACTTATGAATATAATTAAGGATACTTCTACAGTTTATGCCATTTATCATTCATTGCTCTTGTTTTTCATTGAATTATTGATATTTTTTACTTGCTCTCTGGCACTATTTCATCCTTTGATGACTTGATGAAAAGGATTTTGAAGGTTTACACTATGATTAAAATATTGGATATAGCAATGCATTTGCCTCTCAATGTAGTCTATATAAATGTCTGTACCATACCTACTTAATTTTAATCTTGCAAATGGATGAGCAAGATTCATATTTATAATCTGAAGCATCTGGTGTGAAACCTTTTGTAAATTTTTCAAGCAAACTTTTTAACAGATAGAGTTGGACTGAAAAATTCAATGCCACGGCCAGGATTTGAACCACGGATCCCCTGGTCTCTGTCCAGTTGCTCTTAACCATTGAGCTACCTTGGCCAACATGCTGTCATGACATTAAATTCTCCAGCTGACTTGTATGTGGTAAACCACTAGGGGTTCGTATATATAATGAGATATGCACCTTTTGTGGCGACTTACTATGCTGTAAGTACTTAAGTCCCACGCTTCATAAATAATAAATCCATGGCATGACAGCCCATAGAGGGCCAAGGCCTGCCGGCCTTACCTTCACAATCCAAGATAGAGGTGGATGATCATCCAGCCGATATGGGGAGGAGACGTGGTCAGCATCTCGGCACCCCCAGCCAGAAAGTTGGCTTTCTTGACCAGGGCCGCTTACCTATTGTAAGCTCCTCAACTTTCTCATGATGCTGAGTGGGCACTGATCCTATACCAAAGCAGAGAACCAAAGCATGACGCCTTAGTCCACTGTACCATGGCGCAGGACCCCAGGCTTCATAGTAACCAATATTAGATTAATTGATGGAAATTAATTATTCATTGTATATTGCAACGCGGTCACAATGCAATACAACCTGGAATAAATCATAAATATAATATTAAGTAAAATAAAATATTACAAATTGACGTCCCAACATGGCGATTGTAAAATTGTAAACCAGAATATCAAATTATATTTCAACTTTAAACATACAGATTTTATTAATTTATAGATGAGTCGTATTTATTACACATCTGCTTCACTCATAAATACGACTCATCTATAAATTAATAATTATTTCGCTTCACTGTGGTGTTCCAATACAGTTAAATCTCGATACAGATTTTAATCACAATCATAGCCTTTTTGAGAAAAATCAAAATTGATTAAAAATGTTCAATGTAAACAGGGTGGTAGAGTTTCTTGTAAATCTTTGTATCGCATAATTGGGACATGCTGAATTTAAATACCAAGTTTGGTATTTAACTGAATTTTCTTTTTTGAATTATGCTGTTCACACACACACACACACACACACACACACACACACACACACACACACACACACACACACACACACACACACACACACACACACTACACGCACACGCACACGCACACGCACACGCACACGCCCACGCACACGCACAGGCACACGCACACGCGCACACGCGCACACGCACACGCGCACGCGCACGCACACGCACACGTACACGCACACGCACACGCGCACGCACACGCGCACACCCACCCACGCGCGCACCCACCCACGCACCCACCCACGCACGCACCCACCCACGCACGCACGCACCCACGCACGCACCCACGCACGCACGCACGCACACCCACACACACACCCACCCACGCACGCACGCACGCTCACACGCACACACACCACACACGAAAACCTTTTTCTAATTTTTTTTTTTCCAGGGAGCCTCAAAATATGTAGTTTTGTTGAATTTTTGATAACAAATTTTTGGATGAGATAACATACTTTCCATACTTACTATACACTGTAGAAAAAGACACATTCTTATTCATAGAGCAAATAGGCCACTTTACCATCAAGGTAAACATACCTTGATTCAAGGATTTGTAATACCTCTAATGACGTTGATATCTTTAAAATATTTAGATTACCTTTATTACCTTTAGTGGCAGAAAACTAGTTAAGTTCCAGATTTCACTGATCTATTAACTCACTTAATAAATTTAAATGTTATAGGTGTAACTGCTGGCCAGTTGAAATTTATATAACTAAGGAGAATGGAAAAGGAAGCCCAGGAAAAGGTGGCAAGAAGGGTACAGCCTCATCTGAAAAAGCTGTTTCTGGAAAGAAAGGTTCAGAGAAAACAGCTGCTACTAAAGATAAAGGTCGCAAAGGTGATGCACAGAGTGATCATTTTTGGGCACTTTTTGATATAACAAATCTGCTTTTTCCGGGTGGTAAGCAATGCTCTTTACAACAATTAAATATTTAGGACACATAAGATTTAATTTGTAGTCACAATTATAATTTTAAGATAATATTTTTCTCTTCATTTCATGATTTGAAAACAGTAAAATCAACTCGTGCAGCTGCTCAGATATGCACATTCAGTCAAGCAGAAATGGCCAAAGTGACTGGTATTTTGGAACCAGTGTTTAGTGAGGAGATTCCTGAAGATATTCCAAATCAAAAGCCAGATAAGAAACCTAATAAAACACCCAAAGATGGTCCACCATCTGGAAAGGCAAGTCATTTTTAAGGATCTGGTTTTGCTATATATGACAAACACAGATGAAGTTTTAACAAGGGAGGAGGACATATCCAATGTAATTTTTCTAAGATAAATATTCCCAATGATAGCTTTTACGAAATAAAAGTTTACCACAGACATAGTTCCCAAAAAGAATATTCAATTTATAAATTTTCTAATTACAAAATGACATTGGCTTGTAAAGAAAAGTTATAGCTTACAGACGTAAAGTACATTAATAGCATCATGACTTTGAATTCTTCATATCTGGATAGAATTTTAAATATATATGGTGTACATTTTTATTTGTGATTTCCCACCCTCCGATAGAGCAAGAATGTTGTCATAGTTAACTGGTGAATCTATCTTGAAATCATAGTGCCCTCTACAAAGAAGCAGTGATAATGTTTGCAGAACAGTAAGCAAATTACAGCGCTCTGAGTGTGGTTGTTCTGATAACTAATACAACCAGCCTCCCCTTTCAGCCCTCTTACAGTAATCATGTATAACATACTAGTATGCACATGTGTTTAAGTAGTATGTTTCTACTCTAAAAGTTAGCTCCATGGATATGAAAACAGAGCAAAATGTTCCCATGGTTAAATCTACTTTCATACCAGTATTAAAATTGGTGCGACATATAAATATAATTTAAACCACTGCATAGAGGAATTTATGCAGCACTATCCGGCATTCAGACAAGTCCCTCAGAGTATGTCAAAAGTGACCAGGTACTGTCAAATTGACATAGTTTTGTTTGCAACATAAACATTTTACATTTTATCAGTATATGATATAAATTTTTTGTCATTCTCATGCTTAATTGAAGTGTCTTTATTAATGTTGGTATCCTTATGTCTTTTGAACCCATAAGGTGCATCAAATATTTTCAAGATACAGGATCAGTTACTCGTAAAATTAGAGACACTGGACGCTATAAAGTGACTGGTCCCAATCTAGAAGTAATAAATATAATAAATATTATAAATATATAATATAAATAATCTGTTTTTTAGATTGATAGAGTGAACCTAAAAAATTGAATGCCATGGCTGGGATTTGAACCACTGATCTCCTGGTTGCAGTCCAGTCATTCTTACCCATTGAGCTACCATGGTCAACTTGCCATCATGTCATTAAATTTTCCAATTGACTCATATTTTTCTCGGTAAATCAGTAAGGGCTCTTGTATTCGGGATACACCATTTGTGGCAACTTACCATTATAAGTACTTGAGTTCCAGGCTTCATCATCTTATTATTTAAGTGAAGAAATTATTAATTTCCCTCAGTTAACTTAAATAATAAAATCTGTTCCTTGCCCGCCTCCTTGGTGTGAGGTAGCATGTGTGCCTCACACTCAAGAGGTCACAAGTTCAAATCTCACTAAGGATGAGTTACCTGGATAAGGTTTTTCCAAGTTTTATCTTATCCTACAAAGACGAATGTTGGGTAACTCTGAGTTCTAGGAACCCTGGACTCATTTGACTATTATATCATCCCTTTCCTTCATTCATTTATTATTTGATATGACATGCACTGTTGAAAGGAAAAAAAAAAATCTGTTTCTTTACTATTATGTTTTGAAACTAATACTGTTATTAATTTGGAATTCCTTTATTAAATTATATTAAGTTATATATCTTCACAGAGAAACACTAAATTACAAGATATTGTTTGTATTTATCTGTCATATAATAGTGTTCACATTCATTATGTTTTTTGCGTGACCATAACTGGGCTGTAAAAGGAACAACATCTTTCAGTATAGATTATCCATATTGATTCCAATATTCACACTTCCTGTTGGGCTAACTAGCATGTGTCATCGACCTTGAAGAAAGTATTTGAACTTACTCATTCATTATTATAAGGTCTGCATTATGTCTCATGCACCACCTTCTCAGACAAATGAACACAGATAACTTGTGTGGCTCATGCCTGTTTCAGTTACTAACCAATCTGAAAACATATACTTTTTATAAGTAAAATTAAAAGTCTGCAAGTGAAGCAAATATTGATATATTTTTCATTACTTTGTCCTCAATTACTAATACAAATATCTGTACCTATACCTCTAATAGCCTGATATTCTGTCTGAGTTTTAATGTTTAGCATAGCCTTTGGATCCTCCTTGTTCCTTCTGTAATTCACTGATGAATTGTTGAAAGGCGGAATGATTTTATCCAACAATTTTTATCTTATTATAACAATGTCAGACAGCTGTTTGTGCATACTACTTGTTGAACCACTGTCTCATAAGTATTCACATTGTGGGTAGCAAGTTGATTCTCATGTAGTCCTTATGCCAAAGTATTCTGCTACAGATAGGAATTTTTCAGGAATCATATCCATGGGAATCATGAAGTATTGTTCGATGTCTACTGTGGTGTTGTTCAATGTCGGCACAAACATAGTGGCACACATCATTTGATGTTCTCATTTAATGTCTTGACTTTCCTGGACATTATACTCTTCCTGCAGTCTTTCAGATTAGATTAGAAACTTGAGTCCTGCAGCAATTAGTCCACACGCTAAATGCAAAACGGCAACAAGTAGCGTAAACCAAAAAACAAACACGCAAAACTTTGAAAACGTTGTAAATCTATCGAATCAAAATTTCTCCACAAAAGAATTAGGTCTTCTAAACAAAGGATTAAAAACTTGCGTAAGTTTTTCAAACGAAATTGAGGACTACATTGCAGATATAAACATTTCGGCACAGTGTCTACCAGTATCAAAACAAAATCCACTAAAAAGTCAATGTGAAAATATTTTGGAAGAAATAAAAACCAGATCCGTTCAGAAGAGCAAACAAAATATTATCCATTCATTGAAACAAAAAAACGTCATATACACCAAGGCAGACAAAGGTAACAAAATAGTCATAATGGATAAATCTGATTACCTTGAAAAAATGGAAGAAATGCTAACTAACAGTGAATATGAAACCATTAACAAAAATCCATTAACAGCTTGCATAAAATCATTTGAAAAAACAATAGCAAAATCAAGTATAATACCAAAAAAATATGCAGTTAAACCAAATAACCCAACCTTACCTAGACTTTATGGCTTACCCAAAATACACAAACCATCCATAACAATGAGACCTATAGTTAGCAGTATAAATTCACCAACATACAAACTTGCAAAGTGGCTAACAAACAAATTCAACTCATTTCCAAAATTCGATAGCCTAAGCATCAAAAACACCTATGAACTTATAGAACACATTAAGGATACTGAACTAAATGAAGAAGACACACTAGTCTCATTTGATGTTAAATCACTGTTTCCCAGCATACCAGTTAAACAACTCCCAACATTGATAGAAAAATGGCTCAAATCACTTGGAATGTCATCACTTGAAATTTCAGATTACATCGAACTTACCAAATTATGCATAGAACAGAATTTCTTCCAGTTTCAAACAAAATATTTCCATCAAACTTCTGGTTTAGCAATGGGCAACCCCTTATCACCCTTCCTGGCCGATCTGTACATGAGTGCACTAGAAATAAGGTTCACTAAAGGTTTCCCATGGATGTTCAAACTCTGGCAAAGATATGTAGATGACATATTTGCCATAGTGCCAAAAAAACACATCAGTGATGCACTAAAACTTTTAAATATTCAAGAAAAAAGCATCAAGTTCACTGTAGAAGTTGAAAAAGACGAGTATTTACCATTTTTAGATCTAAAAATAATCAGAAATAAAAATAGAATAAACTTTGGCATTTACAGAAAACCAACACAGACAGACAACTACATAAAAGCTAATGGCTACAATCCAAGATCCCACAAACAGGCAATCTTTAATAGTTTAGCACACAGACTGGTCAACATCCCTCTCACAGCAGAAGAATACAAAATAGAATACAACAAAATTATTGAAATAGCACAGAAAAATGACTTTCCCAAATCACTAGTAGACAAAAAAGTGAACTTAGCAAAAAAGAAGAAACTACTAAAGGAAACCACAACCCTCTCAGCTACAGAAACTAAAATGATCTTCAAAAAATTCACTTACCATCCATGGGCCTTTGATAAATTCAAAAAAGTCTTCAAAAAACAAAACATTCAACTAGCTCCAGTGAACCATTACTCCTTAAAAAACCTAATTTGCTCAAACATCAAAGATGCCATTCCATCTAACAAAAAATCTGGTATATATCAAATTAAATGCTGTGACTGTAGTCAAATTTATATTGGAAAAACCAAAAGAAATTTAGAAACAAGAGCAAAGGAACACTTTAGGAACATAAAATACAAACAATTAGAAAAATCAGCAGTTGTCACGCATTTTTGGGAAAACAACCACAACATAAATCCAGAACCAAAATTACTAAAACATACAACAGGAAAAGAAGAACTGTCCACATGGGAACAAATCTTTATTTCAAAAAATAGGAACAAAGTATTCAATTTCGACATCCCCCAGAAAGATTTGTTCAGCAAGTTCCTCGAACCGCCACCAGAGTAGACCGATGACAAAATATTGCCAGCTACACCAATGAGAACAAGTCGATGTCCGACTGAAGATAGAGGGAAGGCCTCAGAAACCGGTTCCGGGAAAATTTAAAAGTGAGTGTTGTTTTGTGTTATTAATCGACTCCCAATTAATTTAAGTGATTTCTTGTTGAAGTTTTGTTTAGTCACACTTGTTTACACTCACCTTCACTTATTATTTTTAAAAATGCAGCAACGTTTTCCAGGACATTCGCCCTCTTCCTCAGCAGTTTAGTGACTGACTCTCCCCCTTCCTTTCCTCTTTCTTCTCTTGTATCTGATCCTGTTGCCATCTGGTGTTAGGAGCGCAAAGTTTTAACACTTCATTAAGTGGTGGGATTTCAAAATGTATAACATGTTCACTGTTTTTAATTATGTGGATTTTTTCCAGATGTCTAATTCTATTGGTGATTCTAATGGTTTCAACAGTTTTATATTTTGCCCAATGTTGTGGTTTTCTTTCCAAAAATGATGTTATACAGCGGATTTGTCTATTTGCTTTAGTTTTATGTTTCTCTGGTGTTCCTTTAGCCTGATTTCCAAGTTTCTCTTCGTTTTGCTTATGTAGAACTTCTCACAATCCTCACAATTGATCTGATAGATTCCGGATTTCAGTGTGTTTTGAATTGTATTCTTAAGAGGTTTGTTTAGAAGTGAAGGTGAGTGCAAACAAGTGTGACTCAATAAAACTTCAACATGAAGAAAACTTCACGGTTAATAATGATTCTATTTGTAATATTTAAGTGATTTCGTGTTTTGAATCTAAAGCAGCAAATATTAGTGGTAAAGAAGCTTTTGTTCTTTACCACATCATACAGATTGATGTTTTGGACTAAGAATGCAAAAAGCTAAGAAATCAGATGGGATTCCTCATATGCATCTTAATATTTTTCCTTATACTGAAAGGTATTATTCTTCCATTTTTTTTATATAATTTTCCCTCTCCTCAAATGAATCATCCTGGAGAAATGTCTCAACTATTAATTTTATAGAACCTTTTCTGGTTACGTTTGCTTTTAATTTTTTATTTTTTATTTAACAGCTTTCAATATAGATCATATTGTTCAATGAATGAAGTGATGCTCAACATACTATTAATCTTCAGGATTACATAAAACACTGCAAAAAAACTAATCCTGACTGATATTCAATCTCGACCTCTGGAATATAAGTCAGGCACACAACCCCTTTACCACAGAAATGGACTTTCTGGTAACACCTGCAGCTTATGATAGGTAGATAAAACTCTAATCATTGACCTGGATTGCGCACATTGATAGGGTATGTGTTGAAAACAATCTACTATGGTGTTATATATGTTGTTTTCAAATGCTAGGCTTTGGCAATGAAGCCATTAGTTCTCTTGCTCTCCAATATTTCTGTGTAGTAGATCTGGTAGGTAGGGCTTCACAGGTTAAAAGATGTTCTTCAGTCATTTCCTTTTCTTTGTTGCACAGAGGACAATTTGGACTTGTATAAATTCCTATTCTGTGTAAGTGTTGTTTTTATATTTGCTTTTGACTAATCTTTTTATGGATGTAAAGGGTAAGTTTTTACTTTTGTTCTGAATTAAATTTGCACCTTTTTTGGCAAGAAAATCAGCTGATTCATTTCCAGCAATTCCACAATGTGCAGGTATCCACTGTAATATAATTCTTTTGCAGCTGCTCGAATGCCAGGGCGAACTCCTGTAGCGTCACCCCTGGCTGCTGTGATCTTGCCTTCAGCTGGGTGCGGTACGCTGCGGCTAAGCGGTGGTTTCCAAAGCGATTCTCCAGGGCCTCCCAAATGTCCTTAGGTGCCACCGTTGTCTCAACCACATTCAGGACTTCCACGGCCCGTCCCTGGAGACTGGCTATTAGTTGTGCGGCCTCTTCCTCTGGTGACCATTTGTTGTGTTTGACCACCGTGTCGAACTGACGGCGGAAGACTTCGAAAGTTGTCGCGCCTTCGTATTTAAGAGGTGTGACGCGCGCAGATGTTGTGTCGCCTCCCGGCGCGTCAACCTTTAAATCCTTTAACCTCCTGCCGACGACGTCCTCCACCATGGCGTTCAGGGACTTTGTGTTGCTGCCAGCCTTTCCCTCCAGCTCGTTAACGCGGTTTGCCAGGTCTTCGAGGGATTTAATGTTATTGTCGGCCTTTCCCTCTAGGTCGTTAATGCGCTCGTCCACTTTACCCATCCGCTTACCCAGCTCCGTGACGTCATTCATCACGCCGGTCAATTGATCTTCAAATTTTTCATCGAGGGCCTCGTTCGCAGCCTTCAATTCCGTGGTCAGTTCGGCCATATTTGTAGTCAGATTGTGATTTGTGGTCTCCAACTTTGCGGTCAGGTCGCTATTTGCCGCCTCCGTCTTAGCTGTTAATTCGGCCTTCATTTCTTCCATCTTCTCGGTGATGTCGTTAGCCGTCTTCATTTGTTTCAACTCTGCGGCCAGGTTGTTATTTACCGCTTCTGTTTTCGCAGCGAGGTTGTCATTCACCGTCTTCATTTCCGAGGTGAGTTCGGCTTTCATTTCCATCATCTTCTCCAGAATCTTTTCCAATGCAGCCTCCAAGTCGTCGCACTCCTGTCACCAATTGTGACTTTGTGGATTCGTAGAATTAAAAGCCCAATTTGCCGAAATTCGAAATGTTCTTTATTTCCGTAGCAATACACTGTTCAATTCTCACGTAACAATATTACATCACATATACAACGCAATCTTCCAAGTTCGATGGCAATAACAAACAACGTTCAGTTTACATCAGCTCTCGTTACAACACTCTCAGCTGTTCTCTGCTTACTTCTCCCGCGACTGTTTTTACAACTGTTCGCTGGCGTGTCACTATCTCTTATATATCTCATTGATAAGTTCGAGATATTTCCAGAATAAACATGAATTCGAATTACTAAAATTAGGCAAGTGAGTCAACCTTGTATATACTTTTCTCCACTTACAACTCAACTTGTAAGTGGAGAAAAGTATATACAAGGTTGACTCACTTGCCTAATTTTAGTAACAATGGCACTCCACTTTCTGAAATACTTTTTATTCTATATATGAATTTGAATGTTCTATACAACAATCAAGATCTCACTAGAATGATCCAATTACCTCACTTATCTGTGTCGGTAAGTCGTCTCAGTGATACACAATCCGACTGTTATCTCTAGCTGCAGGTTCTTTGTGTACACAAACCGGGCTTATCTCTCAGCACCGAAACGTCTGTGCTCTCGCCGCGACAATACTCATGCCATCTCCTGACCTGGCATTTAATTTACTGAAAACAGTCTTTTGTTCAGTAATGCGAATTTTGATAGTGTTTTGTCTTTGTTTATATTTGTGTTATATCCAGTGATTCATTTGTGCTTATAACATTTAATAAATATCCTGATGATGGGAGAGATGCACACTCCCGAAATATCGATTTCTAATCGTCTTTTCACCTGGCTTGCTTCCTGAGAACAACTTCAGCATATTCGTCGCCAGGAAAGCTTCAGGTCTTAGAACAATCCCTTTTTATATCAATTTCAATTTGTTGTAGTGCTAGTTGATACAAGTGAATTTTTCACAGGTCAAGAAGGTAGTGTGATTAAGTTTAAGTATAATTTTTGCTTATAATGTTTAATTTATGGGAATGATACCTTTTATTTCATTACAGCCTGAACTAAACACAGAAGAGCCTACAGAAGTTGTTCTTCCCATAGTGAATGCTCAGGGAGATCCAGTCTTTCTGGTTATTCAAGTGGAGTTTCTTAAGCCATTGCACCCTAAGAGACCAATGGCTCTAATTGAGGAAAGGTAGAAAATAGCATTTCTTCAATCAGAATTTATATATACTTAAGAAAAATGAAATCACAGGAAACAGAAAATTGTGGGGTAAAACTACAGGAAAATTTCTCATTTTATGTATTTGTGAATCCAAGATTCATCTTGGTTTCTTGATTTATACCCAGCAAGGGTGGTACCAGTTGGCGGGCTACAATGGGCTATAATCTATTTGAAACTAGTTACAGTCATCCCTGTGCATCTTTCCTTGAATAAAATAAATATTAGTTAAATAATAATTATCATTTCAAAATGTGTTTAAACAGTACATAATTACAACACAAATAAAAATATTAGTAAATATTCTCCACTTAACTTAAGAAGCCGATGACAATACTTCAATTCTGTTTTTGTGAGATTAATTTTATGGATATTTGCCCATATCTTCAGTCAACACAATTCGTTGTCAATGATACTATCTGTGGATACTATACATTTACGTATTTACGTATTACAAACATCTGAAAATGAAACAAAGCTAAAAACAGAATCAATTGCCGGTATGTCAAAATCATTATGCAATTTTATTCAGTAGGCGATTTTTGTCATCAGCTTCTTAAGTTAAGTGGAGAATATTTACTAAATATTTTTATTTGTGTAGTGTTTGTTGCTCCTCTGTAAATAGCTTCATTTTCTGTGTAATCAGTACATAATTATTTCATATTGCACTGTATTTTTCAGCAGTAAGTCTATTAAGTATTCAGTCATAAAGAAGAAACAATATAATCACTTGATGAAAATATTTGTAGTTGGTTTTTCACACTAAGTCACTTACATTTTTATTTTTTGAGAGACTATTTTGGAAGCTGTTGCTCCCATTTTCAGTCTGGAAGGCCCGAATGTGTTCTGATATGATTCATCACACCTTTATTGTATTTGGGTAAAGTTCATGGTGTCTGTTCCATAAGTGAAGTGTTACTGCTGACTTGTCTTTCTGTTTCAATTTGATGATTCTAAAATATTCTTTGACTCTGGTTTTAGGTTTCTTTTAGTTTGCCCTATGTAGAATTTTTCATAATTCTTACAACTTATTTGATATATTCCAGATCAGCTAATTGGTGAGAGTTCATATCTTGTTTATGACTTAACAATTTTAATACTGAGAATCTGTTTGTAGGTGCCGATATAATATTTCATTCTTTAATTTTTTTTAATCATTTATTAAAAGCTTTTGGATGGTGCATAAATCCACTGAATATGCTGCCACCAAGGCAGCCTTGGTTCGATACCAGGTGACTGCAAAGTGAGATTTGTAGTGGACAACATGGCGCTGGAGCAGGTTTCTCTGAAATTTCCGGTTTTCCCCACCATCTCATTCCACCAGTGCTCCATATTCATCTCATGTATCATCAGTCTCTGCCTGTGGTGCCGCATGTAGTAAAAGCAGACGTTAAACGCTACAGATTTCATTTCACTGAATATGCTGTCACTTTCTGTTTCTTTTGTGAATGTTATTGCTTTCTTAATGGTTTTCTTTAGCTTAGCCTTTTTCTTTTTAATTTTCTAGATAACAGACTTTTGTTATATCTACCCATTTTCTTCTGCTATATGAATGAAGTATGGCCTTTTGTTCTGTGAAGCATTCTGCCTTATCCATGGGTATGCTGACTAGTCCATATGTAAAATTCTTTATTATTGCATATTTATGTGTAATTGGGTTATAGCTATGATATTTTATGTAATTTTCTGGCTGTGCTGGCTTCCTATAAATTCCAAATGTTATTTTTGTATAATTCCTGATGGTATTTAGGTTCAAGAAAGAGAGTTGTCCATTGACATTCTTTTCCATTGTGAATTTGATAGCTTTTTCCTGCAGATTGAGTAGTTTTAATGCATCTAAATATCTATTTAGAACTATTGCAAATATGTCATCCACCTAGCTGTATTAAACTTTGAGGATCCATGGGAGGGTCATTTTCATGTGTGTTTCAATTGAACCCATAATCAAATTTGTCAACAACATTTGATTGTTTCAACATATGACAGTGGGGTCTTTAAGAAAATGGAAGCAACAGACCAAAAAAATAAAATGTGATGTAGTGTGACATAAACTACAAATAGTTTTATCAATTAATTTGGACATCACTGTTACTAAATTCCTCTAAACATTTGTTATGTAATAATCATTGTTGAATTCATCTAGTTATAAAAACAACAAAATATATGATAAGGAGGGAAAGGGCTCTACTAGGATTTTTGAGAAGTTTCATGCAATATTCTATTATTTTTTCATAGTGCAGCAATTGCTCCTTCAAGTGCTGAGTGGGATATAACACTTTTAGCTATAATGTTATTAAAGCATACTATAGATAATGGTGTATATTTAAGGGCATTCAATTACAAAATCATGGACATTCTTATAAAACAAATCATGGCAAAGGCCACAGATAAAAGTGACTACAAAATAAAACTCCTATCAGAAGTCAATAGCTATAGATAAACTTGACACTTTTGTATCTTCAAAATATACACATACTACAGATAACATATAACATATGATAATCATTCCTAGCTGGTCTGTTTATGAGTAACCTGGAAGTGAGCAACATTTTTGCCATTACTTCAGAAAATCACATTATAGATTCCGTGAAATTCCTTAAAATTCAAGAACAAATAATCAACCTTACCACTGAAATGGAAACTGAAAATTGATTCCCATTCATAGATTGAAACTCTAAATATTCAATGGAAATCTCACATTTGGGGTATACAGAAAACCCACACATACAGGCAAGTACATACAATTCAACAGATACAGTCATATCATTTAGCAGTCTTCAGCAGTTTGATAAATAAGCTTTTTTACCTGCTTGTCATCATTGCAGATTTTAACAAAGAGAAAGGGATAAACTACAGAATAGCAGAAAATAATGGTTACAATATAAAAACAATGTACAAAATATGTAAGAGATGCAAAAACTGGAGATATTAGACCATGTTATTATGTGCACTGCATTACAAAATGCATTCAACTTTTCTATATCACAAAAGGCTTTTGTTCAGTGATGCAATTCCGCTTTCTTTCTAATACTCGGCTGTTACTCCAAACACAGTTTGGCTGTATGTGAACATAAGTTAATCTTGAAGGTAGATACTAGTGGAAGTTACCAGATTACACATTTCCTGTTTACGTTCTTTTCCAAATATGTATCTTATATGTATATATGTATCCTGCTATTTTTAAACAATAAAATTCAGACAGTATAGTGACTTGTTATTGTCGAGACCAGTTTATATGTGAAGTTCTGTGTTTGCATTTCATGTGAGTTTAGATATTAATTTTAGGGTTGTGAATAACAGTGCTTTTAACAGTTTAACAGTTAGAAGTACATAGAAAGCATATGAATTGTACTCCAAAGCAGATAAGGTCAAAGGTTTTGCTCCGAAATATTTTTGTAGCAGATGTTCTTGTAACTTGAGATGCTGGATAAATGGTACTCGCCCTTCTATGCAGTTTTCTGTTTCTATGATATGGACAGAACAGAAGGACCAGCTCTTACACTGTTACTTCTGTTTATCCAAAATGTATGGTTTCTCCAAAAAACAAAGTTTAGTCTATCCAGATTTGCCCTCTGCACAAAGGCATATTAAACATAGCAATTCATATCCTATTCCATTCCACCTGGAAAATTTACCCCACAAGAGGAAGGATTGAGTTCTTCCCCTGAGGCTCTTCCCACTACTTCTTTCAGTCCCAACTCTGACTCTGAGTTTGTGGAATCAAAAAAACCCTGTCTAATTTCACAGATAATGCTAAATGATCTTGTAAAAAATTTAAATCTCGCACTAGCCCAGTCTGAATTGTTAGCTTCTAGACTAAAGGAATGGAATCTCTTATAACAGGATACCAAAGTAAAAATTTATCAGAAGTGTCAACACAGCTTATCAACATATTCTTCTAAAAACGATAATCTTATTTATTGCAATAATTTGAGAGAACTTTTTTATCAGCTGGGCAGACAACATATTCCTGAAGAGTGGTGTTTATTTATTAACTCTTCAAAGTTAAATCTAAAACATGTATTGCTTGCTATACAATGGTAATATTTACTCTTCGGTAACTGTGGCTTATGGCATAAATATGAAAGAAACATACAAAAACATGCATATCTAAAAGCAGTAAGTTATTATGGCTATAAATGGCAAATATATGGAGACCTAAAAGTTATAGGTCTATAAACTGGAATGCAACCAGGATATGCAAAATATTCTTCTTTTTTGTGTGAGTAGAACTCTCACAACTCTCAGGACAGTATTAATCATTACATAGTGAAGGAGTGGCCTGAGTCAAAGTTTAGTGCCAGGTGAGAAAAATGTGAAGTTTCACTCACTAGATTCCCAGAAAATATTATACTGTTCCATATAAAGCTGGGATTAATAAAGAATTTGTAATCGCAATGGGAATGGTCTTCAGTATTTCAGAGACAAATTTCCTAGTAAAATAAAGGAAAAGTAAAAGATATTTTTATTGATCCTCAATCTAGAAAGTCAGCACGATCCTATGCTCAAGGAAAAACTCTCTGAAACAGAAACTAGTGTGGGGTGTGTTCAAAGACATATATTCAAAATTCATGTGAAATTACAGAACAGATAATTACAACGAAGTTGTGAAAAATTTGTTAAGGGCATATGAGATAATGGGGTCATTATGTTTCTTAAAATTCACTTCCTCCACTCCCATCTTAACTTCTTTCCACCCAACCTGGAAATGGTGAGCGACAAGCATGGAGAAAGATTTCATCAACAAATATCCCAAATGCAAAGGCAATATGCAAGAAAATGTTCTCATAATGTGCTTGCAGACTACTGTTGGTTTCTTGTCTCTGCGTGTTCTGGGCCCAGCCACAAAAGAATGTCTTCCAGAAAAACATTCTAAAATTGTAACTTTTTAAAGCTTTTTCATATAATTTTTTTTCTTTTCTTGTTAGTTTTTAGTTTTTAAAACTATTTGAAATTTTAACAGTAATCACTACAATATCTTCAATAAAATTGGTACTTTTGAATGCTAAATGTAGTAAAAGTTTGAGTCTGTAACTATGCTTATTAAACAAAATATATACTTTTAAGTTAATGCAATAGATAACTAACACAAAGTTATTCAAAGTCCAAAAACACAATTTTAAGTGTAAAATATTAAACAAAATTAGTAGCCAACATCTGCTATTTATTATATTTTTTCTTCCACAGAGTGTGCTTTGAAAGAAATGGAGATGATGCTGAACAATAACTCCCTCTTTTTGAGATTTTAGAATGCTGAAAGAAGTATGAGATAAATAGTTTCACTTGAAGATATTCCCATATTATATCTTTATTTGAACAATTTTGCATTTAATATTTTTCTGCAAAATACTAAACATTCAGATAAAGGAAATTCTAATGATACTATGAACTGTTTTTCAGACTGTTGAGACTAGTGCCACCAGCTGATCATGTCCACAGGCGGCTAATGACAGCTGAACTAGCTCATGAACATTATCAAGCTACTATACTGACTTTGTCTGAAGAGATCTCCAGGGCTTATAGAAGATTTAAGATGCTAAGTACAAATATGTGGTGTATAAATGAAGAAAACGAATTTATTATGTTTCTTCACAGAACTGGAGCATACCAACATCTAAAAGAAACTTTACAAAGCAAAATTATTGTGCTTGTTCGTGAAAAATGCATTGATGGAATTGAGTTAAAGGATGACGACGATCTGCAGGTAAGCAAATAATGTTCTTTTGAACCTCATCAATGGATAGTGAAGAAAAAGTTTGCAAGATATTTAATATCTCCATCCTAAATGGAAATGTATCTTAATAACATTCTACTTTAAGGCAGACATAAAAAACTATAAGGAAATTATTCCATTTCATTTCTCTTATGAGACTTTAAAAAACTAATACATTATTAACCAATGTTCAGTGTCTATTTAAACCCTACACTGATTGTTCATGTTTATCCAAAAACAAGATCTGCCAGCTGAGTCACCTGCTCCTATTTATTTTTACAACAAGCTAAGCAACATATGTGACCTACCCCTTTCTTGAATGCCTTCTAATGGATGATTTGCAGAACAATTTATAGGGTAGACAACTCAGTGTATAAGTGTTGTAGGGACAGAAAGCAATCACTATGTATATCGATTTCAAAAGCATCATAGCCAGATAGAGAGCTGCAGTAGCAATTTTAAACGAGTTTGCAAACTTTTATTCATTAGCGTACATTTGCATACACATTTAAACATGCCCCTGAAGGAACAACCTATCATATGTATCAGTTGACAATAACAATGGAACACAAAATGGCAGATCTACACAGTGGGACCAACTGGATTTAAAACTTCAACCAACATGTGTTTTCATTGTACAGCCATGTCAAAAAATGCTAAGTTTTAGGTAGAATGTTTTCGCTTCTGTCACAACTTATGGCAGTTTCTAGCTCATACAGTAAATGAAATGGTGGATACAGTCTTTTATTTTAAACCTTCTGCAAAATATAGAGTCAAAAAGAGATGTAAGTGCAGAAACACTTAAAATGCTAGCTCTAGAAACAATTGAAACTTATTATCCACAAGACTCATGGCTACACATATACACAGACGGCTCCCTATTTGACAAAGAAAGTAATGCTGGAGCAGGAATACATAGTAAAATATTCAATTTTTACATCTGTTTGGGCACACTAGCAACCCACTATGATGGAGAACTAGAAGCAATCAACACCTCACTGAAACAACTCTTCAACCATGTGAACTCTTTCTCTAAAGCAGTGATTCTAAGTGATTCTAAATCAGCACTTCAAGCACTATCCTCACTGTACCCTGACAAAAATAGAATACTTGAAATTTACAGTTCATTACGAATAATACAAGGTCTAAAAAAAGAAATACACTTCCAGTGGATTCCATCCCACTGTGGTAATTTCAATGAAATAGCAGATTCCTTGGCAAAAAAAGGAACACAAATAAAACAAAGCTGCCAACAAGAAACCTCATTCCACACATCAAAACTACATATAAACAATAGAATCAACTTATTCTGGAAAGAAGAATGCAAAGAAAAAAGTACCAACAAGCAATGGAAAATTCTACAAGGAAGTAAAAATCCCATCCCAGACTACCCAAGAAGCAGTACTGTTGCCATCTTCTGACTGATTACTGGCCATGACTGTTTGGCCTCTCATCTACACAGGATTAATATTTTTGAATCCCCGACCTGCACACTGTGTAGGGACCCGAACTCATTGATGGACGGAGATCATCTGCTCCAGTGTAGTGCCCTGACAAAAACAGATGGAGAACTGACAGCACAACGAGTCACACGTTATTGGGAGGCCAGAAGGAAAATGGAAATTCTCTAACTCCATGAGCATTGGCAACCAACCAACCAACCAACCAACCAGTTTTTTATTTGTGTTAAAACTACCAAAATGAGCTCAAAACACTGTATGAAGCCTGTAAAAAGTGTGTGAACATTCAAGTGGAGGTCTTAGGTCTGTGGTTACTTTATTCATATAGGAAATTTCCCTCTCAAGGTAGCACTAGCTAAATGGTGTTATACAGGTTACTTTACCACTGTGCCACTGCAAGTCTGGTTCAAATACTTTGTGTTCAGCTTATAAATTTTATTTCCCTTATTTTCACCTTTGGGGCCCATAATCTGATATGATAAAAATAACATTTTTCATAACATTATAAGTGTTTGCGAAATACAGCAATAGCCATGCTTTGCTTTGGCAGATTGTTATAAATTTCTAGTTTGTAGTAGATATTTTATAATGGTCGGTATTGTCCTTGATCCATTTCAACCAAGTTTCAGACATTTCACAAATGCAAAGTGAAACATAACATTTAAGCATGAAACAAAAACTATTAGATATAATGTTATCGACATGCTCCTAAAAAGTGAAAGCCAACTGTATAACATGGTTTATGACACCAGATACAGTAGAGATTATAAGGGTCACAAAGTTAAACATGATCCCTAATTAAAGATCAAGATAGACCGCAGTTTCCCTTTGAAGAGCAAGGGTCTCTCCTACCTGCAGAGAAGGTGAGCTCGGCGCAACTTATATGGTGAGCTAATCCCTGTAGATCCCTAATTATCAGATTGTAATTTATGTGTCTTTGGCTCACAAGAGAACCAAGAGCAATAATAAATGAATTAGTAACTAAAATCCAGACAATAAAGACTTGAAGAAAGAAAAACAAAACCAAAACAATGTGACATTGTTTCGAACCTAGCCTTTTCATCACCATATTCCAGCAGCTAACTAACCCACCTCGCCAGCTGTCATGTGTACTATGTCGCTCTTTAGGAAAGTACATATTATCACCTTGATGGTATTATATGCATGAAAAGACATTGTTTATTTAAGCTTTTTGCAGCTTCTTGGTCCTCATTCAGGGCTGTAAGTATTACTGCTGGGTGCACATAGTACTGATTAGAAGATGGGAGCTGCAATAACAGCTTTTGTGGTAAAGGGGTCAATGTTTTCCCATTAGACTGTAATCTGCGGTTTGCATACTTTTTGCAGCTTCTTGGTCTTCATTCAGGGCTGTAAGTATTACTGCTGAGGGCACATAGTACTGATTAGAAGATGGGAGCTGCAATAACAGCTTTTGTGGTAAAGGGGTCAATGTTTTCCCATTAGACTGTAATCTGCGGTTTGCATAGATAAGAATAAATAGGGGCAGCTGGCTTACCTGGCATATTCAAATTGGTCTTCAGTGAAAGTTTCCTTTGTAGAACAACCTATATTCTTTACTAAAATTAGGCAAGTGAGTCAACCTTGTATATACTTTTCTCCACTTATATTCTTTGCTTAACCTATATTCTTTGCTTAAACAGAAACTAAATTGAATTATATTACATGCAATATGCATCAACTGTAACAAATAGGTCAATTTACAACAAGTAAAGTCAAAATGTAAAAATATCTTATTCCTACACCCATATGATTCTCCTCCCTCTTGTACAAATTTGAACACATTGATGCTAAAAGAAGGAGCAAAATAATTTCTGTGATTAAAAATAGGGAAATCAATCCACTAAACATCTGACCAAATTGCTAACCGGAAATTAATTGTTCTTTCACACTAGCTGTGTGTAGGATGCACTATGAAAGAGTAAAGCCAGACTGAAAAATTCAATGCAATAGCCGGGATTTGAACCATGGATCTTCGGGTCTCCATCCAGCCGCTCTAAACCATTGATCTACTATGGCCAATGTGCTGATATGACATTAAATTCTCCAACTGACTCGTGTTTTTCCCGGTAAACCACTAGGAGTCTCATAAACACATGAGACAACTACCTTAATGGTGACTTACTATACTGTAAGTACTTTATTATACTGTAAGTACTGTAAGTACTTACAGTATAGTAAGTCACCATTAAGGTAGTTGTCTCATGTGTTTATGAGACTCCTAGTGGTTTACCGGAAAAAACACGAGTCAGTTGGAGAATTAAATGTCATATCGGCACGTTGGACATAGTAGCTCAATGGTTTAGAGTGGCTGGATGGAGACCAGAAGATCCGTGGTTCAAATCCTGACTGTGGCATTGAATTTTTCAGTCTGGCTCTATGCTTTCAATTTGCTAACTACTTTCAACTTTTAATAAACATCAGTAAGAGAGTAGCAATGGATATCCATAATAAAGGAAATAAAGATTACCTAGCTCCATAAATGGTTCTAAAAAAAGTGTAAACTTTATTTGTGGAGCTTAAATGTGCTGCACTATTCTGCCATATTAGAAAATATT
Source organism: Mantis religiosa (assembly GCA_030765055.1). Classification (NCBI taxonomy): domain Eukaryota; kingdom Metazoa; phylum Arthropoda; class Insecta; order Mantodea; family Mantidae; genus Mantis; species Mantis religiosa. The sequence goes on along the minus strand of CM060953.1, from coordinate 124,499,928 downwards.
TGGCTGCAATTAATGTTAAAAATCAGTAGGAGGCAATTAAAATATTCATATTCATTTATTGCATCCGTAAATCATACATTCATGATGTGGAATTGTCAAATTACTAACTACACAAAAAATAGTAACAAAAAACAAGAATTACAATAAGTTGTTAAGCATAATAACCAAATAAATAATTAAAATTTACATTCCTTTTATTCCTACCCTTTGTCATTTAAATAATCTTCTACTGAGTAGTAACACTTTTGTAACAATTATTTCTTTGATGTGTTTTTAAACTTTGTGAAGGTGATGTGGAATTGTCAAATTACTAACTACACAAAAAATAGTAACAAGAAACAAGAATTACAATAAGTTGTTAAGCATAATAATTAAATTAATAATTAAAATTTACATTCCTTTTATTCCTACCTTTTGTCATGTAAATACTCTTCTACTGAGTAGTAACACTTTTGTAACAAATACTTCTTTGATGTGGTTTTAAACTTTGTGAAGGACTCAATGTTTTTTATTTCAGTTGGCAGTTTATAATGAGACTTGTAAACCAGATCTTTGTAAAGGTAGAAACTACCATATTTTTTTAAATTTGGGTCCAAAACAATTTAAAATTGAAAAACCACATTAATCATATAAACAAAAAGCCTCTAGTAGTAGTATTTATTCACTACTTTAAAAAATGACATTTTAATGGCTTTGCCTGCTACATGATACAGCCACAAATAGGCTGCACAAGCAAGGAGACTTAGAATGGCTTTCACCTATGTCCACTCTTTGCTAAGGAACTATTCTAAGGCAATTCTATGTATGGCACATTTTATAAAGCAGAAGAAAATAGTTCAAGCCAAGGTAGGGGCAACTCCAAGAACATCATGCAAACCCCTTTATAAAAAACCTAGACATTCTTCGCTTCCCTTGCATCTACATATTTGAAATAATAATGCTTATCTGAAACCAAAAACAATGCAGATTCATCCTTCTTAAAGAGTGAATCAGTACATAAGTATAAAACAAGATAAACCACAAGACAAACTATATTTCCATCAACTTAACATCTCCCATTCAAAAAGTATAATATGAAGTATAACTGCTTTCCAAAGTTTTTAAAGCAAATAGTGCAAAAAAAATTTAAACATACTCTAAAGGCACATTTAACTTATCTCTGCATTTACTCAGTTAAAACTTTCTAGCTAATAACTATAAATAATCTATCTCAATTAACATGAAGTAGACAGAAGCAAAAGCATTTGTAAAAATAACTAAGAAATTTATTGACCAATTAATTGTTTGGTGCAAAGAAGTACAGTGTTGTATGTCAAAATGAAACACAAAATATTTATAGTAGCAAACTGCTAGGATACTATGTACAGATTTACAAGCAATAAAATATATAGGTTTACAGACAGATTTTTTTTTCTGTTCTTCCTTAACTGCAATGGTCATATCAGTAGCCATTCTCCTTTGGAACATATCGAAGGTCGTTAACTCTTATTCGTTGGATTTTAATTATCAGATCACGCATGTATTCACACTCCCATTCTTACTTCCAGACTCTACAGAAGTGGGGAATCATCTTGGTTGGAGAAAAATCCCCATCTCCACCATTGGCAAACAAACCTGGGACCCCTAGCACGGCAGAAAGGTGCTTTACTGTCTGAGCAATGGGACCAGTTAAATAAATTGATGCATGGCTCCATTTATATAAGTTTGTTTTGCCATAAAATAACCGCTATTGCAGCATAAAGAAACCCATTTTACTCACGAGATCCCTAAGATGTGATCAAAAATTTGTGTCTGAAATATGATAAATGCATACAGAATAACAAAACTTTTATTTTTTAGAATGAACAATAAATGCATTTAGACACAGGAATGTCATATTCACAGTAATATTTTAACAGCTGACCATTTTGAATGACAGTCTGGATTGTCCTCTAATAAACCATGTTTGATAACCTTGGTTGATACATTTTTATAAACCAAATCAGCTCTTAAAGTCATTGAAAAAAACTATTTGTAGTTGGTTTTCCACACTCCATCACTTACATTTTTATTTTTTGGTTCGACTATCATGCCATGATCATGCCATTGTCTAAGCTTGACCACTTTGTATTACTGTCACCATCTCATATGTGACTACTAGTATTTAAATGGGTTTATACAGTGGCAGACCTGTGGGTCATCTATCTACTCCATATTACCTGCATCTCTCATGGTGGTAAACAATTAAAATACCATGAAAACCCTATTAGTAGAAGAAAATTACTGGGAGAAATCTGCCCAATAAAATGTGCTTAGTAATAGAATAATGAGAATTTTATCTGTGTATTTTTAAGGTTTAAATTATTTTTTTTTTTCCAGAATCACATACAAAATATGTACATATATTTAACCGAAGAAATGCATTCTGTGATAAATGCTCATTTGGAAGGAGCTCCATATCCCAGAGAGAAACAGTTTCATCTCAGCTCAGTACAATTGCTCCTTTTTGCCTTAGAAGCAGAGGCAGAAGGAAACTTAACAACATCACAAGAGTTTCACTTGAAGGTAAAGAAGCCATCAAATTTTAATTTAAAATAAAATTTAGTTGTATACTCAAATTTAATTACGATATTTGAAACAAAAGGTTAGAAACAGTGATGTATTTAACATTTGAAAGTAATGAGTTGGTAATTCAAACACAAACATCGCTTAAATTATCCTTACTTGGACATGTTTCGGAGAACGGTTTGTCCCCATCATCAGCAGTTATCCGACTGGTTGGATCCATGGTTCCCTGAAGTGAGCTGTTTGTCTGTGGTGACATCTGTTGCCTGTGAGATGAACTTCCAAAGAGTTTTCAGGCGGCAATTCCAAATTTAAAGTATACTGCTTGTTTTTTATAATTAGCAACTTTTTCCAAACATAGAGTTTGGCTGCATTACTGGGTGGCTTTAATAGTTTTATATTTGGTACAATTTCACGATTGGTAGACCAGAAGTGGTAGGGTATTGCTGATTTTACTATTTGTTTGTATTTAGTAGTAGTAGTTTATTACTGTCAATAGACTCATACAGAGTGTGTGACATTGTCAGAGACTAAATACAATATTTACAAAGTTTATAAAAAATCAATTATTTTATACAAAAAGTATGTAATAATAGTAATAAAATTAATAATAATAATAATAATAATAATAATAATAATAATAATAATAATAATAATAATAATAATAATAATAATAATAATAATAATAATAATAATAATAATAATAATAATAATAATAATAATAATAATAATAATAATAATAATAATAATAATAATAATAATAATAATAATAATAATAATAATAATAATAATAATAATAATAATAATAATAATAATAATAATAATAATAATAATAATAATAATAATAATAATAATAATAATAATAATAATAATAATAATAATAATAATAATAATAATAATAATAATAATAATAATAATAATAATAATAATAATAATAATAATAATAATAATAATAATAATAATAATAATAATAATAATAATAATAATAATAATAATAATAATAATAAATAATGATGATGGTGGTGATGATGATGATGATGATGATGATGATGATGATGATGATGATGATGATGATGATGATGATGGTGATGATGGTGATGATGATGATGATGATGATGATGATGATGATGATGATGATGATGATGATGATGATGATGATGATGATGATGATAAAAATTACCAAATATACATAGTTCATAACAACTCAAATTAAAATTCTTCCAGTTTATACAAACATTTATGAATGAGATACATCTTTAGCTTATTTTTAAAAGAATTTTTTGCACAGGACTTAATTTTAGATAGTAGTTTATTGTACAGTATACTTCCTACAATATATGGATCAGTATTAATTTTCTTTTTATTCAGTGTTATTCTATGGAAATCCATATTTTGTCTGTATTTCACTATTCATTAGCATACCATTTGTACTATTTACAGTTAAAAGAATGTTTTTATATACATATAGTGATACAATGGTTAGAATATTTTCTCTAATAAACACATGTCTATAAGTTTCTATTTTAGGAATACTGTACATAATTCTTATACATTTCTTCTGTAAGTTTAATATTCTGTTAATATGTACATGTACAGCTCCTCCCCAAACTTCTAAACAATCTCGTATGTTCCTGTAATCTAATATGTAAACTTCTTTTCGTTTTTCCTATGTAGAAATTATTGCAGTCTGAGCAGTTGATTTTGTATATACCTGATTTACTGTTTTCAGGTACTGGGTCTTTCAAGTTGTTGCATAATAAGTTTTTTAAACTGAATTTATTTATTGGGGGTAGGGTGATGTTGTACTTCTTGAATATCTTGTATTTATGATGCACTCTGGGATGATATGTGAATTTCTTGAACTGTGTCTGCTTCTGTTAATTTTGTGGTATCCAATATGTGTTTCTGTTTCTTTAATTTCCAGATTTTCTTTTCTATTAATTGTTTACAGTATCCATTAATTGCAGCTATGTTAATCATGTGGTTATATTCCTGGTTGTATTCATTCTGTTTCAATGGGATGTTGACTAGTCTATGTGCTAAACTGTTCAAAACTGCATGTTTGTAGGGTGTAGGGTTGTAGCTCTCATTTTTGATGTAATTATCTGTCTGTGATGGCTTCCTGTAGATGCCGAAAAATATGTTATTTAGTTCATGGATTATCTTCAGATCTAAGAAAGGTAGGTAGCCATCTTTTTCTATTCCTATTGTAAAATTTATTGCTCTATTCTGTATGTTCAATAGTTTTAAGGAATCTTGTATGAATTTGTGAGGAACAATGGCAAAAATATCATCAACATATCTGTGCCAGTATTTGAAGATGTATGGGAAGGATGATGTAATATGTGTTTCAAAGTAGCTCATAAAGAGGTTGGCTAGGAAAGGTGAAAGTGGATTGCCCATTGTTAGGCCTGAGGTCTGTTGATAGAATTTACTGTTGAAAGTAAAGAAATTTTGATGTATGCATAAATGAGTAGGTTTTGTGAGATCTTCTATTTCTTCTGCTGAAATGTTAGTCTGTATGAGCCAATTCTTGAGGAGTACCATGAGTTCATCTGTTGGAATACTAGGGAAAAGAGAGGTGACATCAAATGATACTAGTTTGTCTTCTGTGTCCAAATGTAAATTTGAGATCCTGTCTAATGAATTTCTAATGGCTTGGCTGCGGAACTGTGGCAGTGATGAAAATGTATATGCTAGATGTTTAGCTAACTTGTTGGTATAGTCCAACGACACAAAGAAGGCCGCTGTAAGGAATGTGCTGTGTTACACAGTGGGACAAGGACAGCGAAGAATTTACCATTGAATGTAAAGAAATTTTGATGTATGCATAAATGAGTAAGTTTTGTGAGATCTTCTATTTCTTCTGCTGAAATGTTAGTCTGTATGAGCCAATTCTTGAGGAGTACCATGAGTTCATCTGTTGGAATACTAGGGAAAAGAGAGGTGACATCAAATGATACTAGTTTGTCTTCTGTGTCCAAATGTAAATTTGAGATCCTGTCTAATGAATTTCTAATGGCTTGGCTGCGGAACTGTGGCCGTGATGAAAATGTATATGCTAGATGTTTAGCTAACTTGTAGGTATAGTCCAACAACACAAAGAAGGCCGCTGTAAGGAATGTGCTGTGTTACACAGTGGGACAAGGACAGCGAATGTGTGTGGCAGAGAACGCCTGCTACACAATGTGCACTATTCACTCATACACTAAAACCGAGAAGATTCATTCACAAAAGTAGAAGCCGTCAGAATGCTTTTGAATGGTCTGTAAGTGAACTGGCATGGGATGTCATAAACCTGTCCAGGGAGGGTGTGGGTACCTTCGCCAACCCCCCTGCATCGCATCCCTCGGAGACTTTCTCTCCGGTGGAGGAGTATAGCTGCATCTATGTTGTTGATTATGGTTGTCATTTTGTCTCCTGGTTTATGAATTTTTGACAATGCATAAAGTCTCGGTAATACTGGGTGGTCTTGTTTGACTTTAGATTTCTGCATATCAGATAATATCCGGACTTCTTTTTTCACAAAAGCAGACAAAGGCAACCAAGTAGTAATCCTAAATAGATCATATTACATCTCTAGCGTAGAAAACATGTTACAAAGTAATGAATTCACAGGGTTGGAAAATGACCCAGTAAAACACTGTATGAAAGAATTTGAGAGAACCTTAAAAGAAGTCCGAATATTATCTGATATACAGAAATCTTAAGTCAAACCAGACCACCCAGTATTACTGAGACTTTATGTGTTGCCGAAAATTCATAGACCAGGAGACAAAATGAGACCCATAATCAACAACATAAATGCACCTACCTACAAGTTAGCCAAACATCTAGCACGCACATGTTTATCACTGCCACAGTTCCTCAGCCTAGCCATTAGAAATTCATTAGAATTAGTAGACAGGATCTCAAATTTACATTTGGACACAGAAGACAAACTAGTATCATTTGATGTCACCTCTCTTTTTCCTAGTATTCCAACAGATGAACTCATGGTACTCCTCAAGAATTGGCTCATACAGACTAACATTTCAGCAGAAGAAATAGAAGATCTCACAAAACTTACTCATTTATGCATACATCAAAATTTCTTTACTTTCAACAGTAAATTCTATCAACAGACCTCAGGCCTAACAATGGGCAATCCACTTTCACCTTTCCTAGCCAACCTCTTTATGAGCTACTTTGAAACACATATTACATCATCCTTAACATACATCTTCAAATACTGGTACAGATATGTTGATGATATTTTTGCCATTGTTCCACACAAATTCATACAAGATTCCTTAAAACTATTGAATATACAGAATAGAGCAATAAAGTTTACAATATAGATAGAAAAAGATGGCTACCTACCTTTCTTAGATCTGAAGATAATACATGAACTAAATAACATACTTTTCTATTGAGTTTGATTTATGAGTCACAATGTTTACACTCAAACTTCACTTACTTGTTGTTGTATAATTGAAACGTTTTCAAGATCATTTGATCTCATCATCAGCTGTTTGGTGACTAAATGAACATTCCTCTTCTTCCACTACTACAGAGTTCTGATCACTCTGCAATCTTGTGTTAGGGGCACTAAGTTTTAATACTTCATTTAATGCCGGGATTTCAAAATTTATAACTTTATCTTGGTTTTTGGTTATGAGTATTTTTTCCCAAATATCCAATTCTATGGGTGTACTTAAAGATTTTAACAGTTTAATGTTGTGGCCAATGTTGTGGTTTTCTGTCCAAAAATGGTATGAAACTACAGATTTTTCTGTTTGTTTCAACTTAATGTTCCTCTGGTGTCACTCTTAAATCAGACTCAAAAATGAGGAGTGCTTCACTGTTAATAATGCTTCTGCTTTTAATGTTTATAAATAACATATCTTTTGGTGTCTACAGATAGCCAACACAAACAGATAATTACATCAAGAATGAGAGCTACAACCGTACACCCCACAAACATGCAGTTTTGAACAGCTTAGCACTTAGACTAGTCAACATCCCATTGAAACAGAATGAATACAACAAGGAATATAACCACATGATTAACATAACTGCAATTAATGGATACTGTAAACAATTAATAGAAAAGAAAATCTGGAAATTAAAGAAACAGAAACACATATTGGATACCACAAAATTAACAGAAGCAAAAACCGAGACACAGTTCAAGAAATTCACATATCATCCCAGTGTGCATCATAAATTCAACAAGATATTCAAGAAGTACAACATCACCCTACCCCCAATAAATAAATTCAGTTTAAAAAACTTATTATACAACAACCTGAAAGACCCAGTACCTGAAAACAGTAAATCAGGTATATACAAAATCAACTGCTCAGACTGCAATAAGTTCTACATAGGAAAAACCAAAAGAAGTTTATATATTAGATTACAGAAACATGAGATGTGTGAAATACAAACAAATAGTAAAATCAGCAATAGCCTACCACTTCTGGTCTACCAATCGTGAAATTGTACCAAATATAAAACTATAAAAGCCACCCAGTAGTGCAGCCAAACTCTATGTTTGGGAAAAGTTGCTAATTATAAAAAACAAACAGTATACTTTAAATTTCGAATTGCCACCTGAAAACTCTCTTTGGAAGTTCATCTCACAGTCAATAGACGCCAACACAGACAACCAGCTCACTTCAGGAAACCACGGATCCAACCAGTCGAATAACTGCTGACGAGGGGGACAAACCTTTCTCCGAAACATGTCCAAGTAAAGTGATGTTTGTGTTTGAATTACCAACTCATTACTTTCAAATTTAATTACCATTTTTAGTATTATAGCAACTGTATTGAACAGTTTTAATACCAAATATATTTTTTAATTAATTTGTAGAGAATCGCTGGAAATAGAAAAATCCCAGAACCATGGATTGATTATGCAGTTTCCTGCATAAAGCAAAAGCATCTGGATAAAGCTGAAGAATGTACAAAGGAAGCACTCTCTGTTGATATTAGGAATAAACTGGGGTAAATTAAACATGTTATATCATCATCATCATCATCATCATCATCATCATCATCATCATCATCATCATCATCATCATCGTCGTCGTCGTCATCATCGTCATCGTCATCGTCATCATCACCACCACCACCACTATTATTATTATTATTATTATTATTATCATTATTATTATTATCATTATCACTATCATCATCATCATCACCGTCACTGCTACCACCACCATTGTCATTGTATGGTTTCTGTATCCTCTACTACATGCATAGTACTACATGCTCTTAACAAATTTTATATTATGTATGAATAACATAATTAACACTTGAGATACATAATGTCTCCCTAATGGCTATTGTTCTTGGTTAAATTTCAGTGAACAAAGGTCTAAAGAGTTTACAAATTTTGTAAACTGTTTTTGGAACTTTTTTATTAAGTCAGTCAAGAGCATGTGCTAGTGATCTTCTTTATAAACAGATAAATTTAAGACTTGAATCAACATGAAAAATTCAATGCCATGCCCGGAATTTGAACCACCCTGGCCATGGCATTGAATTTTTCATGTTGGCTCAATCTATCAAATAAATTGGCATATATATGGCTAGAATGAGGAAATCATTAATTTCCATCAATTAACTAAAATATTAAGACTTGAAATTTTCACGGTGGGCATTATTAATCAAGGCTTCATGGATAATCCGCATAACTTTCATTAACTATACACGGCTGATCACCCGCAAAACCTTGATTAACATAAATTTGTCTCTCACAATTCACTGTACTACACTTGAATAAATGGTCCCCTGTTTGGGGTGCTCTGTTGCATGAACACTCTGAGCTGCATAGTATCTTGAGCTTGTGAAGTTACAAGTTGATATTTCCATTTTCAGTTACTATTGTTGTCATATTTGGTGTGAGATTGATTTTAATTGTTAGTCTGCTTTCTTTTGTTGGGAAGAAGTCCTTTGTGATTGTTTCTTTTGAAGTTTGCTCCCACTTCTGTTGCTGTTGCTGCATAGATTCTCTGCTGAGTTAATATTTTACTATTATGATAGATAACTTCTCGTATCATATTTGATTTAATTTTGCTGCCTCCTTTGCTAGTTTATCAGCTATTTCATTGCCTTGTATGCCTATACGTGCCTTAATCTATTTAATTGTGAAATCTGTTTAAAGGATTTTAGTGTTGCTGTAACTTTTCTTATTCTACTAGGTTACTATCCTTTTTGTAATCCACCATGGAATCAATTGCTACTTTGCTATCTGTGTATATATAGTTTTCTTTCTTTATTATCCACTATCTCTGACATTTCGAAATATTTTATTATGACCAATTGTTCTGCCTGATCGTTCGACATCTTTCAGAGTTTAAATTTCAGTTATTTTATCAACTGGTTTGCTTTATATGTAGCTATTCCACTCCCACTCCTTATTCACTTTTTTTCCATCCATGTAAATTTGCCACAGATTGTTCTGTTTTTCTTCCATTTTTGAGTCACTAGTATCTGGAGAATCTGCTGGGTAGAGCTATCTCATTGGTTTTTCTGAAATATATATTTCATAATCTATTGTTTTCTTGCTTATTTTTATATTGTATTGTGCAGCTACTTCTCTTGCCTTTATGTCAATGAAAGTTGTTCCTGTGATGACGCATAATGCATCTTAAGATATAGTTCCGTAAGCTTTTGCTACAAATTACATTTCCTCTCCAGTAATTTTACCCAGACCAGTACAACATACAACATCGGTAAATTGCTCCTTTGTAGATTATTATTTCCACAGCCTGAAGTTTCAGTCCCCATCTTATTCTTGTATATTTAAATAGGTATTTATTAATTGACTGCATTTAACACTAAATTGGTTTATGTAGCAATTGAAGGTGCAGTAAGAGTGAATTATTATTCCTAATATTTCATATCTTCTACTTGCTCCAGAATTTCCCATTCTAAACATCTATTGCCTTCCATGCTTTCTATCTTCTTGATGTTAATATAACTTTCAACCTATTTTTGTTGAATTAGGTTTTGTGTCTATTGACCACTTTATAACTTTTATTATGTCATTATTAATTAAGTTTTCTGCTTCAGATTCAGTTCCTGCCCTTACTGCAATAATTAGGTCATCAGCAATTGTTATGACTTCGGTGTTCTTCTCATAGGAAGAATATATCAAGAAAATATATTTGATATTTTATCCAAATCTGTCCATGGATTTCTCAGAAAATTTGTCAATCATATCTGCTGTATTATCTATCACTGGAATGTAAACAGATATTACCGCTGAATTAATATATGGTTTCAATTGTCACAGAATGTTGATGGGTATGTAGGGTAATCTCAAGAACCACCAATTTGGTAATGCTTTCATCATTGAAAAACCTAAGTCTTTCTGATGGACATGGCTGTAAAATGCCATACAATTTAATTTCATAATTTATTAAGAGATTGAAAAGGATTTACGAAGTTCTTTATATATACTTTGCTAATATTATGTCTAGATGTTTTGAACTTTATTTGCAATTTATAATGTTGTAGCCTGTACTTCATATTTTAAGGAGGGGCACAGCCCCCTCTGGATCTGCCCTTGCCAAATATCAGCCTTCCTACACATTATATTAGCATAAATTAACTTTGTTGCTGCTTTAATGTCTGTTTAGGTTGCTAATGTATGGAATATTACGAACAATAAAAGGAGAATATTACACTGCAGAAATGATTTTTGAAGCATTAACATGCTTTCATCCAACTTTTGTGGAGGGATGGATAGCTTTTCATTTATTCTACTTAAAAACAGACAACTCTCCAGGAGCACATGTAACTCTTTCTGCAGGTATGAAGTCTATTTATTGATTTCAGTTTCAAAATATGAATATTCATAACTAATTCAGGAGGTTCTTTTCAAAAGTGGACAAGTCCAATCTTAAATAAATGATCTATATTTTCTTTGGGTTTCCCAAATTCAACTCATATGCAATTAGGTAGTAGAAAATAAATTAATGAATAAATAAATATTACCGTTGTTCTGTTTAAAGGGTTGCATTTCATTTAAAATGAAATCATTTTAATGCACTTTCAATACTGATAGTCACTTCCTCCATTATACTAAACGTTTTCAATCAATAATATATCACCTGAAAAGTGCTCCAATTATCTCAATAGAAGTAATCCATTTTTTATACCTAATTGAAGCTTTGGGTGTTTTTTTTTTTTTAAATCATAATCCTTTATTCACCATGAAGCTTACAAGAAGTAATAGGTTTTGTCAGTTATAAAAAGTATTTACAATGTATTTACAAGTACAGAAGGTTTAAAAATTAATGCATATAAAATTCTAGGTGAAATCAGATTATTTGCATGGCTTAAGCTGGTAATTATCGTAAGTTAACTTTACTATAGTAATAATAAAGTTAAACAATTAGGTACCTACTACTATAATTTACAATAGTTTTACATAAATTCACTAACATGTATGTTATATTCTAAGTATTCTTGTACAGTATAAAATGCTTTTTGTTTAAACCAGTTTTTTAATACTATAACAAATCTTTTTTTGTGGCAGTTCTTTTATTTCCAGAGGAAGCTTATTGGATAATTTTAACTGTTGTTAACAGTGGCTATTTATGGTCTTTTAAATACATTCTCATATCGTTGTTTTAGATGATTTAATAGTCTTAACTAAAGGAAATACACAAATAGAAGCAGAAAATTATGCCAACTCAGTTATTTACAAAATTCAAAATTGGGCTACTCAAAACAAAGTAGAACTTAATGAAAGCAAGTCAAAAGTCTTACTAAAATCAGACAAGAGGAAAGACCTTGCAGCAAAGACCAAAATATATCTAAATCACAAGATATTGGAACAAGTTCCAGAATTAAAAAAATTAGGAATATTTATTAAATTGAAAGGGAGTCGATTAATGACACTAAACAGCACTTACTTTTAAATTTTCCTGGAACATGTTTCAGAGACTTTGCCTCCATCGTCAACCAGATATCGACTGGTTCTCAGTGGTGTAGCTAGTGATATTTTGTCATAGGTCTCCTCTGGTGGCAGTTCGAGGAACTTGCTGAATAAATCTTTCTGGGGGATGTCGAAATTGAATACTTTGTTCCTATTTTTTGAAATGAAGATTTGTTCCATGTGGACAGTTCTTGTTTTCCTGATGTATGTTTAGTAGTGTTTTATGTTGTGGTATTTTTCCCAAAAATGTGTGGCAGCTGCTGATTTTTCTATTTGTTTATATTTTATGTTCCTAAAGTGAGCCTTTGCCCTTGTTCCTAAATTTCTTTTGGTTTTTCCAATATAAATTTGACAACAGAAACAACATTCAATTTGATATATACCAGATTTTTTGTTAGATGAAATTGCATCTTTGATATATAGAATAAAAAGAAGTATTTCAGAAAGTGGAGTGCCATTGTTACTAAAATTAGGCAAGTGAGTCAACCTTGTCAACTGATCTACAGACACAAAAGAAACAAAAACTTAAGGGACATTACTACATTAAAAAAACTAGAAAACCCAAACACCAGATATGGAAAATTTACATATCCAAAATACTTCAAAAAATTTGAAAAGATATTTAAGAGCTTCAACATAAAATTATCCCCTCAAAACAAACACAACATCCGCAACTTACTAAACCACCCTCTAAAAAATAGCACACCGAAAACTCAATTATCAGGCATTTACCAAATGAGTTGTCAGGATTGTGACAAGATATACATTGGTAAGACCAAAAGGAATCTAGGAACAAGAATGAAAGAACACTTCAGAAATATTAAATTCAAACAAATGAACAAGTCGGCCGTAGCACATCACTTTTGGTCTGTCAATCACAACATAAAACAAGAAATAGAACTGATCAAACTGGCAAAGAAACCTCTGGAACTACAGATTTGGGAAAACATATTTATTATGAAAAAACAGGACCTCTTGATGAATTTTGAAATTCCCGCGGTAGATGACGTCATCAAACTTACCAGGACATTACATGGCAGCACGACACCAAGCCAGATGCAGACACCGGATGCATCATCAGTCAACCACAGAACTGACGATAGGGCAGAAGTCCCCAGAAAATAGTCTTCATAAAAAACTTGTAAGTGGAGAAAAGTATATATAAGGTTGACTCACTTGCCTAATTTTAGTGGCATCTTTGATGTTTGAGAAAATTAGTTTTTTTAAGGAGTAATGGTTGACTGGTGCTATTTGAATGTTTTGTTTTTTGAAGACTTTTTTTAATTTATCAGAGGCCCATGGATGGTAAGTGAATTTTTTGAAAATCATATTAGTTTCTGTAGCTGAGAGGGTTGTGGTTTTCTTTATTAGCTTCTTCCTTTTTGTTAAGTTCACTTTTTTGTCTACTAATGATCTGGGAAAGTCATTTTTTGTGCTACTTCAATAATTTTGTTGTATTCTTTTTTTTAACATAATGTCATTGATTTGTCTTATTGTTACAAGGATCAATTCAATTAAAACATACTACATTTTGTATTTAGGCCTTAGCGTATTCTTCTGCTGTGAGAGGGATGTTGACCAATCTGTGTGTTGAACTATTAAAGATTGCCTGTTGTGGGATCTTGGGGGCAACAAATCTTCATTTCAAAAAATAGGAACAAAGTATTCAATTTCGACATCCCCCAAAAAGATTTGTTCAGCAAGTTCCTTGAACCGCCACCAGAGGAGACCTATGACAAAATATCGTCAACTACACCAATGAGAACCAGTCGATGGTCGGCTGAGGATAGAGGCAAAAGTAAGTGTTGTTTAGTGTCATTAATCGACTCCCTTTAAATTTAATTAATTGAACTGCTTATATCAATCGTAAGACAGACTTGTTCTCTAAAGAAATGTAGGATGACAGAAGCTAAAGTTGAGGTGATATTTCTATTCTGTCATGCCAAAAATAAGAACAAGTATTTCAGCAAAATTGAACATCAGATAGAATTGGCGAAATTAGTTGCAAGTAATCCAGGTCTTGTGTGAGGTGAAATAGGTAATGTGCTGAACAGGAATAGTGGATATGATACGTCATTATACAGTTATCTTTTAGTATTTGTTTGGTCATCATAATCTGGCCTCTAGTGATGACAAATTCATTAAAAATATGAAATAAATATGTCTCATAATAAACTCACTTTTTATGCATTAATTAGTCTGTTAACAGGAAATAATATTAAAATGAATCCCAGACAATAGAGCAACATAAAAGTTATTTTCTAGGGATAAGGAAAAAACCTTATCCAGGTGGGTTACTCAAAGAAATATTTGAACTTTAGCCCTCCAGAATTTAGCTAAATACATGAACCTTGCACCTCAGGAAGGTAGGATTTAACAGTATGCTCCTTTTAACCCAAGAGCAGGTGCACTGGGGTATAAAATATCCCAATCTTACATTTTTGCAAGTGGCAACACTGCTAATAATTCCATCAGTCTGTTATGCTTGCTATTCATTCATTGTTCTTTTGAATGTGTGTTGAAACAGTCATATTCTGTATATTTAAGTTTGAATTTATGAGTCACTATGTTTACACTCAGTCTTCACTTACTTGTTGTTGTACTTGTTGTACTTGACTCAGTCACCAAACAGCTGAGGATGAGATCGAATGATCTTGAAAACGTTTCAATTATACAACAAGTAAGTGAAGACTGAGTGTAAACATAGTGACTCATAAATTCAAACTTAAATATACAGAATACTTCACTGTTAATAATGCTTCTGCTTTTAATAGTCATATTCTGTTTTGCAAGTGTGAAGGATTTTTTATAGTCCTGTTTGTTCAGCATTTTTGAGCTGGGGTATAAAGATCCCAGCACGCCTGTCCACTAAGTAATCTTATTTTACTGACTTGCTGTCATAATTACAAACTTGTGAGTGTGTGCATGCAATAATATTAGTAGCTATTATACAGTAGCAATAAAAATGGTTTTTCACATAGGAAAATAACTCTAGAAGAAATCTCGATATTCAATGAACTGCCAGAAGATGCCCTTATAGACAGCAGTGAATTAAGCAAAGAAGTAGTAATTGAATAACGTGATCACATCACTGCTTATAAACAAAGTGATGTAGAGGAGTCTATGTCTCTTAATTCTTAAAACTGTTTTTCTGGGAAAGATAGCTATTGCATAATGAGATGAGTGGATTGTTTGAAGGTTAGTAAAATAAAAAGGAACATAGTAAAACATCTTCTTGGGCCAAAAAGTTCAGCAAGAATTCCTAGAGATGAACTCTCACCTTTTTATGCCATAGTCAATTTTGACATAAATGTCTTAAAAATGTGGCATATGCTGCCACTTTCCATCAGAGACTGTTACCGAGTTCTTTTATATCTTAGGTATCCTTAGCTTCCGGAGAAGGCGGTGTCATATGATGGCTAGTTGCCAACGTTTCGCCCATCATTTTGTAGGCTTCTTCAGGGCTCGGGCACTCGAGCCCTGAGGCAGCCTACAAAATGATGGGTGAAACGTCGGCAACTAGCCATCATACGACGCGGCCTTCTCCGGAAGCTAAGGATACCTACGATAACACAGGCCGTGGAAGCCTACGCACCTTCTTTTATATCTGTTTGCATGCTTTTATGTCAGTAAAATATTACTCATGCATTCCATTTATACAACAGTGTAACGATTTTGTTCAGACTGCATTCAAATGCAGTGTGTGTGGAGACGGTTTGCAACATTGGTTACAAAATTTAACTACATTCTAATAAAGGAAATAGATCTGAAATATAAGTATCTTTACATTTTAAAGTGTATCAATATGATTAAAATATTGAGAAATGAATGTGGGGTGTAGAGTACCTGGCACACCCATTTCTGTTAAGAAAGTTAACATGCCCATTCTTGGGTTAAGGGGTCATTATTCACTATAAAGAGGATTTGATACTATTTCTATCTATAAGTCTCTATAAGTACCATTGATAGAAAAATGGCTCAAATCACTTGGAATGTCATCACTTAACCAAATTAAGCATTGAACAGAATTTCTTCCAGCTTCAAACAAAATATTTCCATCAAACTTCTGGCTTAGCAATGGGCAACCCCTTATCACCCTTCCTGGCCGATCTGTACATGAGTGCACTAGAAATAAGGATCACTAAAGGTTTCCCATGGATGTTCAAACTCTGGCAAAGATATGTAGATGACATATTTGCCATAGTGCCAAAAAAACACATCAGTGATGCACTAAAACTTTTAAATATTCAAGAAAAAAGCATCAAGTTCACTGTAGAAGTTGAAAAAGACAAGTATTTACCATTTTTAGATCTAAAAATAATCAGAAATAAAAATAGAATAAACTTTGGCATTTACAGAAAACCAACACAGACAGACAACTACATAAAAGCTAATGGCTACAATCCAAGATCCCACAAACAGGCAATCTTTAATAGTTTAGCACACAGACTTGTCAACATCCCTCTCACAGCAGAAGAATACAAAATAGAATACAACAAAATTATTGAAATAACACAGAAAAATGGCTTTCCCAAATCACTAGTAGACAAAAAAGTGAACTTAGCAAATAAGAAGAAACTACTAAAGGAAACCACAACCCTCTCAGCTACAGAAACTAAAACGATCTTCAAAAAATTCACTTACCATCCATGGGCCTTTGATAAATTCAAAAAAGTCTTCAAAAAACAAAACATTCAACTAGCTCCATTGAACCATTACTCCTTAAAAAACCTAATTTGCTCAAACATCAAAGATGCCATTCCATCTAACAAAAAATCTGGTATATATCAAATTGAATGCTGTGACTGTAGTCAAATTTATATTGGAAAAACCAAAAGAAATTTAGAAACAAGAGCAAAGTAACACTTTAGGAACATAAAATACAAACAATTAGAAAAATCAGCAGTTGCCACGCATTTTTGGGAAAACAACCACAACATAAATCCAGAACCAAAATTACTAAAACATACAACAGGAAAAGAAGAACTGTCCACATGGGAACAAATCTTTATTTCAAAAAATAGGAACAAAGTATTCAATTTCGACATCCCCCAGAAAGATTTGTTCAGCAAGTTCCTCGAACCGCCACCAGAGGAGACCGATGACAAAATATTGCCAGCTACACCAATGAGAACCAGTCGATGTCCGGCTGAAAATAGAGGGAAGGCCTCTGAAACTAGTTCCGGGAAAAAATTTAAAAGTAAGTGTTGTTTAGTGTCATTAATCGACTCCCAATTAATTTAATTTATACAACAACACTGTTTTCAACACTTCCATGAAAGGATTTTAAATTAAAGGGAGTCGATTAATGACACTAAACAGAAAGTGTTGTTTAGTGCCATTAATCGACACCCTTTAAATTTAAACTCATTAACGTTACCATTGCTAGATTTCACTATGTTTATTTTAGTACTACCAACATTTGAAAATGAAACAAATTTCAGGTCACTTAGAGGTCACTTCTACTCAGTAGAAGGTTATTTAAATGACAAAGGGTAGGAATAAAAGGAATGTAAATTTTAATTATTTATTTGGTTATTATGCTTAACAACTTATTGTAATTCTTGTTTTTTGTTACTACTTTTTGTGTAGTTAGTAATTTGACAATTCCACATCATGAATGTATGATTTACGGATGCAATAAATGAATATGAATATGAAAAACAGAATCAACTGCCGGTATTTCAAAATTCATTATGCGAAGTTTGTTTTTTAAAATAAATCTCTTTTCCAAAAACATTAAATCTATCAGACCATGTAATTGTTTTAATAATTTAACTTCTGGAATTATTTCATGGTTAAATGATCAAAAATTATGTGCTACAGCTGATTTATCAGTTTGCTTGTACTTAATGTTACGAAAATGCTCTTTCGTTCTGGCTTACAAATTACGTTTTGTCTTTCCAATATAAATTTTACCACAATTGAAACAATTAAATTAATAAATACCAGATTTTTTTACTATCAGGAATTTTATCATTTTTAGAGAAGTGCAGTAAATTTTTAATACCATATTTATTTTGAGGAACCAAAGTTATATCAAAGTCTTTAAAAAAATTTTGAAAATGTTTATTAGCCCTAGGATGGTAAGTAAATTTTTTTAAATAATAATCGTCTTTTGTTTTTTTAAGGGTAGAGTTTGTTGATGGTTCGAGCTGATGATGTGGATGATTTATTCACAAAATCGCAATCCTATTCAATTTGTAAGAAATACGGACATCATTTCTTAAAAGATAAGTGAAGTTTTCAAGTTACAAATTATTAAATTTGTATAAATTTTGTTTGCTTCACTGTTAATAGCTTCATATTTTACGTATTTATTAGAATATACCTGTTCAGTTTTACATTTTACACTCCATTGGATTGCAGAGAATTATATTGCAGCTGTAGGTTTGTTCTTCTCTAGATAACTCTGCAGTTTCTTTTTACTTTATATATTATCTTATTGTTATGATCAGATGGATTATGTACAGAATTTAGAAGTTGGGTCTATTAAAATTATTATTTAACCTACTAGCACTCTATTTCAAAAGATCTAGTAATAATTTAGCCACAAGAGAAAAACTGTAATTTGATTACAAAGTAAAAAGTTGGAATAAAAGGTATAACTGTATACAAGAATCTAACCGCGCAATGCAGTATCCAACAGCAGATTTTGCTGCTGAGCTACAACAGATATCAGATTGTATGTTATATATAACATATATGGTGGTTCTATAAAAACCGTTGTTTCTTGCATTTGTCCTGTTCTTGCCTATTGTACTCAACTAATACTGCACAGGATATATTGAAAATATTATCACAAGAGCAGAGAGATAAGTATGAGTTATCCAACTTCACTGCTTTCATTGTTTTCTGACCACAAAACACAACAATGGATAGCTCAAAGACAGCTTGTTGACATTGCAAGTTGGAGAAAACATGTGGCTTTTCTTCTACCATCGCTGCCACTTTCTAGAAGAGTTGACAACAATATTCTATCAACCATGAGAAGTTTCTAGAATCAATTTTTCCATGACCAGAGAATATAAATGGATGTGCAAAAGCCAGCCTTAGTTACCAGTGAAGAATCGGCCAGAGCAGTGTTAAAGTGAGCAGACAGTTATGAATGAGTTGGCAAAGAGTGTTTGTGAACAGATCAGTCAGTCAGTCATGGCACTACAGTCCATATCGGACCAGGACCCGCCAACCCAACTGCAGACCTCACACCCACATATGCAAGGGAGAGTTGGGTGATCATCCAACCGATACAGGGAGGAGAGGTGATCATACCCCCAACTGGAAAGTTGGCTTTCATGACCAGGGTTGCTTACCTATCGCAAGCTCCTCAATTTCCTCATGATGCTGAGTGGGCAAAGGTCCTATACCTGGGACTTAAAATCTGCACCCGGATGGAACCCGGGCCACATTCCTTGGCAGGGAAACAAAGCATGACGCCTCAGCCCACGACACCACAGTTCAGGACTGGTGGTGCAACAGAGGCATAAAGAAAAACATTAACATTGTGGAAGCAGATGTGTTTGCTCTGTGCATTTATAAAAATGAAAGTGAGTGTAATTTAGTGTTGTGTTAACAGTTTTGGTGACAGATAAAGTGAGTTTAGCACAACATTCCTTCTTTTCTGAGCAGTTTTAAGGAAATTGGGGTAAAATAATTTGCAATGTACGGAAATAACTTGGAAAAAAGGGGATGTTATAAGCCACATTAAATCAGAATATAATTTAGTGAAATCTGGTGTACCACAGGGATCAGTACTAGGACCTATACTTTTTTTTATTTATATTAATGACTTACCTGAACCAGTAAACAGCAAGGTCATCTAATATGCAGATGATACATCTATAATTTGTTGGAGTGAAGGAGAAGAAAGCTTAGAAGAAAAAACAGCAAAGACAATTGGCAAAATATCTCGGTACTTTCCAAACAATGGACTAAAGTTAAATATAGAAAAAACAAAATTTATGACATTTCAAAGCAATGATCTAAATATAAATATTAACAATATACCTTTGGAACGGGTAAGAAACTTTAAATTTTTGCGTGTTCATATAGAAGATACTCTAACCTACAGTACACACGTAGACATGGTTTGTAATAAAATGAACTCGGGACTCTACCTACTCTAGCAAAATATGCGAATATCAATACTCTTAAAACTGCATATTATGGCATTATCTTCCCACACTTAACATATGGTATTGAAATTTGCAGTAGCAGTAGCAGTAGCAGTAGCAGTAGCAGTAGCAGTAGCAGTAGCAGGTAGGAGTAGCAGGTAGCAGTAGCAGGTAGTAGTAGTAGTAGTAGTAGTAGTAGTAGTAGTAGTAGTAGTAGTAGTAGTAGTAGTAGTAGCAGCAGCAGCAGCAGCAGCAGCAGCAGCAGCAGCAGCAGCAGCAGCAGCAGCAGCAGCAGCAGCAGCAGCAGCAGCAGCAGCAGCAGCAGCAGCAGCAGCAGCAGCAGCAGCAGCAGCAGCAGCAGCAGCAGCAGCAGCAGCAGCAGCAGCAGCAGCAGCAGCAGCAGCAGCAGCAGCAGCAGCAGCAGCAGCAGCAGCAGCAGCAGCAGCAGCAGCAGCAGCAGCAGCAGCAGCAGCAGCAGCAGCAGCAGCAGCAGCAGCAGCAGCAGCAGCAGCAGCAGCAGCAGCAGCAGCAGCAGCAGCAGCAGCAGCAGCAGCAGCAGCAGCAGCAGCAGCAGCAGCAGCAGCAGCAGCAGCAGCAGCAGCAGCAGCAGCAGCAGCAGCAGCAGCAGCAGCAGCAGCAGCAGCAGCAGCAGCAGCAGCAGCAGCAGCAGCAGCAGCAGCAGCAGCAGCAGCAGCAGCAGCAGCAGCAGCAGCAGCAGCAGCAGCAGCAGCAGCAGCAGCAGCAGCAGCAGCAGCAGCAGCAGCAGCAGCAGCAGCAGCAGCAGCAGCAGCAGCAGCAGCAGCAGCAGCAGCAGCAGCAGCAGCAGCAGCAGCAGCAGCAGCAGCAGCAGCAGCAGCAGCAGCAGCAGCAGCAGCAGCAGCAGCAGCAGCAGCAGCAGCAGCAGCAGCAGCAGCAGCAGCAGCAGCAGCAGCAGCAGCAGCAGCAGCAGCAGCAGCAGCAGCAGCAGCAGCAGCAGCAGCAGCAGCAGCAGCAGCAGCAGCAGCAGCAGCAGCAGCAGCAGCAGCAGCAGCAGCAGCAGCAGCAGCAGCAGCAGCAGCAGCAGCAGCAGCAGCAGCAGCAGCAGCAGCAGCAGCAGCAGCAGCAGCAGCAGCAGCAGCAGCAGCAGCAGCAGCAGCAGCAGCAGCAGCAGCAGCAGCAGCAGCAGCAGCAGCAGCAGCAGCAGCAGCAGCAGCAGCAGCAGCAGCAGCAGCAGCAGCAGCAGCAGCAGCAGCAGCAGCAGCAGCAGCAGCAGCAGCAGCAGCAGCAGCAGCAGCAGCAGCAGCAGCAGCAGCAGCAGCAGCAGCAGCAGCAGCAGCAGCAGCAGCAGCAGCAGCAGCAGCAGCAGCAGCAGCAGCAGCAGCAGCAGCAGCAGCAGCAGCAGCAGCAGCAGCAGCAGCAGCAGCAGCAGCAGCAGCAGCAGCAGCAGCAGCAGCAGCAGCAGCAGCAGCAGCAGCAGCAGCAGCAGCAGCAGCAGCAGCAGCAGCAGCAGCAGCAGCAGCAGCAGCAGCAGCAGCAGCAGCAGCAGCAGCAGCAGCAGCAGCAGCAGCAGCAGCAGCAGCAGCAGCAGCAGCAGCAGCAGCAGCAGCAGCAGCAGCAGCAGCAGCAGCAGCAGCAGCAGCAGCAGCAGCAGCAGCAGCAGCAGCAGCAGCAGCAGCAGCAGCAGCAGCAGCAGCAGCAGCAGCAGCAGCAGCAGCAGCAGCAGCAGCAGCAGCAGCAGCAGCAGCAGCAGCAGCAGCAGCAGCAGCAGCAGCAGCAGCAGCAGCAGCAGCAGCAGCAGCAGCAGCAGCAGCAGCAGCAGCAGCAGCAGCAGCAGCAGCAGCAGCAGCAGCAGCAGCAGCAGCAGCAGCAGCAGCAGCAGCAGCAGCAGCAGCAGCAGCAGCAGCAGCAGCAGCAGCAGCAGCAGCAGCAGCAGCAGCAGCAGCAGCAGCAGCAGCAGCAGCAGCAGCAGCAGCAGCAGCAGCAGCAGCAGCAGCAGCAGCAGCAGCAGCAGCAGCAGCAGCAGCAGCAGCAGCAGCAGCAGCAGCAGCAGCAGCAGCAGCAGCAGCAGCAGCAGCAGCAGCAGCAGCAGCAGCAGCAGCAGCAGCAGCAGCAGCAGCAGCAGCAGCAGCAGCAGCAGCAGCAGCAGCAGCAGCAGCAGCAGCAGCAGCAGCAGCAGCAGCAGCAGCAGCAGCAGCAGCAGCAGCAGCAGCAGCAGCAGCAGCAGCAGCAGCAGCAGCAGCAGCAGCAGCAGCAGCAGCAGCAGCAGCAGCAGCAGCAGCAGCAGCAGCAGCAGCAGCAGCAGCAGCAGCAGCAGCAGCAGCAGCAGCAGCAGCAGCAGCAGCAGCAGCAGCAGCAGCAGCAGCAGCAGCAGCAGCAGCAGCAGCAGCAGCAGCAGCAGCAGCAGCAGCAGCAGCAGCAGCAGCAGCAGCAGCAGCAGCAGCAGCAGCAGCAGCAGCAGCAGCAGCAGCAGCAGCAGCAGCAGCAGCAGCAGCAGCAGCAGCAGCAGCAGCAGCAGCAGCAGCAGCAGCAGCAGCAGCAGCAGCAGCAGCAGCAGCAGCAGCAGCAGCAGCAGCAGCAGCAGCAGCAGCAGCAGCAGCAGCAGCAGCAGCAGCAGCAGCAGCAGCAGCAGCAGCAGCAGCAGCAGCAGCAGCAGCAGCAGCAGCAGCAGCAGCAGCAGCAGCAGCAGCAGCAGCAGCAGCAGCAGCAGCAGCAGCAGCAGCAGCAGCAGCAGCAGCAGCAGCAGCAGCAGCAGCAGCAGCAGCAGCAGCAGCAGCAGCAGCAGCAGCAGCAGCAGCAGCAGCAGCAGCAGCAGCAGCAGCAGCAGCAGCAGCAGCAGCAGCAGCAGCAGCAGCAGCAGCAGCAGCAGCAGCAGCAGCAGCAGCAGCAGCAGCAGCAGCAGCAGCAAGCAGCAGCAGCAGCAGCAGCAGCAGCAGCAGCAGCAGCAGCAGCAGCAGCAGCAGCAGCAGCAGCAGCAGCAGCAGCAGCAGCAGCAGCAGCAGCAGCAGCAGCAGCAGCAGCAGCAGCAGCAGCAGCAGCAGCAGCAGCAGCAGCAGCAGCAGCAGCAGCAGCAGCAGCAGCAGCAGCAGCAGCAGCAGCAGCAGCAGCAGCAGCAGCAGCAGCAGCAGCAGCAGCAGCAGCAGCAGCAGCAGCAGCAGCAGCAGCAGCAGCAGCAGCAGCAGCAGCAGCAGCAGCAGCAGCAGCAGCAGCAGCAGCAGCAGCAGCAGCAGCAGCAGCAGCAGCAGCAGCAGCAGCAGCAGCAGCAGCAGCAGCAGCAGCAGCAGCAGCAGCAGCAGCAGCAGCAGCAGCAGCAGTAGCAGTAGCAGCAGCAGTAGCAGTAGCAGTAGCAGTAGCAGTAGCAGTAGCAGTAGCAGTAGCAGTAGCAGTAGCAGTAGCAGTAGCAGTAGCAGTAGCAGTAGCAGTAGCAGTAGCAGTAGCAGTAGCAGTAGCAGTAGCAGTAGCAGTAGCAGTAGCAGTAGCAGTAGCAGTAGCAGTAGCAGTAGCAGTAGCAGTAGCAGTAGCAGTAGCAGTAGCAGTAGCAGTAGCAGTAGCAGTAGCAGTAGCAGTAGCAGTAGCAGTAGCAGTAGCAGTAGCAGTAGCAGTAGCAGTAGCAGTAGCAGTAGCAGTAGCAGTAGCAGTAGCAGTAGCAGTAGCAGTAGCAGTAGCAGTAGCAGTAGCAGTAGCAGTAGCAGTAGCAGTAGCAGTAGAGCAGTAGCAGTAGCAGTAGCAGTAGCAGTAGCAGTAGCAGTAGCAGTAGCAGTAGCAGTAGCAGTAGCAGTAGCAGTAGCAGTAGCAGTAGCAGTAGCAGTAGCAGTAGCAGTAGCAGTAGCAGTAGCAGTAGCAGTAGCAGTAGCAGTAGCAGTAGCAGTAGCAGTAGCAGTAGCAGTAGCAGTAGCAGTAGCAGTAGCAGTAGCAGTAGCAGTAGCAGTAGCAGTAGCAGTAGCAGTAGCAGTAGCAGTAGCAGTAGTAGCAGTAGCAGTAGCAGTAGCAGTAGCAGTAGCAGTAGCAGTAGCAGTAGCAGTAGCAGTAGCAGTAGCAGTAGCAGTAGCAGTAGCAGTAGCAGTAGCAGTAGCAGTAGCAGTAGCAGTAGCAGTAGCAGTAGCAGTAGCTAGTAGCAGTAGTAGTAGTAGTAGTAGTAGTAGTAGTAGTAGTAGTAGTAGTAGTAGTAGTAGTAGTAGTAGTAGTAGTAGTAGTAGTAGTAGTAGTAGTAGTAGTAGTAGTAGTAGTAGTAGTAGTAGTAGTAGTAGTAGTAGTAGTAGTAGTAGTAGTAGTAGTAGTAGTAGTAGTAGTAGTAGTAGTAGTAGTAGTAGTAGTAGTAGTAGTAGTAGTAGTAGTAGTAGTAGTAGTAGTAGTAGTAGTAGTAGTAGTAGTAGTAGTAGTAGTAGTAGTAGTAGTAGTAGTAGTAGTAGTAGTAGTAGTAGTAGTAGTAGTAGTAGTAGTAGTAGTAGTAGTAGTAGTAGTAGTAGTAGTAGTAGTAGTAGTAGTAGTAGTAGTAGTAGTAGTAGTAGTAGTAGTAGTAGTAGTAGTAGTAGTAGTAGTAGTAGTAGTAGTAGTAGTAGTAGTAGTAGTAGTAGTAGTAGTAGTAGTAGTAGTAGTAGTAGTAGTAGTAGTAGTAGTAGTAGTAGTAGTAGTAGTAGTAGTAGTAGTAGTAGTAGTAGTAGTAGTAGTAGTAGTAGTAGTAGTAGTAGTAGTAGTAGTAGTAGTAGTAGTAGTAGTAGTAGTAGTAGTAGTAGTAGTAGTAGTAGTAGTAGTAGTAGTAGTAGTAGTAGTAGTAGTAGTAGTAGTAGTAGTAGTAGTAGTAGTAGTAGTAGTAGTAGTAGTAGTAGTAGTAGTAGTAGTAGTAGTAGTAGTAGTAGTAGTAGTAGTAGTAGTAGTAGTAGTAGTAGTAGTAGTAGTAGTAGTAGTAGTAGTAGTAGTAGTAGTAGTAGTAGTAGTAGTAGTAGTAGTAGTAGTAGTAGTAGTAGTAGTAGTAGTAGTAGTAGTAGTAGTAGTAGTAGTAGTAGTAGTAGTAGTAGTAGTAGTAGTAGTAGTAGTAGTAGTAGTAGTAGTAGTAGTAGTAGTAGTAGTAGTAGTAGTAGTAGTAGTAGTAGTAGTAGTAGTAGTAGTAGTAGTAGTAGTAGTAGTAGTAGTAGTAGTAGTAGTAGTAGTAGTAGTAGTAGTAGTAGTAGTAGTAGTAGTAGTAGTAGTAGTAGTAGTAGTAGTAGTAGTAGTAGTAGTAGTAGTAGTAGTAGTAGTAGTAGTAGTAGTAGTAGTAGTAGTAGTAGTAGTAGTAGTAGTAGTAGTAGTAGTAGTAGTAGTAGTAGTAGTAGTAGTAGTAGTAGTAGTAGTAGTAGTAGTAGTAGTAGTAGTAGTAGTAGTAGTAGTAGTAGTAGTAGTAGTAGTAGTAGTAGTAGTAGTAGTAGTAGTAGTAGTAGTAGTAGTAGTAGTAGTAGTAGTAGTAGTAGTAGTAGTAGTAGTAGTAGTAGTAGTAGTAGTAGTAGTAGTAGTAGTAGTAGTAGTAGTAGTAGTAGTAGTAGTAGTAGTAGTAGTAGTAGTAGTAGTAGTAGTAGTAGTAGTAGTAGTAGTAGTAGTAGTAGTAGTAGTAGTAGTAGTAGTAGTAGTAGTAGTAGTAGTAGTAGTATTCATCCGTTAAGTCAATACAATGACATTGGATACGTCAATACAAATATTTAGAACAATACAAATAATATAAGTATAAAAGTTAAGTTGCATCAAGTGTAATTAATAAGATCTAAGCATGAACTCATAAATATATATAGTTTCATGGCTCTACAGCTTCATAGTATTTAAAATGCATCACATAACATCCTCAATAAAGATTGCCATACATATGATACGAGGAGAGTAACTGATTACCATAGGGTGAGCACGAATAAAACTCAAACTAATAAAGATCCATTTATAATAGGAGCCATATTATACAATAAATTGCCATCTGTAATTAAGAATACTTCTGACTCAAAATTTAAACTGGTCTTAAAATCATACCTAATTGAAAATGTTTGTATAGTATAAATGAACCGTAATATATATGTGTGTAGTATAAATGAGTTGTATACCTATGTAAGCAATAAGGTTTGTATGTAATTTAGACATTTTGATCTTTGTAAATACCTCATATACTTTTGTAAACAACTCTATATTTTGTAAATAACTTATGTATTTTTATCATTTTGTATTTTGACTATATAGAGATAATTAACAGTGTCAGATGCTCTTATAAGAGTCTATTGACCGCAATAAATTATTACTATTATTATTATTATTATTATTACTATTATTATTATTATTATTATCATCATCATCATCATCATCATCATCATCATCATCATCATCATCATCATCATCATCATCATCATCATCATCATCATCATCATCATCGTCTTTATTATTATTTAGTATTTATGAACGGTCTGTAACATTAACCTGATCATCAATGTCCATTATGAACACAAATGTTATTACCAAAACATATTCAGATAGTATAGTTTCAATTGCTTTAATGGTGGAATATAATGTCATTAGATTCTCTGTATTTCAAAACTGGGGAAAGCAAGGAGATACATACTTTACATATTAAAATGACTATGCACATTCATATGTTTGTTCTTATGTATAGCAAAACATTTTTTGAACATGCTGCATCTATCTAATACTCATATAATTTGTCTTGTTTGCGCTTTTATTCCTTAGCAAAGAAATGTTTTACTGATGCTGGAGGGAAACATTATAATCAAGAAATATTTTATCACTGGGACCCTTATTTATACAGTAATGATAGTGTATTTCTCTTGGCAGCAACAATGTTTTTGAGGATACATGCTTTTGAGGTAAATTCAGTTTAATTTAATGTTAATTTAGTATTTTGCTAGAGATATAGCGTATAAAATACAAATGTTAATGGCTAATTTCTAGCACTAATCCTGAATGACCGGGTAGGATTTTCCATAAATACGTACAGACATATGTACTACTTGCACATTTTAGTTTGAACCCTTGAATCTAATAGTATGGACAGTCCAAGCCATGAAGCCTGTAACTTGTTCAAATAACAACTGAACATGTTGTCCATACTCCAGGTTACCACTTGTGCATTTCACTGTATTACATTACCTTTTTGGCTGTCTGTTGCATTATCCTACCAGTTTATTTTTAAGCTTTACTTTGTGTTTAATAACTCAAGAACTAATTTTAAGTACCAAATGGCTGGAGCAGATTCAGAACCAACAGCATCCACATAATTCCACAATATCCTTTTACCTTAGCCATTGGTTGATCTGGAGTATACAATGGAGGAAATTTCCATGATAAATTTAAAGTATTACTGCGTAAAAGACATGGAAGGTCCTGTTGTCGTCTTCAGCAACAGTGCTATCTGAAAACTCAAAATAAAGGTTATGACCAGTATAAGGAAAAGGTAATGTTATTGAATAACAATATTATGCTAAAGTAATGGTAATGGCAACAAAATGTTTTAAAAATATCACTTGACCACCTCAAAGTACCAACTATAAGCTTATTGAGATGTAATGGTAATAAAATTAATTTAAAGCACATAAAAATACTTGTAATGGATAATATTTCATCATAATGCTTCTGTGTTTCAATTAAAACTGCTAAGTGCTGCAAATATGAATATTTTTATCATTATATTGTGAAGTCTTGGTCCAAGATTGCTCCTGCATTTGAAAACATTAAGATTCATATAACTACACAAAATCAGATTGTTTATTTTATTTTTTTTTTTTTTTTTTGAGGCAAAAATGGAGGTTTTAATAAGTTTTGTGGATATAAATTACCAGCACATGATAATAAGTTTTGTGAATTTAAAATATATCTAATTCAGGAACAAAAGTTCTGTATGACAATCAATGGATTCTTGTGAACAATATTTTGACTGAAGTTCTAAGTAGTAAAAATAAGGGCATTGTAGTAGTGGTAGTAAACAAACAGCTTTGAGAAGCATCCATAATGATTAGCAATTACTAAGGGGACACTGGCACCAGAATGGCAAAACATGGACATCTTCTTTACTGAAAAAAGTATTGTTTTCCATATGTCTAGAATGTGACTAATAAATATGTATCAAATCCAACTGGAAATTCATGTATTTCAAATTTATTTATGCACTTTCAATAACTCCAGTAACTCTTATGACATTGAATTTTTCATGCTGACTCTATTTATCCAATAACCTTGTTTGAAACTTTAAATAGCTTTTATTTTTTTTTTTTTTCATATAACAATTTTTGTACTTTGGGATAAGCTTATTTGAAGTAAATATTGATGGATCAGCCTAAAATTTTGAAGACATGTAAAACAATTTTTAAGAAAACTGTGGAGTGGTTTAATAATTATACTCAGACATACAAGTAACGTACTGCTCATTAGTTTTAATAAATCCCTAACTAAAAGGAAGGTGAAGGAAACTAGTGGTTTTATTTTATGAAAACATGGAAAACATTATTTACATATAAATATGAGTGAAAAGAAAAATGTGAAATTGTCAAAATTATAGACCAATGAATAAAACAAGAAGGAAGTTCAATTTTAGTCACTGCATTGATTAATACACGTATGACCATCTAAATGGCAATAAGTGTGAACTGATATAAGCTGTGTGTGCATTAATATGAATACAATCATTTGAAGGCTGTGAGTAATATTGGCAATAAAATGGCTCAAACAAAACAAATAGTGCAACAAATCTCTCATTATGGCACTATGAAAAACATGGCACACTATGACAGAAACGGCTCAACTACAACTGCGTACAGTACGCAGTTTCCAGATATGCAAATACAAGAATTTTGAAGGATGTTCAAGGCCTATGTAACCAAGGAAGATTTCAGTTCAAACATATGAGTATATCACATCCAAAATGAGTCATACTCACATTATTAACAGGAATCCAGTTTGAATGTTTAGAAATAAGCAATATGCAAATAACAGTTTCACCATATGCAGGAGAGCATATGATTTCCCAGTTTATCAATCCAAGTTAAACATGGAGTAAATTCCTTGATGTATAGATGGTGATGGTTCCATGAGAGATCTTGCAAACTATTAAGAAAAACTGGAACAAAATCAGCATCGTAGAATCTTGCAATACCAAGCCATTCCAAGTGAGATTCTTTTGACAGGGAAAGGTTTGGTCTCACATGAAGACATTAGTCCCAAATACTCAGCACTATACTACAAGAGGTATGCTGAAACCACAGAGCAGCAAAATGTTTTAAAAAATATAACTTGACCACCTCAAAAATACCAACTAGAAGCTTATTGAGATGTTATGGAATTATCTAGACCATGCAGTTATTAAGTCTGAATTATGA
This sequence comes from Mantis religiosa, assembly GCA_030765055.1. Lineage (NCBI taxonomy): Eukaryota > Metazoa > Arthropoda > Insecta > Mantodea > Mantidae > Mantis > Mantis religiosa. Next base: position 124,470,019 of record CM060953.1, on the reverse strand, counting down.
GCAAATGTCATCTGTAGGATATGATAGCAGAAAAATGGAATTAAATCAATACAAGAATTCTAGGTAATTTGATAAATAAATGCCCAGAATATAGTACTGCAGCAGTCAAAGCTGAGAAAGGTATTTTGATGAGACAAAAGTTTATTGTCTTGGATGCTTTTTGCTTTCAGTTGTACATACAAGGGTCCTTCAATAAATAAATGAACTAATTTTTTAATTAACACATAATGGCTTTATTTCATTAACATTTATCTACACACTTTCGAAGTATTCTCTCTCTGATGAAATACAATTATTCCAACGATTTACCCATTGTTTGAAGCACTCATTGAACCCATTTTGGACAGTCTGTTCAGGATATCCATGACAACATTGTTCAACTCCTTATCAGTTTGAAAATGGTGACCACGAAGCTCCTCTTTCACTTTAGAGAAGAGTTGAAAATCGTATGGTGCGAGATCTGGAGAATAAGGTGGATGAGGAATGATCTCAATGCCCATTTCTGCGATGAGATCTTGAGTTGCCCGAGCTCGATGAGCAGGAGGCATTATCCTGATGTAAGATCCATCCTCTCCTTGCAAGGTCTGGTCGCTTTTCAGCGAGTTTTCTTTCAGTGGCCCCTTCAGTAACGTCACAATAGTAAGCAGCAGTTACTGTGCGCTGATTAGTTACAACATGACCATACAGAATGCACTGTTTGTCAAAGAATACGAGATGCGTGACCTTTCCTGCATTTTTCTGAACTTTTGCTGTCTTACGCCTAGGGCTTGATGAATGTTTCCACTTCGAACTCTCCTGTTTTGTTAACGGGTCGTAATGGTGGAACTAACTCTTGTTAGTGACCCTATTTAGAAAGTCTAGCTCCTGTCATAAAATTCCGAGCCATTCACACGTCATGAAGCGGTGAGCATTCTGTTGGTCCTTCAGCTCCGACCAGCAGCTGAAACTGAGCTCCTCGTAATTCTTCTAAGCTGTTTGGCATCTAAATTTTTCCCCAACTAAAAATTAAACAAACAAAAGATTTGGGTGCAAAGTACTGCATCCTCCCCTTCAACCCAAAAGTACTTCAGTAACCTCTAAATTAACTCCCAACCAAAAGACCTACACCACCTTCATCCTACAAATTTCAATTCAAATCCTACCTGCGGTAAAACCCTTAACGGGTGGGCACGCAGCAAAAACCTTCTGACTGTATACAGCCAGCCAGCACGGGTGAGGTCCTTCATCACGTGTGGTACCCATTTCGCTGCAACTTTTCGATAGCCAGGATCATTGCGAATTATGTCGTCTACTATTCCAACAAACAAATGCATTATGTCTGAAACTTTATAAATTGTTATGCAACGAGCTTCTCGCACAATTGCGTCAACTGTGTTAATGTTGACTTCCGATTTTGCATATACTCAAACACAAATGCATGCTATGAGTAAGCACATGCCATCTATCATGATCAGTGTCTCATTGTGAATTTCTGCAGCCACGTACAATGTCAAATTTCAAGTTAGACGACGCTAACGGTGCGAAACATCTTCAGATATGTCGTCATTATATTTGGCATACTAGCCTACAAATCGTTCGGATCCAAAGGGAAATATATGGATATACCAATTGCAAACGATGTACGAATTTGATGCGTGGTGATATATAACAAAACTCTTGAGTGTACTGTGCCAATTCAAATCATTCTTGAGTAACTGTAAGAGTTGACACGTCTCACCGTAAGTCGCACACAGATGTCATTAACGGTTCTTGGTTGCTGAAAGACGTCGGGTCACGAACATTCATCAACAACAATCGAAGACAGTAACATTTTCTTCGTATTTGGATGCATAATGTAGATGTGACTCAGAGTCTCCGAGTCAACTACATTTGGATGTCCCTCAGCTGGTGTTCCTTGTTTCGGACACGATGATGCGCTCCAAAGTAGTAACGTGCCGTTTCAGCTTACAGCAAAGTGTGAGAGAAAGCAACTGCTTAACAAACCGAGAAGTTCGTCAATGTTGTCGACGGTGGCCGTACCGCTCTGTCGTTGCGTTCTCCGGATTGAAATACACGTCCAAATGTACTGCCAAATGTACAAGTGTAGGTGGCTTTCGTGGATCGCTAAGGCAAAGATAGGCCAAATCGCTTTCTTACTGCAGACATAGTGATCCATGTGATTCTTAGATACTTCGTCGTTTGTATTTGTCACAGCAAAAAGAGCCACATCGCTGCCGTTGTTTACATATTTGCATATCTACGTGATGGACTAGAAGAAGATACAGTATTCCAAATTAACATTCCTTTGAACTTCACAACCACAGATGAACTTTTGTTCCAGTGGCGGCTGGTGGATTAAATTATTGGTGCACAAATGAAAAATAAAATACAGAGTAGTAGTGACTCACCTATTTGTACAGAAACTGCTCTCCTCTCCTTAGACCTGGTGAATCTATCGATAACTTTTGCGTTGAAGTCGCTGATCTTCATAACAAACACCCTCTCATCTGAACGCACTGCCAATGCTGACAATCTGGACATTCCACGAAATTCTTCTGGACTGTAAATTACAGTCAGTTCTGTACGAATTTTTGTTCCAATGATAAAAGGATAGAACCATATTGTTTCTCTAAGGGAATCCTCTGGAAATGTCTTATTATAATCGGAGAAATTTTATTGATGAAATAAAGTCCAGGCTACCAGATGCCCCGTGAAGCTAAATATGTCCTTTGCTTCTCTAAGAATAATGTCACAGACTTCAAGTGCTTCTCTTCTTTTCACATAATCCACTGATTTTGAATGTACAACAGGTGCATTTTGCGCATTAAAGCTGTACTTGTTTGCATTGTTTTATATACAAACAGAAGTCGAAATAAACAGAGGTTAGCTGTAGAAGCCGTCAGGTTTGCAACGAAGTGTTAACCACAGATTTCGCCCAAATGTAGGCTCTCAGAGGGGGTTGCGGGAAGTTGAAGAGATGGGAGTGGCTTCTTATGCATTGCTTAAATGGAGGTTTATAAACCTAGCTCCTCCTACTCTTAACAACGGCTTGTGCTAGTGGTTATTTTTCTAGATTTTTCTTCAGCACTCCGTTGCGTTAAGGGCTTTTCCAGTAAAGATTGAACGGTCTTCATTCTATCAGAATTTAAAAAATGTACAAAAACAACACATCACAATAAGCACTATAAATAAATTGTTAGAATACTCAGTTTAACCTTAAACAAAGCTTTCTCAAAGCTCTGCGAGCACGAAACCACACTACAGAACAAGCAGACACACAGAAGCTAAGCCTGAATGTCACGCTATAGCCGTTGCTTCCCGCAACCCCCTCAGAGAGCCTATATTTGGGCGAAATCTAAGGTTAACACTTCGCTGCAAACCTGGCGGCTTCTACACCTAACCTCTGTTTATTTCGACTTCTGTGGTCATGGACAGCTACAGACGATAAGCGTCATTGAAACATGTTTGTATATAAAGCAATGCAAACAAGTACAGCTTTAATGTGCAAAATGCACCTGTTGTACATTCAAAATCAGTGGATGTAGCGCAAACCTGCAACCTTATGGAGCAACCGCCCCTGTTTTGTTCACAACTGATCGCCGATACAATGGTTATTCGTCATTACCTGTGATGGTATCAGCAATCAGGTCTCTTAGGTATCACCTGAAACACTTACCATCGGTCATACAGTTGGAGTCATTATTGGAAACTCCACGAGGTCCATTCATCATATTCTAGTCACCACTGTACGCAGTCTTAGATCAACAACTTCATCCTGGACTTTGTTGAGATAATTGAATCGGCTTCATTCAGCGTGATTTTGTCAACTAATCGAACCAAAATATACGCATGAGGTTGACCAAGCTTTTGCCATTCAACATTAAATCCAACTACAAATTTGGCCATATACATGTTGCTGCACGGTGCTGTTCTTCTACAAGATCTGAAAAGGTTAGAAATGCAATGGAATTGAAATGGCCTTTGAGCACAACTGCTGCTGCTGCTGCTGCTGCTGCTGCTGCTGCTGCTGCTGCTGCTGCTGCTGCTGCTGCTGCTGCTGCTGCTACTGCTGCTGCTGCTGCTGCTGCTGCTATGATATTACTCTGCCCCACTTATATATTCTGTTGAAGACAGAACAGAAGCTTAATGATTAAGGAATTATCTATCCCATCGAAAATATTGTTGCGACTGGCGGCATACGCACACAAAGAGACAATGCAACGCGGAGATAAAGAGCTTGTTGAAAGAGATAAAGCTAGCGCTGAGATGAAAGGCTTGCCGAAACAGATTCTAGTGCCATCTTGTTCATTGTACAAATACAAAAAATGTATATATAAGAATTCGTGACACACCAGCGGGAGAGTGGACGTGAAAATTGGATTCGTGTGCCTGTAACTGTATTTTGAAAGTGAACTCTTTTGTTTGTGGTCAACGATCTTGAGCATTGTATTTGTGTATGTTACGTAACTCTGCTACTGTAAGGGTTAACCAAAGTGTATTTCTAGGGAAATAAAGAACATTTTGAATTTCTGCAAATTGGACTTTTAATACTACGAACGCACAAAGTCAAAATTGGTGTCAGGAGTGGGATATACGACAGTGGACGCCACATTGGAAAAGATTTTGCAGAAAATAGAAGAAATGAAGGCCGAAATGACAACGAAGGCGGAAGCGGAAAATAGCAACCTGGCCGCGAAGTTGGAGACCACAAATAACAACCTGGCCGCGGAACTGAAAGAAATGAAGACGGCTAATGAAACCCTCACAGCGAAGACGGGAGTTGCAAATAGCAACTTGGCCGTGAGGATGATCGCGAAGATGACCGAATTAACCACGGAAATGAGAGCAGCGAACGATAGCCTGGCCACGGAAATGAACGCCGAGTTATCTGAAATGAAGGCTGTAAACGAAGCCCTCGTCTCAAAGGCAGTTGACCAGCGTGAACGAGGACGTCACGGAGCTGGGCAAGTGGATGGGTCAAGTGTACGAGCGTGTCGAAGACCTGGCAAACCGTTTTAACGACCTGGAGGGAAAGGCCGACACCACTACTAAGTCCCTAAACGCCATGGTGGAGGACGTCGTCGGCAGGTTGAAGGATTTAAAGGCCGACGTGCCTGAAGTGTTCTTTCTTTCTAGTGCCTATGTTTCTTTTTGTTCTCCCTATGTACATTTTTTCACAGTCTTTACACTTTATGTTGTAAATGCCTGAATTTTCCTCTGGTTTTATCTTATCAGTATTATTACTGTGAAGTAGGTTTTTAATGTTGTAATTGTTTTTTGGTGCCAATGTTATATTGTATTTCTTGAATATTTTTTGGAACTTTTTTGTGGCCCAGGGGTGGTAAGTAAATTTAGCACTTAAGGTACAAAAATATTGATAAGTCCTCAATATCAGCTCATTTCTGGTCTGAAAATCATGAAATTGAAGATAGCACAGAATTACTAAAATACGTACAAAAACATAGTGAACTCGTCATATGGGAGAGAATATACATAGAAAAGCATAAAAACCAACTAATGAACTTTGAAATCCCGCCAGAAGAGAATCCCACATTTAAGTTCATCACTAAATCAACAGATGGCAGCAACAACTCCAGAATTACCCACACCCACCACACCACTGGATCAAGCTTTAGTCGCATAAGAGCAGAAGTTGCAAACGATGATTTGCGAAACATGTCCTCAAAATAGGTACAAAAGTGAAGCAGATGTGTAATAAATATGACTCATCTAAAAATTAATAAAGAAGAATCAGTTTGGGATGAAAGAAAGCATAGTAGAAGTGAAGGGACTCTCTCTACAGTTAACTGAATTGGCCAGAATAAAAGTAAAATGATGGTATTTCTTTAAATTTATTTAACGATTATCAATAGGAATGATGAGATAAACTAAGTTTCTGGTCTCTGGTCGCTCATTTTTGCCATATGATAGGGATTTTGCCTAGATCAAGAAATGTAAAATGATTGAGAAGTGTTAAGTTACTAAGGACCTGGTTAAACTGATGGTGAGTGCAACACTGAAAAATCCTTTTGCAGTTACTATGCCCCAACCATAAGATTTCTTTGATTTCAAACAAGCAGCCGATTCATACATCAACATGAAACAACTAAATATTTCGAAATGCAGTTGGATTAGAGTTGAAAAAGCCATACCTGGAATCTTAAAGACAAGAACAATGTTTAATAAACTTGAAGTATGGAGCACCTCCATATTTCTCAAGAAAGGTTTACCACTAATATGATTAAGGACTTGGTTATACCATCATAACTGTGTCAAAACCATTTGTTAGCTGAGAAGAAGAGGGATGTACGACAGATGCTGCTGTATTTGAAAGAAGAAAATGGAGCACATTTTGAAGGATTAATAAATTGAAATATCTTTGTATTTTTAAAAGTAAACAGAAGGATTCAAAATTATGAAATACATGACAATGTATGGATATGTTTCTTGTTAAATTACAGTAATAAACAGCTAAAATTACCAGCAAACCGTATGACGTCTTTCATTGGTACTTACCTCATTTTGCCAGTAGATATATGGCACTAATCACTTTCTACTTTTTCTGACTAAAGCCTTTTTTTTATTCTAACAGGAAGGGAATTTTAAAAAACTTTTTCAATAGTAATATAAATCTTATCCTAGATAATAACTAAATAATTTTATTTAGGTTTTTATTTCGAAAGCTTTTCAACAAAACACAAAACATTGAATAACTGAAAATCAACTTTTTGGCACTCAGCCCATTATTGAAATCCAATCTTTAATTACTCTAATAATGTTTTGGAAAACATTTTAGTAGCTTTACTAATTTTAAGCTTGTATCATTTACCTGTTCACTTTTGTATTTATAGTTTTTGGAAATGGCACTAGCTCAGCAGTTGGTATACCATGGCATTTCTGTGCCTTACTACTATTACTTGGCAGTGAGCCATTATTTCCAAAGAAGATACCAGGATGCATTAGAACACTTACATTCTGCTGTTAGAGCATTTAGTATGGTAAGCCTGTTTTCAAAGTCAACCATAGATTTATTTGAATTACATCATAAATACTTTCATATGGTACCATTGTAATAACAAATTGTTCCCTGAGTGTTTTTATTTTCATATAGGATTGCTTCCTATCATGCCTCATTGGTCATTGCCACTTCAAGCTGAAAAATAAGGACAAGGCCATTCAATACTATAGATTTGCTTTTGAGTCCTATAACAGACCAAGGAATGCCCATCTTACAAGCTTAAGGTAATAAAGTATTTATGAATAACTCATAGCTCAAGATTTGAAAATTCAAAATAGCTAAGTATTGCCCTTTTATCCTTATAAACAACAGATTAGTAACAACAGGTGTGCATATGAGGTGTGATTAAACAATTTTAAATTTGGATGCATCAGGATGGTGGAGCAGAATTTGAGGATGATGGAAACTAAGCTCTGAAAAGACAAAAAATTCTTCACTCTCTCTCTATTTAGTCAAGAGTTACAACCTTCTAAATGAACATGTGCTAGAGCTTGTTGGCAGATTATCTTGTTCATAAAAGTGGATAGGGAAACCAACTAAAGTGTTTGCACAAAATATAGGTATATAATAAAATAGGGAAATTCCTTTGGAAACCTATCAACTATTAAAAGTTAATCTGAGGATAGATATCTAATGAATTCAAAATTTTTCTTTTGCAAAACCAATTTAAAGATGGCTAAAAATCAGTTGAGGATGAGTCCAGCCCTAATCAACCTTCCACTTTAAAAAGTGATTTCATTATTGGCAGAGCTTATGCTTGGCGCATTGTGAACATTGACTTGCCATCAGAAAGCTGACTGATGAAGTGAATATGAGCTTTCAAGCTGCACAGCTAATTATTAATTAGGATTTAAACATGTATCATATTTCTTCAAAATATATTCCAAATTATTATTCAAAAAGCAGAAGCAGCATCTAGGTAGAGGGTTAGATCTTTTATCTAACTACACAGCATTAAGCTTTATTTTCATTTGCATGGCAAACGTTTTAGGAATTGTAAGAATATCTGATCAATCAATCAGTCAGTCAGTCAGTCAGTCAGTCAGTCAGTCAGTCAGTCAGTCAGTCAGTCAGTCAGTCAGTCAGTCAGTCAGTCAGTCAGTCAGTCAGTCAGTCAGTCAGTCAGTCAGTCAGTCAGTCAGTCAGTCAGTCAGTCAGTCAGTCAGTCAGTCAGTCAGTCAGTCAGTCAGTCAGTCAGTCAGTCAGTCAGTCAGTCAGTCAGTCAGTCAGTCAGTCAGTCAGTCAGTCAGTCAGTCAGTCAGTCAGTCAGTCAGTCAGTCAGTCAGTCAGTCAGTCAGTCAGTCAGTCAGTCAGTCAGTCAGTCAGTCAGTCAGTCAGTCAGTCAGTCAGTCAGTCAGTCAGTCAGTCAGTCAGTCAGTCAGTCAGTCAGTCAGTCAGTCAGTCAGTCAGTCAGTCAGTCAGTCAGTCAGTCAGTCAGTCAGTCAGTCAGTCAGTCAGTCAGTCAGTCAGTCAGTCAGTCAGTCAGTCAGTCAGTCAGTCAGTCAGTCAGTCAGTCAGCCAGTCAGTCAGTTAATTAGTCAATCAATCAATAATAAAACAATCAATAAAATAATCTATAGTATTGCATAAGAGGAGTAAATATAAACATTGTATCCTAGCAAATGGTGAGAGTTTCAAAAAATAATTTACTGACATTAATTTTCAGAAATAATTATATTGGTAATCATAATTTGTAATTAGTATTTATTTTTAATCTAATTTGGTTTATTTTAAAATCTGAATTTACATAGTTTATTACTTTATAATTGTAGTTTTATTCATATATCTCTGTTATTAATTTATCTTTAACATTTTGAAATATTTGAGAACTGTTGTCACAATTCATTTACCATGTAGTTTCATCACGTGTTATCCTGTGTTAAAATTTTCCTGGATATGGCTCGCTTCCTTTCAGAAACTGAAGCTTATGTATGCAACTCTCTGCACGTTAGTAACTCTTCCTGTGTATTAAAACAATTGACATTATTGGTCACTGCAATAAAATCTCATCAACAAAATTTGCTCCTAACAAACTGTATGTGGTCTGAGCAATTTTCAGGTATTATTTGGAGAATATATTTTGACTCTTTTGTATGGGAGTAGGTATATATCCATACATGTGTTGTTATTCAGCTATTTATAGTAATTAATTATGTAATTAATTACCACTGATTATGGAAATAAAGATTTGTGAAACTAGTCTCTTGGGTTCAGTGAAGAATTTACCAATTTCTTAAGAAGATAAGTGAAGTTTGTAGCAAATTATTAAATTTTATTGTAATATTTATAGCATTAAAATAATTAGCTGTCCTCTAAACATATAACAAAATTGGGTACTAATCATAGTATAATCTACTTTAAGCAAGATATTTCTGGTTAACACTGATCCTGATTAACAGTAACAAGCTAGCAAAATGAGCTTTATATAAATAACTTCTGGAGTATTATATACCTATTTATCTGTCTACCTTCTGACTGTCTGTCTGTCTTTAGTAACTATTAAAATGTTCATATGTATAAGTTTCTAACAAAAGGCACATATAAACCAAACACAAGCATGGTAATAGAAACACGAACATTTACAAACATCAACTTTATACAAGCATTTTTCTTATAAGAAATGTTTTTATTTATACTCAAATTCTTTTGACCCTTGTACAGTTGTTGCTGGAAAGAAAAGATAAAGCCATGTGATTGTTTCACATTAGATTTTCAATGGCATCTCAAATTGGGCTTTATGCCTTTTTGTATGCTGAAAGAGGCAAACTTTTCTTCCTAAAATATCAGTGAATGCCATATGAAGTGTGTATAGTCCACTGCAGTATAACAATGCTTACATTTTCATTTTCAAGGTTGGGGACTCTCTATCTAGAAAGAGGCATGCTCAGAGAATCTAAAGAAGTTTATAAGGATATAGTCAGCTACTCGCCTTCTCCATTATCATGGCTGGGACTTGGACTAACTTATTATTTGGTAAGGCATATCATGTTCTTCAAAACATCTTAGTCAGTTTTTAATGAAGCTTTGCTTAAGAAAAATTTGTTATAATTAACGAAGATTGGCCATTGCATCCAGTCTTCTTACTATCTAACCTCAGATTAATATATGACTTACAACAGCAACAGCAATAATAATAATAATAATAATAATAATAATAATAATAATAATAATAATAATAATAATAATAATAATAATAATAATAATAATAATAATAATAATAATAATAATAATAATAATAATAATAATAATAATAATAATAATAATAATAATAATAATAATAATAATAATAATAATAATAATAATAATAATAATAATAATAATAATAATAATAATAATAATAATAATAATAATAATAATAATAATAATAATAATAATAATAATAATAATAATAATAATAATAATAATAATAATAATAATAATAATAATAATAATAATAATAATAATAATAATAATAATAATAATAATAATAATAATAATAATAATAATAATAATAATAATAATAATAATAATAATAATAATAATAATAATAATAATAATAATAATAATAATAATAATAATAATAATAATAATAATAATAATAATAATAATAATAATAATAATAATAATAATAATAATAATAATAATAATAATAATAATAATAATAATAATAATAATAATAATAATAATAATAATAATAATAATAATAATAATAATAATAATAATAATAATAATAATAATAATAATAATAATAATAATAATAATAATAATAATAATAATAATAATAATAATAATAATAATAATAATAATAATAATAATAATAATAATAATAATGATAGTGATGATAATGATGATAATGATGATAGTGATGATGATGATAATAATAATAATGATGATGATGATGATGATCATAATAATAATGATAATAATAATAATAATAATAATAATAATAATAATAATAATAATAATAATAATAATAATAATAATAATAATAATAATAATAATAATAATAATAATAATAATAATAATAATAATAATAATAATAATAATAATAATAATAATAATAATAATAATAATAATAATAATAATAATAATAATAATAATAATAATAATAATAATAATAATAATAATAATAATAATAATAATAATAATAATAATAATAATAATAATAATAATAATAATAATAATAATAATAATAATAATAATAATAATAATAATAATAATAATAATAATAATAATAATAATAATAATAATAATAATAATAATAATAATAATAATAACAATAACAATAATAACAATAACAATAATAACAATAACAATAACAATAATAACAATAACAATAATAACAATAACAACAATAATAACAATAACAACAATAACAATAACAATAATAACAATAACAAAAACATTAACAATAACAATAACAATAACAATAATATTAATAATAATAATTTTTTTTTTTTTTTTGCTTTATTGATATCAACAGCATGCTCCAACTACATGCTTTATAGTTACATGTCCTATTTTGAATTAGTAATTATAAACGTTACAACAATTTTACATTGGGTTATTCTCTGTTCTAGACACTATGTACATTAAATGAGTCTATTCTAGCTGATTTTTGGGAGTTCACAATTTGTAATTATTTCACTCTAAATACTTCTCATATTTGTAGAAATGGTGCTTTATGGTTTAGTTAATTGTAAGATTATAATGAAACCGGAGTAAGTTGATCATATGGAGTTCACAATTTGTCGCTATTACACTCCAAAAACTCCAGTCCATGTCCGTGATTTTTATAGAAGTTGCAAATTTTATGAACGACTTCAGGTGATTATTCACAATCTTCTCCTTGGTAGCAGGCCATTTCCCTCCATTGCTTGTTACACTTTTTGCCAATTCTAGTCTTTGTTTAACAAGTCTTCTGCAATTAAATATTATATGGTTAACAGTCTGTTTGTCTTCTCTGCAAGGGCAGAATGGGTTATTTATTATTCTACATTGGTATAGGTATGCATTTAATTTTCCATGGCCAGTTAACATTGTAGTAAGTTCTAGAGATATTCGAATCTTTCGATGCAATCTGTTTTTCACTAACGGGAAGAACGCTTTAGTCACTGCACCTTTCGTTGTGTTCGTCCAGACTTGTTGCCACCTGTTGAGTCCATATTCCTTTGCTCTCGTTACTATTACGTCTTTTGGTATTTTGTCGTACACTATTTCATATCTTCAATAGCAGCACATTTTGCAAGCCTATCTGCTAGTTCATTCCCTTCTATTCTGCAGTGGCCTTTAACCCAGTCAAAGTGGATGATCCAATTTAAATGGTTTAGTGCAAGAAGCTTGTCTTTGATAGATTCTTTTAGTCAATTTCTTTTCCAGTTGTTTCTCAGTAGATCTATAGTAATTCTGCTGTCAGTGTATATTGCAACGGTTCCGTTTCTATCTATTGAACTGGCATAATATACTTCTTCTAATTTCTCTAGTACTTTTAAAATAGCAAGTTGTTCAGCTTGATTGTTAGTGCAGTGGCCATGCAATTTGAATTTTAACTGGTGTGTCATAATTCCGTTTTCAAGTATAATTCCTGCTGCGCCAACTTTCTCCCCCATTTTACTTCCTTCTATGTATGCTTCCATTCTATATATGGTATCTTTGTTCACCTCCTGAATCGTTGCCACTTCGGCAGGATGTCGCCAGTATTTTACTTCAAATGGTTTGTCGAAGTCTGCTATGTGACCTTTTGTTGCCAGATATATTTGGCCTTTTTCCTCTATAGTTATTTTCATGGGACATACTACAGTTAGTACGCACGATGCATCATACGAGAGAGTTCTATATGCTTTCGTCACTTTTATGTTAGTTAATCTCTGAATTCTTCTATATTTTACAATATTTTTATTCTTCCGTATCACATCTATCCACACAGGAGCTCCGTATGTCAAGACAGGGACTATAGCTCCTTCATAGATTGTCTTAAGTGCTTTGTGACCTAGTCCCCATTGTAGCTTTGCTGTTCTTGCTAGCATATGAACCAACGAGATTGTTTTATCTGCAGTATATTCAATGTACACGTTGAAGTTAAATTTGCTATCTAAATATATTCCGAGGTATTTTATTTCTTCGGTTTGGTTAAGTTTATGATGATTCAAAAATATGTTGACATCCCTATTTACATTTCTTCTTCTTGTGATAAATAGAAACTTGGATTTCTTTTGGTTAAATTGAATTTGGTTATCATCAGCCCATTTTTGGATTTTTCTAAGGTTGTGATTTGCAACGTTCTCTGCTTCTGATTTGTATGCTCCTCTTGTCATTACTACCAGGTCATCTGCGAAGGCAATCACTCTTGTCCGGTGATCATATTCTAAATGCAGCATTGAATTGTACATTATGTTCCAGAAACCTGGACCACAGCATGGTCCTTGTGGGCAGCCTTTCTGTACTTCTCTTTCTGCTGTATAGTTGTTCACTGAAAATACTGCTCTTCTGTTGCTGAAGTAATTCACTGCTAAATTATATAAATTCCTAGGGCATCTAAGCTGTCTTAGATTCTTGAGTATGCTAGGCCACCAAGCTGCATCAAAGGCACCTTTGACATCAAGACTAGTGACTACTACACATTGTTTTGACTTCAAGCATTAATCGATGAAAGATTTAACTTCCATTGCAGCGTCAACTGCTCCCCTTTGGGGGGTAAATTCAAACTGGTTAATGTGTAACAAATTATTGCTGTACATATGGTGTAGTATTCTGTCGATCATCAGTTTTTCTAGTAGTTTACCTCCGATATTTAGTAGGCTTATTGGTCTGTATTTTGATGCATCTTGGCAGTCTTCTTTTCCAGGCTTAATTATGGAATGACAATAGACTGCTTCCAATCTTTTAGAAAGCATCCCTTCTTTAAACACGCATTGTATACTTGCGTGAAGAATAGAGGGAGATTTTGGAAAGCTCTTGTAATTATGTCGCTAGATAAGCAGTCATTCCCAGGAGATTTCTGTGGATTGAATTTTTGCATATGAATGATGATTTCTGCAGTTGTGAAAGGTTTATCATCATTAGTATTGATGGGTTCTTCAATTTCTTTCCTAATTTGTTTGTGCAATTCGTTGTCACTATCTTGATTGTCTTCGGGTACAAAGTGTTCTAACATATGCTTGATTGTATTTTCAGTATCTGTGGTAAATGTTCCATCATCTTTTTGTAATGTAGTCAATCTCACACTAGTTCGGAGTTTGTCGGAAGCTATTTTATATACTAAACCCCAAGGATTGGTATCGTCACTTATTGTGCAAAACGCTTTCCATGACTTCAGTTTTGCATCCCTCATTTTCCTTTCGTATTCCCTTTTCCCATCCAGGTATTTTTCTTTCCTCTCTTGTCATAGATTTTCACTGGTGACAGTTCTTTGGTATCTTCTCTGCAGTGCATTTGTCCTTTTTCTTAATATAGTTAGTTGGTCTGTCCACCAAGATACCGTCTTCCTTTTTATCGCCTGTTTAGCACCTGTTGAAACTTTGAAGGTTGCATTACTAGCTGTTATGATATATGAAAAGGCGAGGTTTGCCATTTCCTCTCTATCAGTTTTACTCTCCTTTGCCCTGCTTAGTTCCTCATCTAATTTCTGCAAGTTCTCTTCATTATAGTGGCAATTTAGATATCACCGTGGAAAGGAAAATATTGTCAAATTTCTCGAAATCTTCATCCCTTACTATATACTTTGCTCCCGCGTGATCGATGACAATTGTAGATGTCTTTTCAATCTGCTTTGTAAGTTTTAAAGTAAAAATCTTGTGATCAGAGCAGCTTTCTACGGAGCCACAGGTCCACTCACTGACATGCCTTAACAACTTATTGTTAACAATAGTTAGGTCGACATAACTGCTGCCTCTTCTAGTTTCAAATGTAGGCTCCGATCTAGTATTCACTATGTTTAAGTTGGACATTGTTAGAAAATCTTCCATTACTGTCCCCCTGTGGTTTGTTGTTATAATAACAATGATGATGATAAATCCTTTCATGGAAGTGTTGAAAACAGTGTTGTTGTATAAATTAAATTAATTAGGAGTCGATTAATGACACTAAACAACACTTACTTTTAAATTTTCTCGGAACTAGTTTCAGAGGCCTTCTCTCTATCTTCAGCCAGACATCGACTGGTTCTCATTGGTGTAGCTGGCAATATTTTGTCATCGGTCTCCTCTGGTGGTGGTTCGAGGAACTTGCTGAAGAAATCTTTCTGGGGGATGTCGAAATTGAATACTTTGTTCCTATTTTTTGAAATAAAGATTTGTTCCCATGTGGACAGTTCTTGTTTTCCTGTTGTATGTTTTAGTAATTTTGGTTCTGGATTTATGTTGTGGTTTTTTTTCCAAAAATGCATGGCAACTGCTGATTTTTCTAATTGTTTGTATTTTATGTTCCTATCAAATTGAATGCTGTGACTGTAGTCAAATTTATATTGGAAAAACCAAAAGAAATTTAGAAACAAGAGCAAAGGAACACTTTAGGAACATAAAATACAAACAATTAGAAAAATCAGCAGTTGCCACACATTTTTGGGAAAAAAATCACAACATAAATCCAGAACCAAAATTACTAAAACATACAACAGGAAAACAAGAACTGTCCATATGGGAACAAATCTTTATTTCAAAAAATAGGAACAAAGTATTCAATTTCGACATCCCCCAGAAAATTTGTTCAGCAAGTTCCTCGAACCACCACCAGAGGAGACTGATGACAAAATATTGCCAGCTACACCAATGAGAACCAGTCGATGTCCGGCTGAAGATAGAGGGAAGGCCTCTGAAACTACTTCCGGGAAAATTTAAAAGTAAGTGTTGTTTAGTGTCATTAATTGACTCCCAATTAATTTAATGATGATGATGGTG
The DNA here is from genome assembly GCA_030765055.1 of Mantis religiosa. Taxonomy (NCBI): domain Eukaryota; kingdom Metazoa; phylum Arthropoda; class Insecta; order Mantodea; family Mantidae; genus Mantis; species Mantis religiosa. The sequence continues at coordinate 124,454,149 of CM060953.1, read as the reverse complement.
ATGGTGGTGATGATGATGACGATAATGATGATGACGATGACGACGACAATGATGATGATGATGATGATGATGATGACGATGACGATGATGATGATGGTAAAAAATTAGGCCACAGACATCTCATAAGGGTAAAGGTCTCCTGTTTACACAGGGATGTACTTAGACTCCAAAGGCAAGCAACTTCTTGAGCTTTGTTGTGTTGTTACTGCTTCTTGTTTTCTCTATTCCTGTTTTCCATTCTTGTATCGTTTCCAACTCTACTTGTCCCCCAAACACTTCTGCACTGCACTTTTCACATATTGCACTTGCTATCATTGTCTTTTGGTCCTGATTGGTACTTGTTGATTCTTGCTTGTGCCAGCAGTCTCCATATTTCTCTCTTTCTTGCCAATTTTGTCCATTTATTTCCTGCTTTAGGAATTACAATAGGGAATGAAAACTAGGAAAGGTTCTGGTGGTATTTCTTGTGTTATAAAGCCAATGTTATGAGCTAATATTTATTCAATTCAATTCAGTTTAATATTGTGTATACATTTGAAACATTCTTTAAGAACATAATAAAATGTTTATAAAGTATGAAATCTTTATAATAGTAAACAAGTATACACATTTATAAAACACGTAATCTGCATGTACAGGTACATAGTGACTATACATATGCTGACAGTTTATTTATCAAGTATTTGATTAATGTACATATATTAAATTTATTTAATGAGATGTTTTCCAAAAGTTGATAATTAGGTTCCCCTTTAATGGGTGGTGTGGCTCTGTTGCTGTGTTTAACTTAAAAATATTTTAATGTGGTTTTTTTGTTATTATAATATTGTACTGGCCTTTGTTAGTTATACTAACAACATTTTGAGTCTTTTGAATTGGAAACATTATATTACTTTTACAATTACATTGTAGTGTTTTTTATTTAGTATAAAAAGGCAAAATTCAAGCAACTGCAGTCAAATGATACCCTGTCAACATCCAAGCGTGCCACCACACCAATTGTTTTAGTTGGGCCCTTCCCATCCTTTACCACAGGCACATTTGACTGCAGTTGCCGAGATTCAAACCCATGACGTTTGGCTTTGAAGGAATGGCCAACCATGGCTATTCAACACGATTGTGTTGAGGCACCACAGAAAGCAGTATGAGAACCAGTTTAGCAAGTACAGCAAGAACAGCATATGTAGCAAAATAATTTGTCCATTAAAGGGTATATGGGTTTGATTATCAATTTCTGTTTATGGATTGATGAATTTAGAAGAGTGACTTGCTACATATATTGATTTTAATATAAAAATTTAGAAAGTGCTAGCACTGACATTTTTTAAAAAATTAATTCCCTACTTGAGTTATTCATGATCACTTTTCTTAAACATCTTAAACTACCTTTGTAGTATAAAAATTCTCTTTAAGTTGTCTTTTATTCCCACGCCACTGCCATCATCATCATCATCATCATCATCATCATCATCATTATTATTATTATTATTATTATTATTATTATTATTATTATTATTATTATTATTATTATTATTATTATTATTCTATTTTCGTCCTTTAAGAACAATGTACATTTTTATTGGATATGCCAGGAAATAGGTACAGACATATTTGTATTACCATGCAAATATGGAGAAATTAGAACAATTAATATTTACAATTTATTACTGTTTTCTACAAATTCATCTAATGTGTAAAAACAATGCTGTAGTAAAAACTTTTTAAGTGTAAATTAAAAATTTTTGTCATTATTGTTTCTGAATTTAAGGGGTCATTTGTTATAAATAATTAGTCCAGTATATACAAAGCTGTCCTCAAAAAGTTAAGATTCATGTATCTGCCTGGCTAGATTATTTTTATTATGCATATTGTGTGATAATCATGTTGACTCTGAGATAACATTGTACTTGTTCAAATAGGAACATAAATGACTATGCATAACTTTTTCTAATATTTTGGAAAAACCTGAAAGCAGCGATATTGGTCTGAAGTTTGTTATTTCTTGTCTTGATCCTTTTTTAAAACAGGGGTTACTTTTGCTAGTTTTAAATTCTTTGGAAACTTACCAAGAGAGAGGGAGAGAGAGAGAGAGAGAGAGAGAGAGAGAGAGAGAGAGAGAGAGAGAGAGAGAGAGAGAGAGAGAGAGAGAGAGAGAGAGAGAGAGAGAGAGGCAAATTTGCAATATGGCATAGTGGAGAAACTATTAAGCTGTTGCACTTAATAATAATGTAATCTGGTATGCCCTCCCATCCTACACTTTTTTTGGATGATAGACTTCCGATAAGTTTAGTTAATTCATCCTCTGTCACTGAACATAAAAAAATAGTTTTTAATTGTGTTTGTGCTGAAGGTTGCCTACTATAATCTGCATTCTTATGCACTAAATTTTTAGCAACACTACTGTAGTAATAGTTGAATAGATTGGCTATAGTACATGGATCATCCTCTGCTTTACCATTATTTAATACCTTAACATTTTCCATATTATAATTTGGTACTTTAGTTCCAGAGTTTATTATGAGGTGCGTTGAAGTTATAACACTTCCTATTTTTCTTTCAGGTCTGGGACCAGATAGGAACTTCTGTTGTATTTTTCAAATACATATGCACTCTTTGTGAATGCGTGACAGAGATGGCAGCACTGTACAGTGCATAGAACTCTAGTGGCAGCGACGAGAGTTAGGACTGTTTTTGTTACTTAAAATGGTAACATTTTAATTGCAAGAACAGCGTGTAATCGATGCTCCATTCATGCCGTCATCATGCGTCACATGCCAGCCTTGTGATCATCCGTCAGCATTTTTTTTTTTTTTGTAAGTTTACGTCCTCCAACGCTAAGTCATATCGGACGATGAATGGAATGGGTGAAATGATGCTGAAATGAACCCGGGGCCCCTAGAGCTCAGAGTTACTCGACATTCGTCTTTACAGAAACCCCGGAAAAACCTTATCCAGGTAACTCACCCTGACTGAGATTCGAACTCGGGACCTCTTGAACGTGACGCAGACACGCTACCAGCTACACTACTTAAGCGGACATCAGCATTCGTGGCACCCACCTGGAAGACACAGTCACTTTTTGCATTTTCAGATCTTCATGCAGGATTGTGTGTCAGATCCCACGAAAATGCCAATTTTGGAGGCGATGTCTGCAATGTTCAATCAGCGATCCTCCAAAACAACGTTCTCCACTTGCTGGATCGTGTCATCAGACCGGCTGGTGTGAGACCGAGACTGTCTTGGTTTTTTGCCATAATGCCTTCATTGAACTGTCGCACCCTCGAATGCACATTAGACATATACATGGTACCTTCACCACATGACTCACTCAACTGACAATGAATTTCAATAGGTGTCACACCATGAAAATGGAGCAAGCAAATAATTACACACTGTTCTTGCAATGAAAACATGGCCACTTTAAGCATAAAAAACAGTCCCATTTCTCGTAGCTGCCACTAAAGTTCTATGCACTTTACAGTACTGCCATATCTGTCACCTATTCAAAAAGAGTCGACGTGTATTTAAAAAAAACAGAAGTTCCCATCTGGTCCCAGTCCTGAAAAAAAGGCAGGAGTTGCTGCAACTTGAATGCACCTCGTACTTGCCACATAGCTTTGGATTTATTGGTTGCACTGGTAATGTAGGATTCATTGTATTTCCTTTTTGCTGTTTATATTATCCAGTAGTAAATTGTTCTGTACTTTGTATAATATTTATTGAAGCTTTCAGATGTTTCATTTTCCCTTTTTAACCTGTTTAAAAATCTTAGCCATTTGCTTCATGTTCTAATTCAGATGTAATCCAGCCATTTTATGACTCATTATTTTAATCCTTTTAGCTGGAATTACAGTTTTGAAATAATGAAACGTACAGAAAATGTTGCTGAATGCCTCATCTACAAAACTACTATTATACTCATCCCATTTTTCTTATGATAATATTACTGTAACTGCTGAAGATTATCATCTGTGCAGTTTCTAATTTCTTTATAGTAGCAGTTTGAATTTACAGAATATTTTAAGAATTTGGGCACAATGGTCCAAAAAACTAGAATCAAATAAAAATGCTTTACATTTCATGCAAGATGTATCAGTGATCATTTGAACTATAACTAATTTACTATATCAAACTGCTCTAGTTCGTTTTTTAATTAATGTTTCTAACCCATGTGATAGCAGCATTGTTTTTACACCTAGGCTTTGTTGATTTGAAAAGTTTACATTAAATTCACCTGCTATTACAATGTGTTTATGCTTAGTTTTTAGATTTTGCACAACATATTCAAGGGAATCTACTTTTAGATTTATATTACTTGATGGGCACCTATATACACATATTACAAAGGTATTTACTTGGGTCAGTTCAATTATACCAGCTTCAAAGTGCTCCTCGTTCATTAATAACCAAATTTATTTACAGCTCTTGTTTCATTGTCACTATCTCCCATCCTGCCATATTTAGTTTCAGTTTTTGTTGGAATGGATCTTCTACATCCTGCCATACTCGTCGGTCTCTTCTCTCTTCTACTCCAAATATTATCAGGTTTAGTTTCCGATTCCCTTCCTCTAAATTTTCCAATCAGGTTAGTCTGACTTTACATCCTTTTATTTCTTCCTTTACTTCCTCTTCAAATGTCTCTAATGCTATTAACATCCTGTTAAACTGTTCACCAATCTTCTTGTCAATTCTATTTTCCATCTCCTTCACTTCTTTTATTTCTTTTGTGATATTTTCTAGCATTGTGTCTAGTAGCTTCATTGTCGGTCCGGGGTTTAGTTCCACTCCCCCGATGATTAACAAAGCCCATATCACTAAGGTGTACCATATACTTATTAAACATATACCAGAAGATCCCTGCTGATTTTTCTGGCTCGTTGTTCTAAATGCATTAAAAGCGCCGATCATCACTCAATCATCTTCGGCCGCGAGCGCGTGTGCTTACGCATCCGTCTCCCTTCGTGTCTGGCAGGCAACTCCTAAAAAGAGTTAAATGATGAAACCTGGGACTCAAGTACTTACGGTAGTAAGTTGCCACAAATGGTGTATCTTGAATGCGAGAGCCCCTAGTGGTCTACCGTGGAAATATGTGAGTCAAATGGAGAATTTAATATAGCAACAGCAAGTTGACCATGGTAGCTCAATGGGTTAGAGCAACTGGACGGAAACCAGGAGATCCGTGGTTCAAATGCCGGCCATGGCATTGAATTTTTCATGTTGACTCTATCTAGCAGAACCTGTTTTCATGACTCTTCAAGATGTCTGTTAAGTTTTCAAGTGTTAATTCTGCAGTGCTTAAACATCCTAAATAAAGCAGTAACATCATTTGCAACAAAAGAAGTTAAAAAGTTGGATACAAATGCTATATAAAATCCCTCAAAAGCATTCTTAGACTAAAATCAATGATTCCCTGAACACTGTTATCAAATCCACTATGCTTTGTATAAATTGAAATGTTTTATTCTGTTTTTTCTGTCTGTAAGAAGAAACATAAGGATGGTCTGATATTTCAGCCAATCCTGTTATGAAATATTGTTTCCTGAAATATCATTTAGTTATATATTTCTTATGTTCATTTATTTCTTGAATATTTTATAGGCTATTGTCTTTCATAAAAATCATATTATATTTTGCTGGTAAAGAAAAAAGAAAAATTAAGGTAAATATGGCAAACCAAGGCAAGTCAACAATTTTTGCAATTTCATCTTTTATTGAATGCATTGTTGTTAATTTGCAGGCTTATTGTTGGATCTTGCTAAAGCGTATAACTGTGTAGATAGAAAGTTCTTACTTATATAATAAATTGAATAACTTTGGAATAATAATTACAAGGTCATATATAATAATGAAGACTGTTGTTTTTTTTTTTTTCAAATAAATTGAATGCAAGGTTTTATGAAGTCAACGTAAAGACATAGCATCTGGACTTCCCCAGGGCTCTATTTTGAGACCTTTGTTATTTGTATTTTATATTAATAATATTTATTACCAGTGGTATGTCTAACAATGTTATTTTAACTCTTTATGCTCATGGTACAACAAAGGGTCTTAAGAAGAATGATCTTACATTAGAAATTGAAATGAAGCTCAGTAACTCAGCAACTCAATAGTTCAACAATTTAAAAAGATGTGTCAATGCAGTAAAAAAAACGGGAGGGGGGTTGAACTTATAATTTTTAAGTTAAAAGACATCTAATATGAACCTCATTTAGCTTTAGGTAATGAAGCAGTATCAGTGGAAGGAGTTAATGTTCTTAGTCTAATTGCAAATAGTAAAACTATCATGTCCTGCATAATATATTGCTATTTACGTCAGCTGAAACTACTGAGATAATATATTTTGATTTGATTCATTCAGGTATTACATGTGTAATTGAATTGTGGGGATAAAAGTCTAAAAGGGGAGGGGGATCATATATATATATATATATATAGGAGAGAGCCCAGTAGACCACGGCCTATAAGCCCGGAATATACTTCAACTAGTACTAAAATATTTATTGAGCAAGATTTGGGTAAGAAACAGCGCGAATTGAAATCCTTAGCTTTATTGGAAATGAAGAAAGCAAGAGCAGCAGGAAAACGAGTGTGTTTAAAAGTTGTTGATTTGTGGATCGATGGTGTGAAACAGGAACTTCGTCAGCACTACATTACATGAGAGAGCAACTATATTTTGAGGGCAAAAGACGACAAGAATGTCCAACTGGCATGTGGTTGAACTACGGAAACGGAGCATACGTCACCTGCGAGGAAACTAGAGTCAGTGGTGCTACGAGGGAAAGAGAAGATACGTCATCTGTGACGTGACACGTATGGACCGAACACAGGATCGAGCGAGTCGAATCACAACAGCAAAATGACAAGCAAGGAGATCAGCTAATGGGGGAAGCTCATACCACATTAAGTAGTTTGAGTACAGCAGAGATTGAGCAGAATTTAAGCAACTTACAAGTGGTGTCATTGCAATCAGGAAGTATTCTGGAAGTGAAAGACAGTGTGCGCACCAGGAGTCAGATGAACTTAGAAAGGTGGAGGTTCAAAAGGAAAGATGAAGCATAGGGTGTGTGTGTAGTGTTTAACGCCCGCTTTTGCTACATACGGCACCGCAGGCGAATGAAGCATAGGGATTCGCATTATCCATTGGGGGTTGAAATGTGGAGGGGCTTTGGGAGAAAGTGCGTAGTGGGGAAATCTATAATGTGCTAAAAACATGTGATGTGTTAATGGTTGTGGAAACCTGGGTAGAGAAAAAAACTAGTGTAACAATTCCAGAGTTTGACTTTTATAGCATAAGTGGGATGAAGAACCAAAGGAAAGGCAGAGCTTCAGGGGGTTTAGGCTGTTTTATAAAGAAAGATAAATGTCTTAAGGCGAAAGAAGAAAAAGAACTGTCAAGCAGATCAGTGATATGGATCTCCATAGGGGACATGTATCAAAATGGGGGAACTGTCTGTATTGCTACAGTGTATAACCCACCTACTGTATCACAGTTCTATGATCCAAATGTGTTTAGGAAACTAAGTTGGGGTATAGAAGTGTTGGAAAATAAGTATGGGAAAGTTGAAATAATAACTGTAGGTGATTTAAATGTAAGAATAGGAGAACATGAGGTTAAGTGGATTAATTCAAGTGATGAAGCTAAGGAGGAACTTGAAATAGAGAACAGGCATAGTAAAGACAAGGTTACCAATAATGAAGGGAGAAAACTTTTAGATTTCTGTGAGGAGAATAATCTTATGATCTGTAATGGCCTGAAAGCGGCTGACAAAGAAGGGGAATTCACATTTGCTAATAAAAGTGGCCAAAGTGTGGTAGACATTTAATGTATTCTGTAGGAATTGATGAATGGATCCTAGATTTTGAAGTTATGAATGTTTTAACATCAAGCTGTCACTTTTCATTAAGATTAGAGCTAGGTGAAGGCAACGGGTGCATGAAAAAGCTTGATGAAGGATGTCTTAGTATGGTGGAAGTGTATAAGTGGAAAGAAGGGTTGCATAAAACATTTGTTAATGAATTGAATTCAGAGAGTAGTAAAATCTTACAAGTGAGGGTACAAAGCTTAACTGAGAATCAAATAGAGCAGGCCTTAGAAGCACTGGAATATATTGTTAAAGGGCAGTGGTCAGTATGAAAATGCGGGGGTTCTAAAGGCATCAGTAGGCAGTGGTTTGACAAGGATTGTGATGTGGCGAAGGCAAGAGTAGCACAGGAATTAAAGAACTGCAGCAATCAGGGGAAAAAGAGGAAAGGGAAAATTTCCTGGTCCTGAGATGGGCATACAGGTTCTAATTGAATAAAAAAAGAGGGAATGGGGTGAGAAAATAGGCAGAATGCTAAATGAAGCAGCAAGAATACATGACACTAAGAAAATTTGGTCAATAGTAAGAGGGCTGTATAAAGATGTGGGGAGAGACAAGGATATAGGCGCAGATCAATGGTGTGCATACTGTCGGAACTCCCTATAGAACCGACCGGCAGCAGCAGGAGATGGTAGACGTTCGCCACGCACAGTCATTTGTCATAGCGATAACGAGGGTTGGCTGGAAAAACATCACTGTGTCGTTTCTTTTCGCTCCACCTGAGTTCTCGAACTTACGGGATATTTCATCCAATCCAGAACCTTCTAGATTGGCCAGTATTCGCTATATAAGCAACACGTCGGGCTGGAGGTCAGTCAGTGTTTGGCGAACAGCTGTGAGGAGTGCCCAGTGAGGGGACGGACTGCGTACGTGCGTCGGAGGAGTTTACGTAATCGCGAGTGCAAGTGGAATTGTAACGGACGAACTGGTGAATCGTAATTGTGTGCATTACGTAATTCTGTGTAATTGGCAAGTGTTTAACTGTAAGTCGGTGGAAATAAAGAACTATTTGAGTGGTGCAATTGGACTTTTCATTTCACGAACCCACAAAGTCACTCTGGTGTCAGGAAGCGGGACGACAACATCACCGAACATTACAACCATGGACGCGGCATGGGAAAAGATTTTGGAGAAGATGATGGAAATGAAGGCCGAATTGACCTTGGAAATGAAAGCGGCAAATAATAGCCTGGCCGCGGAACTGACAGAAATGAAGACGGCGAATGACAACCTCGCTGCAAAAACGGAAGCGGCAAATAACATCCTGGCCGCGAAGTTGGAGATTACAAATAACAACCTGGCCGCGGAACTGAAACAAATGAAGACGGCCAACGACAACCTCACCGACGAGTTGAAACAAATGAAGACGGCCAACGACAACATCACCGAGAAGATGGAAGAAATAAAGACCGAATTGACCACAGAAATGAGGGCAGCGAACGACAGTCTGGCCACGGAAATGAAGGAGGCGAACGAGGTCCTCGCCGCCAAATTTGAGGAACAGTTGGCCGGCGTGAGGGATGACGTCGCGGAGCTGGGCAAGCGGATGGGTCAAGTAGAGACCGCCTTAATGATTTAGAGGAAAAGGCCGACAATAACGCCAAGACTCTGAACGCCGTGGTGGAAGACGTCGAAGACCTTGCGAACCGCGTAATCAACCTGGTGGGAAAGGCCGACAGCAGCGTCAAGTCCCTGCACGCCATGGTGGAGGACGTCGTCGGCATGAGGTTGAAGGATTTGAAGGCTGACGCACCGGGACGCGACACAACATCGGCGCGCGTCAAACCTCCGAAATATGACGGCGCGTCAACGTTTGAGGTCTTCCGCCGCCAATTCGACGCAGTGGCCAAGCACAACAAATGGTCACCAGAGGAGGAGGCCACACAGTTAATAGCCAGCCTCCAGGGACGGGCCGCGGAAGTCCTAAACGAGGTGCAGACAACGGCGGCGCCCAAGGACATCTGGGAGACCCTGGAGAATCGTTTCGGAAACCACCACTTAGCCGCAGCGTACCGCAGCCAGCTAAAGGCGAGGTCACAGCAGCCGGGGGAGACGCTGCAGGAGTTCGCCCTGGCAGTTGAACAACTGGCAAGCAAGGCCCTAGTCGACCTCCCACCAGAGTTCGTGTCCCGGGAAGCTGTCTACACCTTCGTTGACGGGGTACGGGACACGGAGATTCGTCAGCGCCTAATGCTCGGCGATTATAAAACCATCCACGAGGCGCTGACGGCAGCATTAAGGATGGAGGCGGCCAAAGCAACAGCTATCCCGACGTCGAGAACGAGGAGTGTCCGCTACACCGGAGACAGAAGACCAGCCGAGGGACGCCGGCGAACACCTAGTGGCCTATGTTGGGGGTGTGGACAGCCCGGACACCAGCAGAGAGACTGCCCACATCAGGAAGAGCAGCCGGAAGAACGAGTAAGGCCCGTCGTGGAGAGGGGCACGTCGGCGCCATCACCACCATCCCCTCGAGTGACACTGCACGCCGTCAGCCGGCGTATGGATGACAGCCTCATCGCGGACGGTTGGGTGAGAGGGAAGCCGTACCGCGTACTGGTAGACACCGGGGCAGCCGTGACCATCATCAGACCTGACGTGGCGAAGGGTTTGCTGACAAGGAAGCCGAATCGACCATAACAGCTTGTCACGGCATCGGGTGACACCTTGCCTGTGGAGAAGGAGGCCCTGCTGGAGCTGACCTTGGGACGGAGTGCCGTGCGTCTGTGGGTGTTCGTCGCGAAGGTGGCTGAGGAGGTGATTCTGGGACTGGATGCCCTCAGGAGCCATGAGGCGACGGTCGACGTCGGCAAGAAGGTCCTGCGGCTCAACGGAGAAGAGGTTATACTCCGTCAACCAGAAGAGCGCCTTGGAATGTGCAGGTTGTCTTGGACGAAGACGTGGTTGTCCCCGCGAGGAGCGAGGTGGTGGTGACGGCGCGACTGGAAGGCCAGAGAACCAGGAACATGATGATGGACCAGAAGACGCCTATGCACGGACTATGTGTAGCCAGGGCGCTGCTGCCATGCCGAGAGGAGGTGCCAGTGAGACTGCTAAATCCAACGGACACCGATCCGGGACGGAGTTGGGAACGTGCGAGCCCGTGGTAAGCGTAACAGCAATCGACAAGACGCAGGAGCCGGTGCCGACGCAAAACCTGGAGCCCCGGCTAGAAGGCTTACTGGAGAGGGCGGCCGACCACCTGACCGCAGAGCAGCTGGAGAAAGTTCGACAACTGCTAAGACGATACCAGCGCGTCTTCAGCCAAGGTGATAGTGACTACGACCGCACGGACAAAGGGCTTCACCGCATCGACACCGGGGACGCCCAGCCTATTCGGCAACCACATAGACGCGTTCCGCTGGCGAAGCAAGGGGCGGTACGAGACATGCTGGAGGACATGAGATCCAGGGGAGTGATTGAAGAGTCGGACAGCCCCCTGTAGTCCTGGTGACAAAGAAGAATGGCGAGCTGCGCTTCTGCGTAGACTACAGAAAGTTGAACGATGTCACCCGGAAGAACTGTTTTCCCTTACCCCGGATTGACGACACCCTGGACACGCTAGCTGGTGCACAGTGGTTCTCGATCCTGGACCTGAAGTCGGGCTACTGGCAGGTAGCTCTAGACCCAAGAGACAAGGAGAAGGCCGCATTCTCGACGGGCCAAGGGCTCTGGCACTTCACGGTTATGCCCTTTGGCCTCTGCAACGCACCAGCTACCTTCCAACGCCTCATGGAGTCAGTGATGAGAGGACTGACTTACGATGCCTGCCTGCTATACCTGGACGGCATCATCATCGTCGGGAAGACTTTTGAAGATCACCTCGAGAATCTGAGTAAGGTGCTACAGAGATTGCAGGCGACCAACTTGAAGCTGAACGCGAAGAAGTGCCAGCTCTTCCGCAAGGAAGTGAACTACTTAGGCCACATAGTCTCAGCAACCGGAGTGGCCACAGACCCGGAGAAGACAGAGGCTGTGAGAGATTGGCCTCGTCCAAAGGATAAGAAAGAGTTGCGCAGTTTCCTGGGGCTGTGCAGTTATTACCGCCGCTTCATAAAGGGGTTCTCCAACATCGCAAAACCCCTCACCCTCCTGACAGAGGAACACCGGCCTTATGCATGGACTGAAGACGTCGAAAACGCTTTCCAGCACCTAAAGGAGACCCTGTGCAGTGCTCCAATTTTGGGTTTCCCACAACCGGGTGGCGCCTTCATTGTGGACACCGACGCCAGCGACCATTGCATTGGAGATGTCCTATCGCAGATCCAGGACGGCCATGAGCGGGTGATAGCCTACTACAGCAAGACGCTATCCATGGCAGAGAAGAACTACTGCGTCACCCGACGAGAATTATTGGCGGTAGTAAAGACCTTGGAGCACTTCCACAAGTACCTGTACGGTCAGCCATTCCACCTGAGGACTGACCATTCCGCCCTAACCTGGCTATTGAGCTTTAAGAACCTGGAAGGCCAGACAGCACGTTGGGTCCAGAGGCTGCAGGAGTACGACTTCACCTCAGAACATCGTAGAGGGAAGAGCCACGGTAATGCAGACGCCATGTCCCGAAGACCCTGTGCAGAAGAGTGCGGCCAGTGCACAAGAGTGGAAGAGAAGGAGCGTGCCGGAGCAGTCCGAGTAGTTGTGGCAGTGCCTGCGGATGGCTGGGATAGCGGAGGCCTGAGGAGGGAGCAGCTGGCGGACGCAGACTTGGGGCCACTCTTGAGGGAAGTGGAGGCAGGGACGAGACCAACCTGGGAGGACATCGCACCGAGGAGCGCCACCTACAAGTCGTACTGGGCCCAATGGGACTCGTTGAAGACCAGAGAGGGCGTGCTGTTCTGGGTAGAGTCCAGAGGTTCTACTCCCATTAGCCTTGAACCCGTAGGAACAAGACCCGGGCCTCTTTCAACCAGGGAGTATCCGAGCTGTCCCAAAGGGCGCTCGGCGTCCTCCGTGGGGCTTTCCGTAGGGCAAGACCTTGTTACCTAACAAGCCCCCCCATCTGGTCCTATGGACTCAAGACGGGATGAGCTGTTCTGGGTATGGGAGTCACCCGATGGGAAGACGCAGAGAGAACAGTTGGTACTTCCCCGGAGTAAGGTCCCGGAAGTCTTTGAAGAAGTGCACGCCGGTACTTCGGTAGGACACCTGGGAGCGAACCGAACGATTGACAAACTACGGCAGCGCTACTCCTGGCTGAGACTCCGAGCAGATGCTGAGAGATGGTGCCGTCAGTGTCACGTGTGCGCGGCGAGTCGTGGCCCCCAGACTAGGAGCCGGGGTCGCATGCAGCAGTACAACGCCGGAGTGCCATTCGAACGGCTCGCCGTTGACATTGCTGGACCGTTCCCAGTTTCCGACCGAGGCAACAAGTACCTAATGGTGATCGTGGACTACTTCACCAAGTGGCCGGAGGTGTATGCCATCCCAAACCAAGAGGCAAAGACAATTACCGACTGCCTCGTGGAGCAAGTGTTCTGTCGATTTGGGGTGCCATTGGAGCTACACAGTGACCAGGGTACCAACTCTGAGTCCAACCTAATGAAGGAGGCACTACAAAGGCTTGGGGTGAACAAGACCCGCACGACGCCTCTACATCCCCAGTCGGATGGCATGGTCGAAAGATACATCAAGACCTTAGAGGAACACCTGAGGAAGGTCGTGGCCAGCCATCAGCGAGACTGGGACGTCAAGGTGCCACTGTTCTTGCTGGCCTACCGCTCATCTACACACGACACAACTGGGATGACGCCAGCCAGCTTAATGTTCAGCCGAGAGTTACGCCTCCCTTGTGACCTGGCTTTTGGAAGCCCTCCGGAAGCGAAACAGCCAGCGACCGAGTATGTGGAGAACTTGGTGGACCATCTCCACGACATGCACGAGATGGCTCGCCAGAACATCCAGAAGGCGAGCGACCGCATGAAGACCAGGTATGACAGACAAGCCAACAGCCAAGGGTTCCAGCAAGGTGACCTGGTCTGGTTGTACCGTCCTACCCGGACCAAGGGACGCTGCCCGAAGCTCCAGCAACCATGGCAAGGACCATACTGGGTGGTGAAGAGGATTAACGACGTGGTCTACCGCATCCAGAAGGTTCCCTGAGGGAAGATGTTGGTGGTACACCTGGATCGCCTGGCACGCTACGATGGTGCTGTTCGGGACGACCAGCTTTGAGGAGGGAGCAGTGTCACCCGAACGTCGGAACTCCTTATAGAACCGACCGGCAGCAGCAGGAGACGGTAGACGTTCACCACGCCCAGTCATTTGTCACAATACTTTGAAACACTGTTAGGACAAGATAATTATATCAGAGTGGAAAGAAGTTTGTGAGGGGGTCCGCAAATAATTAATGAATTAGATAGATATATCTTGGATGTTGTATTTTGTGAACAAATAAGGAGGTTAAAAGCTAACGGTATACCAGGAGAATTTTGGAAGGCATGGGCACTCGATAAAACTAGGAGGAAAAGAGTGCTAAAATTATTCAACAAAATAATGTAAGAAAATAATTTTCCTAGGAAATAGAGGACATGTATTGCCAATTTACAAGGGAAAGGGAGATAAAAATAACCCAGCTAACTTCAGAGGGATTAGTTTATTGTCTATTCTAGGTAAGATTTTCACTGCAATTCTAGCAAATAGGTTGCAAAATTGGGTTGAGAAGGAGAATAAACTATCAGAGTTCCAAGCAGGTTTTAGACCGGGAAGGAGAACATCGGACAACATCTTTATTATTAAAACAATTGTAGACAAATATCTGAGCAATAAAAGGGGAAGGGTATATATGATATTTATTGATCTAGAAAAGGCATTTGAGTCTATTAATAGAGAAACATTGTGGATAAAATTAAGCAGTAAGGGATAAGTCATGTATTTATAGAAGTAATTAAGATGATATACCAGGAGAAGAAGTTGTGTATAAAACTACCAGGCAACAAAGTAACTAAATCTATATAGAGTAAGGCAGGAGTAAGGCAGGGATGTAAACTTAGTCCAGTATTATTTAACCTTTATATCGATCGAATTTTAGAGGAAATATCAAGTTGTAGGGCACATTCACCAGTTATTAAAAATAAAGAAATCCCGGGGCTACTGTTTGCAGATGTCCTAGTAGTTGGGTCCATATCAAGTGGAAGGCTGAGAAGGGCAATCGAGGTAGCCAATTCTTATTGCAATAAATGGGGTTTGAAAGTGAATGAAAACAAAACAAAGATTATGGTCTTCAAAAAAGGATACAGGTTGCATAAGGATGAGAAATGAGAGATTAATAGAAGAGAAATAGAGGTAGTAAGGAGATTTGATTATTTGGGGACAAGGTTGAGTTCAGATGGTAGCTGGAAAGAACAATAAAAGATGTCTGTGGCAAAAGGTAAAATGGCCATGAGTGTGATAAGATCATGCTACAGTAAACTGCCAGATATAAATGTCAAATGGTTGGAGAGGATTTATACAGCAATAGTAGAAAATATAATGTTACATGGATCAGTGGTTTGGGGAGTAGATGAGGCTTGGAGAGAGACTGATAGATGCTTTTGTAAATATATACTGGGATTACCAATAGCATCACCTAATGGGGCAGCACAATTGGAACTAGGCAGGCATTCTACTAAAATTAAAATCTTGTCAAGGGCAATGAAATATTTATACAGAATCACAAACTTGGAAGATGGCAATATTATTAAAGAATGTTTTCATATTCAAAAGAGAAGTAACTGGGGTGGGTCTTGGCTGGATAAAATGAACGACATGTTGAAGCAGATAGTTATGGGTCATTCTTGGATAAATGCAGAGTATGGGTATCGAGGCTTCTGGAAAGAAGTTAAGCTAAGATTAGAAGATATTGACAGACAAGATATTTTTGCCAATACAAGTGACAAAAGCTCACTGAGATTATATAGAGAAATAAAAAAAAAAAAAACCTGGGGGATGGAAGGATATATAGATATATGTAGTAAGTTAGGGTGAGAAAGTTTTGCTTGGGCGAGAACAGGAGTGAGAAACTTGAAAGGTATAGGTCATGAGAGGGAGTTAGATAAATGTCCATTGTGTGGAGAAGAGAATGCAGATTTCCATTGTATATTAAATTGTAGTCAAAGATATGGAGAGAGCAGGCTGGGCTACATAAATGGGACAATTTGGGGGATGAAGTAGTAATTAGAAAAATTCTGTCAGTAAAAGGGGAAAAGAACAGGAGAAATATAGGGAATTATTTAGGGAAAGTTAAAGAGAGATGGCTAAGAACAATTAAGAGAAAAATCTAGAGTGGGATAGGTGAAATGGCAAAATCTGTAAAAAGGAGTAGAGGGCCTCCAATATACACAAACCTAGGGTTAGGTGTATGGGGACCGAATTATTATTCAGTGGTGGGCAACATGATAAGATTTTCAGGATTTAGGAATATATGGCATTTTTCAGTATGGATTTTATAATTTTAATCTTGATTTTGTATTTCCATTTGATGTTGTAAAAGAAAAGATGAGAAATAAATTACAAACTCTTATTATTTTAGTTAATTGATGGAAATTAATCACTTCTTCACACTAGCTATATATAGGCTAAGGTTCTTGATAGATAGAGTCAACATGAAAAATTCAATGATATGGCCGGAATTTGAACCACAGATCTTCTGGTTTCCATCCAGTTGCTCTAACCCATTGAGCCACCATGGTCAACTTGCCATTGTGACATTAAATTCTCCATTTGACTCGTATATTTCCCCAGTAGACCACTAGGAGCTCTCGCATTTGAGATACACCGTTCTGTTCTGTTCCGTTCTGTTCTGTTCCGTTCTGAGACAGGTTCTGTTATTAAAAAAGAAATAGTTTAAGTATGCATCAATAGAATTGTAAACCAAATTTCTTGAACTTATAAACATATGCTGGCTTTATTATTAAATGATAGAATATAATTGATTCAATGCTACCATGAAAGCAAGAGGAGTTTTTCTCAACATCTGAGAAAATTTAGAACTCTTAGCTGTTTAAATCGAGTTTCATATTCTATTTGTAATTATGGAGATTTAATCAGGAAGTCTGAGGAAACTGGTTCTGTTGCTGAGAAGAAAACGATGGAAGGTCAAAGGTAATCAATGATATCACTGTTGCTGATGTGTTTCATACAAATATGAAGTAAGTAGAAATAATAGTTATTGAATTAGTAGTGTTACACGGGTATTGAGACAACTTCAGATGAGTAATTCCTCAGTTTGGAGAATTCTAAGAAAATATCTTAGCCTATCTATATAAACCGAAACCAACATTTGATCTTAAAGAAAATAACAAGCATTAGTATATGATTTTTGCTTTATTTGTGCTACCAGAGATTCTAATAAATAATAACTGGCAGGACCACAGCTCTATCCTATTTCTCATCATCTTCCTATAACTTTCTCCAGTTTTCCCCTCCCTTTGGTGCAGGAGTTGGGAAGCAGGAGTTTGTTTTGGTGCACTGTTTTGGGTTGTATGAGGATGGGTTTCTTCCTCGGCTAGTTTGGGATGCCCTCGGCTGTCAGGTAGTGGTGATCAGTGAGATCTGTATCTCAGGGTCTGGCATTGTGCAGAAATCAATGATACTCAGGTATTTTGGTTTCTCTCATCTGTTTACTGACTAATCATTAACATGGTTGTATTCTTATCTCTATATCTCTTGCTCATCACACCCTCTTCATTGCATATCGTTGTCTTACAGTTTCTCCCAACTTCTATTCCTACCCCTATGTCCTGCACGAACTCTGCATATTCCTTTCATCTGCTGCTCTTAAATGTTGCGATGCCTGCATATCGATATCTCACTAACTCTAAACAAAACTGTGCCTAACCTCGAAGAACTGCATCTTTACTATGCTATGTCACAGGAAGAACTGTCTTTACTGTGCCGTGTTGAATTACCAAGTGTCGTCTTAACTATACTGCTTTCTATGAAGGAGACTTTACTGCACTGCACCTAAGTAAGAAGTGTGTTCTGCATTGCTTAACCTTCTCCTCCCTTTTTCCTGGAATATCTTGTCTATCTCTGCCAGTTTTCTATGCCTTACCTATTTAAAGCCTATCATGTGATATATAGTGCTTTTATTGGAAGCAAACTTTTCTTGAATTTAGTCTTACTGGTCTTTCCAAATATTCTCACTCTATGCAGCAGTTTTAGTTCAACACTTCCAGGGGTGTATGACCCTTAGTGTCATAACAGTACCACATCCTGTGTGTTTGCTTCCTCACAGGGTAGTGCATTTCTGTGTGGCACCGGTCTGTCTCTGGAATGTTAGTTCCCATTGTTTTCATAGTGTCCTTGCTACCCTTCTTAAACTGCGCATCCAGGTCTATATTCTTTTGCATGTACTAAACTTGATACTGTTTTAACACTAAATATTATTTCTTACTTTATCTATGATATTCTTTATTATAATATATGTATCAATAAATTATATAGCTTGATCAATCCTACCTATCCTATGCTGTTGGAAACTTGTGGTTTCTACTCCACTTCTCCCAAATGACTGTGATACAATGAAGCACAACATTAATATAAGTCTGAGTTGAACTAGTATTCTATGCTCCATATATTCCTAGTGTTTACCTAGAACATGATTCATAAGGACTTTCCTAACATACTCAGCTAATGAGGATGTTAGAAAGGTCCTTACGAAACATGTTCTAGGTAAACTCTAGCAATATATGGAGCATGAAGTACAAGTTCCACTAAAAATTATATTAATAAATTCACCTCTTTTAAAATATATGCTAATAAATTGTTTAGCTTTTAAAATACATAAAAGTCTAATAACAAAGAAGCAAGAAACTTCTTCAAGTGTAATGGTATTACAAGAGGAAGCGTAAGTCCTAGTACAATATAACAAATGACACGGGCTCAAACATGCTAAAACAGCATAATCTAATGGATGATTGCTCCCATACATTTTGAACGTATTCTCACTTACTCATGTAATTGTTAATTGCTTAATGATCTGTATGTTCCCAGAGTGAATAGTGATTTTATATTAATACAGTCTAATGTTTTTCAAAATATAGAAATCATAAATAGGTAAAAATAGCAGTAATTCACTCACTTATTGAAATCAATTTGTTTCAAAGCATTTAACTAGGTATAACAATAGAATTTGGCTTTAAAGAATGTATAGCATTTTTCACGATACTCGTAGAGAGACACCTGTTTGTAGCTCTTTCTCTTTACAGTTCTTGAGGGAGTGGTAGCAGATTGGAAGGAATTTTATTAAGTTTTGCCTTAGTCAAAAGTGATGCTCACCTAGAGTGATCTGCATAGTTCTCCTTTTACTAAACAGTTAGGAAAATTTCGAATAAACTTTCTTACATATGATGAGCAGATTTTAGTTTATAATAAGCTTTAAACTCAGCATATGTTCTTCTACAGATAAGTGCTGCAGCATGTTAACTAGGGTTTTAGGTACATCTGACAGACTAGATCAAGACACTCAGCAACAGTGGTCAACCTGTTTTCTTTGTGGCAGGAAATGGGGGGGTCCCTAATCTTGCTATACACAGAAATAGCATAATATTGATTATATTCAGCATTGTGGTTGTATTTAACCATTTCAGGTAATACTATAAGAAGCCAAAATTAATGAAGTGTGGTGTATGTGCCCAATTCAAATTTAAATTGTTAAAAACCTATATAGATCCCTAAATGCTGATTCTTTACTTCTTATGTTTGTACAGATGAAAGACTATGAAGATGCAGAAGCTGCACTATGTGAGGCAAACATTCTTGATAACAGGAATTCTACCATTTGGGCTTACTTAACACTGATCAACCTGCACTTTGAGAGACGGGCAGAGTTTGAAATATGCTACAGACAATTAGTAAAGGTTAGAAATTTAGTTTCATCTCAAGTGGGTACTAAATCCCTGCAAGCTCTAACACAAATAGACCTAAACTTAACCCATTGACATCTTACTTTTAAATGCCTTCATTGTTTCCTCAGAAATCTGATTTAAATTTGTGTACACCTGCATAGGTTTATTTTGAAGCTTAAATATTTAAATGAGTTTTAATACATAAAATACTATTGTTGAGCAGTAACAGGTGGTCTGTATTATTCTTTTGCGTAGTCATTCATTGATTTTCCCATTTTATTGCAGTGCATAATGTGGTACTGGTCACAGGTTTGGTTGCAAAATTTGCAGATACATGCTTCTCCTGGCTGATAGAATCTCTCATTGACATATTTTATAGTGGGATCCATGTATGGCTATGTATGGCTGTGGTTATTATGTTGTGTCTACTCCTGGTTCTCACCTTTTCAGTTCCTGCAAAATGGGTTTTGCAGTCTCATTGGAGTAAATGTCAGCCTCTAAGCTGATAAGCAATGCTGGTTCTAAAATTCATGTAATGGTCTTTCTCTTAGCAGCCATTATGATACAAAATGAAATGTATCATTGTGCAAATGCACATGTCTTATGTTTCACATTCACTTCTGCTAATATTTGGTTTCTTTATCTCCTCTGTGAGTGTTTGACCTTTCCTTCTTTTTTGCCTGCCTGTTACTGCAATGACAGCAGCCTCTTGTTTGATCAATAGCAAACAAATATTTTTGTTATCTTTCCATATAACACTCAGCACATTCTTAGCAGACATGATTCGTACTTGTCATGCTCAGAGCCATTTCTTTTTTAGTTATAAAATGTAAATAAGGAAAGATGTTTACAACTATAAGTGTTTATATATTTTACAGTAATAGACAATTTAAAACTATAGTTTCCTTCACAAATTATTTTTCTCACTAATCTTCCCCCCCCCCCCCTTTTAACTGTTCCATTTTATACCTTGCCTTTGACCGCAATGGTCCTATCAGCAGCCATTCTCCTTTAGAATATATTGCAATGGTGTTATCATGTAGATATTGGGTTGGCATTTCTTTGGATTTCTTTTTTTTTTAATCATTAGATCACGCACAAATTCACACTCTCATTCATAGTTCCAGACTCTGGGGAAGATGGGGAATCATATTAGTTAGAGAAAAATCCACACCCCAACCAGGAATCGAACCCGGGACACCTCACATGGCAGGCAGGTGCTCCACCAACTGAGCCACAGGGCCAGCCCTCGCTAATCTTTATTTTCACTGATGTACATTAGCTTATTTTTTTTAAAAAAAACTTGCATCTTGACAATACAAAGGTTATCAAAGCATTAAATTCTAATTTTGAGTCACAAAAATTAATTCCAAAATATATAGACCTCAATTTGATATAGGTTACGTTTAGGCATGTATAGAGTGAAACTAATATATACTTTCACTTTGTACTGAATTCTGCAAATATGTCCAAAATGTGTATAAGGCTAGTAATGAAGCTGGTGTACTGTATGCTCTATCAACATTTAAAGTTAAAGGTAACCATCTCATAGATATTGTCTGATATCTATTCAAGGCTTATGACTACCAAATGTGAATCTGATGCAGCTCACCACAAGTAATGCTATTTACCGTCTGTAGAATTGCTTTAATGACTAATTTTGTACTTAGTGTAACAACAAGATGGATGGCAGTTGTGACAAAATGGATTGGTCTCTGTAGTCCAGTGGGTACACAGTGACCTTTTTAATCCAGTGATTTATTCCTAATACTACTCAGAAAAAACATATTTATTGTACTGTTATAAAGATATTTAGAAACCAAACTACATTACATTAATTCATTCTCTTTTAAACACAATAATGACAAACAGTATGAGAATTTTGTAATGAATCCTTTTTTCATTGAAAGAAATAAAGAAATAACAGAATATGTCAAAATTTATACAAATATAATAATCTGTAACTTAAAAACTTCACTTATCTAATAATGATAATGATGATGATGATCATAATAATAATAATAATAATAATAATAATAATAATAATAATAATAATAATAATAATAATAATAATAATAATAATAATAATAATAATAATAATAATAATAATAATAATAATAATAATAATAATAATAATAATAATAATAATAATAATAATAATAATAATAATAATAATAATAATAATAATAATAATAATAATAATAATAATAATTAATAATAATAATAATAATAATAATAATAATAATAATAATAATAATAATAATAATAATAATAATAATAATAATAATAATAATAATAATAATAATAATAATAATAATAATAATAATAATAATAATAATAATAATAATAATAATAATAATAATAATAATAATAATAATAATAATAATAATAATAATAATAATAATAATAATAATAATAATAATAATAATAATAATAATAATAATAATAATAATAATAATAATAATAATAATAATAATAATAATAATAATAATAATAATAATAATAATAATAATAATAATAATAATAATAATAATAATAATAATAATAATAATAATAATAATAATAATAATAATAATAATAATAATAATAATAATAATAATAATAATAATAATAATAATAATAATAATAATAATAATAATAATAATAATAATAATAATAATAATAATAATAATAATAATAATAATAATAATAATAATAATAATAATAATAATAATAATAATAATAATAATAATAATAATAATAATAATAATAATAATAATAATAATAATAATAATAATAATAATAATAATAATAATAATAATAATAATAATAATAATAATAATAATAATAATAATAATAATAATAATAATAATAATAATAATAATAATAATAATAATAATAATAATAATAATAATAATAATAATAATAATAATAATAATAATAATAATAATAATAATAATAATAATAATAATAATAATAATAATAATAATAATAATAATAATAATAATAATAATAATAATAATAATAATAATAATAATAATAATAATAATAATAATAATAATAATAATAATAATAATAATAATAATAATAATAATAATAATAATAATAATAATAATAATAATAATAATAATAATAATAATAATAATAATAATAATAATAATAATAATAATAATAATAATAATAATAATAATAATAATAATAATAATAATAATAATAATAATAATAATAATAATAATAATAATAATAATAATAATAATAATAATAATAATAATAATAATAATAATAATAATAATAATAATAATAATAATACTTTATTATCACCTTATGTTTTACAATCGTTGTTGAAAACAGGCAAGTCGTCAATTATATACAATTAAAGTTGCTGGATATTTTGATATATATACAGATATTAGAAGAAACTAAAACTTATGTGATGTTATTCTAAATATATAATGTCTTGTACACCTAATACAATGTGTAAGTATAAGTATTGTAAAATAAAAAACTAGCATTCAAATGATAAATTCTGAAGTTGTAGCCTTAGTTTAGAAATTCATCAAGTGAATAAAAAACATTGTTAATTAAATATGATTTCAAGAAAAATTTGAATTTTGTTAAGTTATTAGACACTTTAACTTCTGCTGGGAGTTTGTTATACAGCTTGGCTCCCATGTAACTAGGCAACTTGTCACACAGGTGGAGTCTATGCATTATAAAAGCGAAATTATTCCTGTTTCTTGTGTTGTGGTCATGAATATTCAAATTTGTTTGCAATGGGATGTATTTTATCATATATAAAATTGTTTTGTAGATGTGCAGGCTTGTCAGTGTCATTATTTTTTGCTGACGAAAGGCTTCCCTACATGAGTCTTTAGTTTTTAAATTAGATATATATTATTAGACATATATCTTATAACAAATGATGGATGTTTTTTCATAAATTGATTAGGATTGCAATTTCTTGAATATCAAAAAATTGTTACCGATATTTCTACCCTTAAAAAAATAAAAGACGATTATAATTTAAAAAATTTACTTACCATCCTTGGGTTAATAAACATTTTCAAATTTTTTTTAAAGAGATTGGTTTAACTTTAGTTCCTCAAAATAAATATAGCATTAAAAATTTTCTGCAGTTCTCTAAAAAAGATAAAATTCCTGATAGTAAAAAAATCTGGTATTTATCAATTTAATTGTTTCGATTGTGATAAAATTTATATTGGAAAGACAAATCGTAATTTTGAAACCAGAACAAAAGAGCATTTTTGTAACATTAAGTATAAACAAACTGATAAATCAGCCATAGCAGATTCTTTTTGGACATATATCCATGAAATAAATAAAAAAATTAAATTATTACAACAATTAAATGGTCCGATGGATTTAATAGTTTGGGAAAAGATATTTATTTTAAAAAATAAACATCATGTAATGCATTTTGAAATACCGGCTGTCGATTCTGTTTTTAAATTTGTTTCATTTTCAGATTCTGGTAGTACTGATAAAAACATAGTGACATCTAATGACTGTAACGTTAATAACGAGATTGTTGATGGCTGTAGCTGATGATGTGAATAAAATATTCATGAAATCATGACCCTAATCAATTTATAAGAAAACATCCATCATTTGTTATTAGATAAGTGAAGTTTTTAAATTGCAAATAATGATATTTGTAATTATTTGTTTGCTTTACTGTTAATGGCTTCATATTTAATGTAAACTCGAGTAACTATTAATATAAAATTATTTGTGGTTGGTTTATTGACACTCGTCACTTAAGTGATGAGTGTCAATAAACCAACCACAAATAATTTTATATTAATTTTGACGTCACTGTTACTAAATTCCTCCAAACACACATCGAGTAACTATGTTTGCTGACGACACAAATGTTATAATAAAGGGAAATGAAAATGCAAAACACATAACCAGTAAAATTGAAACTTGGTTTGCTGAAAACAAATTGATTATTAATACAAACAAATCTTCAGCAATATCATTTCGTCACAAACAAAATAAAAATGTTGACAAACCTGACATCAAGTTGTATGGTGCATGTGTTTCTTATAAGACAGAAGCAAATTTTCTGGGAGTATGGATAGATCAGCATTTAGACTGGGAAGCACACATAAAATATCTAGTAATAAAGTTAAATAAATTCTACTTCTCATTAAGAGTAATAAAAAATGAGTTGTATGCAAGTGACATGAGAACCTTATATTTTGCATATGCAGAAAGTCTAATGAGGTATGGCATTATGTTTTGGGGGGATAGTAAAGACAGTCACTTGGTTTTTAAAGTACAAAAAAGGATTGTTAGATGCCTAATGTCAGGAAAAAAATATGACTCCTGCAGGAACTTCTTTAAGGAGTTGAAAATCTTGACTCTGCCCAGTCTGTATATATACTGTTTGCTATGTTATACAAAACAAAACCTTGAAAATTTCACCACAAATAATCAAATACATCATCATAACACCAGAGGTAAAACAGACTTAAGAACAATAACACATAGAACTACACTTTATTCCAAAGGAGTTAGATATTCAGCAGTCACTCTGTATAATAAACTACCGGCCAATCTGAAAAACATAACATCCATGCGGTGTTTCAAACTATCGTTGAAAGAAATTTTATTAAGTGATTCATATTATGATATAGGTGAATTTCTAGATACACTGTAGCTGGCCATATAATTGTATATATTTGTGATGCATTTTAAATGCTGTGTAGTTGTAGAGCCATGCAACTATATATATTTATGAGTTCATGCTTAGATCTTATTAATTACACTTGATGCAACTTATTTTTTTATTTTTATACTTATATTATTTGTATTGTTCTAAATATTTGTATTGACGTATCCAATGTCATTGTATTGACTTAACGGATGAATAAACCTACTACTATTTATGTCAAAATTTGTTACTATTTTCAATACTCACTATAGGTCCCTTAAAATACCAAGAGATCTGGCGATCCTGGAAGCCATCAAATCATGCCTTCTGAAGGCTGACTTAGGTGTTGCAAAACACACATGATTAGACTAGTATATGAAATTCATATATTTAAACCGAGAAAGTATGAAACATATCCTGAAAATGGTTCATCAAATGGCAAGGAAAATCATAGGTTAAATCTATGAATCCAGACTCTATTTATTAGTTAATAAGCTATTAATTTAAGTTTGAATTTATGAGTCACTATGTTTACACTCAGTCTTCACTTACTTGTTGTTGTACAATTGAAACGTTTTCAAGATCATTCGATCTCATCATCAGCTGTTTGGTGACTCATAAATTCAAACTTAAATATGAAGAATACTTCACTGTTAATAATGCTTCTGCTTTTAATATTTAAGCTATTAATTGTCAGTGTAATTCAGTAATCATTGGTGACACAAAAAGTAATTGATTGGCATAAGTGTGCTCTCATCATAGCACATTTATTAAATTCATTGTTAGGTTAAGTACGTTAAAATTTGGCTAGTATGATTTGATACAGTTATTTGTGTAACAAAATAACTGTTTCTTTTCAGCTGAGGAGTGTAGATGAAGATCTAATGCATCATATAATCAAAAAGCAGCGAGAGCTTCACTATCCAGATCCTGCCCCACTCCTTAATAATTTGTGCACATGGATGTAACAGACTTTTAGTTTTTTCTTTTCTGTTCAGTCAAGTGAACTATTATTTTATATGTGTGTTTTCAGAGATTAAACATTTCTTTATGCAAATGCTTTTTTTAACTATTATTTTATAAATTGTTCCCAATGTAACCTTTATACAGGGTCAGCATTGAATGATATCTTCAAAGGCTAGGGTGTCATAGTGAAATGTAATGTAGGAATTGAATATGGAAATAGACAACGCATTTATTCGCGAGCCCATTGTTGATCGAGGTGGCGCGGCAAGGCATTCAAAGGGACGGGCATGCAGTGTGTAGATAAAAGCTCGCCGAAACAGTGGGGGGAGAAGACGAATTTCTCAAGAGTTCTAGTTCTTTGTTCTAGCCGTCTCGATTGTTGGAGAACATTCTGAAATGTGGGTAATCTATAAAAAAAGGAGCCCGCCCGCCAAAGTTAGTCAGTCATTAATTGAACTCGCGTGCGTGAACAGCTGTTTGTTTGTGGTCGATTACCTTGCAAGTTGTATTGTGTATGTGACGTAATTCCAGACTGCTGTGTACGAAGTGTGTTTCTATGGAAATAAAGTGCAATCTTTGATGTTTGTAACCTGGACTTTTAATTTCACGAACCCACAAAGTCACAATTGGTGTCAGGAGTGAGACATTTCGAAGATGGAGGCTGCATTGGCACAGATTGTAGCAAAGATGAACGAATTAACAACGAAGATGGAAGCTGCAAACAGCAACCTGGCTACAAAGTTGGAGATGACAAATCACAATCTGACTGCAATGAAGACGGCGAATGAAAACCTCACCGCCGAGATGAAAGAAATGAAGGCGGCTAACGACAACCTTACTGCCGAGATGAAAGAAATGAAGGCGGCTAACGATAACATTTGTGAACAGCTTTGCCCTGGTATAGCTTTAAGAAGCCAGGGCATATGTTGAGCAGATTTTATTTATTTATTTTTATTTTTTAAATTTTTTAATTTTATTTTATGTTTTTTTTTTAACGATAACATCACCGAGAAAATGGAAGAGAAGTTGGAGACGGCGAGGCTGACCACGAAGACGACCGCGACGATGATCACGAAGATGGCCGAATTGACCACGAAAATGAAGGCCGAACTATCTGAAATGAAGGCTGCGAAATAGGCCCTCGCCGCCAAATATGAGGATCAGTTGGCTGGCGTAAAGGAGGACGTCACGGAGTTGGGCGAGCGCGCCGAAGACCTGGCGAGCCGCGTTAACAACCTAGAGGGAAAGGCCGACACCAACACTAAGTCCCTGAACGCCATGGTGGAGGACATCGTAGTCAGAAGCATAAAGGACTTGAAGGCCGACGCGCCGGGACGCGACGTAACGTCTGCGCGCGTCAAACGCCGCAGTACGACGGCACGTCCACGTTCGAAGTCTTCCACCGCCAGTTCGACACGCTGGCCAAGCACAAGTGGTCACCAGAGGAAGAGGACGCACAGCTAATAGCCAGCCTCCAAGGACGGGCCGCAGAAGTCCTGAACGCGGTGCAGAAAGCGGCGGTGCCTAAAGATATCTGGGAAGCTCTGGAGAACCGCTTCGGGAACCACCGCATGGCCGCAGACTACCGCGGCCAACTGAAGTCAAGAACGCAGCAGCCGTGGGAGACGCTGCAGGAGTACGCCCTGGCTATTGAACAGCTAACCAGCAAAGCTTTGGTCGACCTCCCACCTGAATTCGTATCCCGGGAAGCCACTACACGTTCGTTGACGGGGTACGATTCGTAGAGATACGTCAGCGCCTAATGCTCGGCGACAACAAAACCATCCACGAGGCGCTGACGGCAGCATTGAGGATGGAGGCGGCCAAGATGACGGCTACTCCGGCGTCGAGAACAAGGAGTATCCGCTACACTGGAAACCGAAGACCAGCTGAGGGACGCCGGCGAAGACCAAGTGGCGTGTGTTGGAGCCGGGATACCTGGAGAGAGACTGCCCAAACCAGGGAAGGCAGCCGGAAAACGAGTAAAGGCCATCGTGGAAGGGGGCACGTCGACGCTATCACCCCCATCCCCTCGAGTGACACTGCGCATCGTCAACCGGCGTATGGATGACAGCCTCATAGCGGACGGTTGGGTGAGAGGAAAGCTGTGCCGTGTGCTCGTAGACACCGGGGCAGCTGTGATCATCATCAGACCTGACGTGGCCAAGGGTTTGCCGTCCAGAAAACCGAGCCAACCATACCATCTAGTGACGGCATCGGGCGACACCTTGCCCGTTGAGAGGGAGGTTCTGCTGCAGTTGACCTTGGGACGGAGTGCCGTGCGTCAGTGGGTGTTCGTCGCGTAAGTGGCTGAGGAGGTGATACTGGGACTGGATGCTCTCAGGAGCCACGAGGCAACGGTCGACGTCGGCAGGAAGGTCCTGCGGCTCAATGGAGAAGAGGTGATATTCCGGCCAACCGAAGAACACCTGGGAATTTGTAGGGTCGTCCTGAGGGAAGATGTGGTTGTCGCCGCGAGAAGCGAGGTGTTGGTGACGGCGCAACTGGAAGGCCAGCGGACGAGGACCTTGATGCTGGATAACACACCTGTGCACGGGCTGTGTGTAGCCAGTACATTGTTGCCGTGCCGAGAGGAGGTGCCGATGAGGTTGCTCAACCCAACAGACACCGACCATGACGACCAGGCCGGGACAGAGTTGGGGACGTGCGAACCCGTGGTCAGCGTAACACCAATCGATAAGACCCAGGAGCCGGTGCCGACGCAACACCTGGGGCCCTGGCTGGAAGGCTTACTGGAGAGGATGGCCGACCACCTGACCGCAGGAACAACTGGAGAACGTCCGACAGCTACTGAGACGATACCAGCGCGTCTTCAGCCAAGGCGACAGCGACTACAGCCGCACGGACCGAGTGCTCCACCACATCGACACTGGATAAGCCCGGCCTATTCGGCAACCACCTAGACACGTCCCGCTGGCGAAACAAGCGGCGGTACGGGACATGTTGGAGGACATGAGATCCAGGGGAGTGATTGAAGAGTCTGACAGCCCTTGGTGTTCCCCTATAGTCTTGGTGACGAAGAACGGCGAACTAAGCTTTTGCGTGGACTACGGAATTAGAACTCTGTCACCAGGAAGGACTGTTTCCCCTTACCTCGAATTGACGACACCCTGGACACGCTAGCTGGTGTACAATGGTTCTCGACCCTGGACCTGAAGTCGGGTTACTGGCAGGTAGCTCTAAACCCGAGAGACAAGGAGAAGACTGCATTATCGACAGGCCAAGGGCTTTGGCAGTTCACAGTTAAGCCCTTTGGCCTCTGCAATGCATCAGCCACATTTCAACGCCTCATGGAATCAGTAATGAGAGGACTGACATATGACACATGCCTGCTATACTTGGACGACATCATCGTCAGCAAGACGTTCGAAGATCATCTCGACAACCTGAGCAAGGTGTTACAGAGACTGCAGGCAATCAATTTGAAGCTGAACGCAAAGAAGTGCCAGCTCTTCTACAAGGAAGTTAACTACTTGGGCCACAGACCCGGAGAAGACACAGGCCGTGAGAGATTGGCCTCGGCTAAAGGATAAGAGAGTATTGTGCAGTTTCCTGGGGCTGTGTAGTTATTACCGCCGTTTCATAAAGGGCTTCTCCAACATCACCAAGCACCTCACCCGCTTAATGGAAGAACATCGGCCGTATGTGTGGACGGAGGACGCCGAAGTTGCGTTCCAGGAGCTGAAGCAGACACTGTGCAGTGCTCCTATTCTGGGATTTGCACAACCAGACGGCGCGTTCATTGTGGACACCGACGCCAGCGACCATTGCATTGGAGGCGTGCTTTTGCAAGTGCAGGCAGCCACGAGCGGGTGATAGCTTACTTCAGCAAGACGCTGTCCAAGGCAGAGAAAAACTACTGCGTCACACGGCGAGAGTTACTGGCGGTGGTAAAGACCTTGGAGCACTTCCACAAGTACCTGTACGGTCAGTCATTCCACCTGAGGACTGATCGTTCCACCCTCTCCTGGCTACTTAGCTTTAGAAACCTGGAAGGCCAGACAGCACGTTGGGTCAAGAGGCTGCAGGAGTACGACATCATAGAGGGAAGAGCCACAGCAACGCAGACGCCATGTCGCGAAGACCCTGCCCGGAAGTGTGTGGCCAATGCACAAGAGTGGAAGAGAAGGAGCGTGCCGTAGCTGTTAGAGCTGTCACGGCAATGCCTGCGGACGGCTGGGATAGCGCAGGCCTGAGGAGGGAGCACCTGGCGGACGCAGAATTGGGGCCACTTTTGAGAGAAGTGGAGGCAGGGACGAGACCGACCTGGGAGGACATCGCACCCAGAAGCGCTGCGTACAAGTCGTACTGGGCCCAATGGGAATCGTTGAAGACCAAAGAGGGTGTGCTGTTCCAGGTATGGGAATCACCCGATGGGAAGACGCAGAGAGAGAGAGAGAGAGAGAGAGAGAGCAGTTGGAGCTTCCCCGGAGTAAAGTCCCGGTAGTCTTGGAGGAAGTGCACGCCGGTACTTCAGGAGGACACCTGGGAGCAAACAGAACGATCGACAAACTGCGGCAGCGCTACTACTGGCTCAGGCTCCGAGTAGACACTGAGAGATGGTGCCGTCAATGTCACGTGTGCGCGGCGAGTCGCGGCCCCCAAACTAGGAGCCGGGGTCGCATGCAGCAGTACGTCGGAACGCCTTTCGAACGGATCGCTGTCGACATAGCTGGACCATTCCCAGTGTCCGACCGAGGCAATAAATACCTGATGGTGGCCGTGGACTATTTCACTAAGTGGCCGGAGGTGTATGCCATCCCGAACCAGGAGGCAAAGACCATAACAGACTGCCTCGTGGATCAACTATTCTGCCGTTTGGAGTGCCATTGGAGCTCCATAGTGACCAGGGCACCAATTTTGAGACTAACCTGATGAAGGAGACTCTGGAAAGACTTGGGGTTAACAAGACCCGCACAACACCCCTACAGCCGCAGTCGGACGGCATGGTCGAGAGGTACATCAAGACCCTAGAAGAACATCTGAGGAAGGTCGTGGCCAGCCATCAGCGAGGCTGGGACGTCAAGGAGCCACTGTTCCTGCTGGCCTACCGCTCGTCGGCACATGGCACCACTGGGATGACGCCAGCCAGCTTAATGTTCCGCCGAGAGTTACGCCTCCCTTGTGACCTGGCATTTGGGAGCCACCCGGAGGCGAAGCAGCCAGCAACCGAGTATGTGGAGAACCTGGTGAACCGTCTCCACGGCATGCATGAGATGGCTCGTCAGAACATCCAGAAGGCGAGTGGCCGCAGGAAGACCCGATAGGATAGGCAAGCCAACAGCCAAGGGTTCCAGCAAAGTGACTTAGTCTGGTTGTACCGCCCAACTCGGGCCAAGGGACGCTGCCCGAAGCTTCAGCAGCCATGGCAAGGACCGTACCGGGTGGTAAAGAGGATTAACGACGTGGTCTACTGCATCCAGAAGGTGCGCCGAGGAAAGATGTTGGTGGTACACCTGGATCGTCTGGCCCACTACGATGGTGCTGTTCGGGACGACCAGCCTTGAGGAGGGAGCTGTTTCGCGAGCCCATTGTTGATCGAGACGGCGCGGCGAGGCATTCAAAGGGACGGGCTTTCAGTGTGTAGATAAAAGCTCGCCGAAACGGTGAAGGGGGAAAGAGACATTTCTCGAGAGTTCTAGTTCTTTGTTCTAGCCGTCTCGATTGTTGGAGAACATTTTGGAATATCAGTAATCTATAAAAATGGGAGCCCGCCTGCCAAAGTGAGTCAGTCGTTAACTCAACTCGCGTGCGTGAACAGCTGTTTGTTTGTGGTCGATGATCTTGCAAGTTATATTGTGTATGTGACGTAATTCTGTACTGCTGTGTACAAAGTGTTTTTCTACGGAAATAAAGTGCAATCTTTGGTGTTTGTAACCTGGACTTCTAATTTCATGAGCCCACAAAGTCACACTATGAATGTAGAAGCCGTGGATCTACGTGTCGCTGTTCTGATCCTGGTTTCAAGAGCTTGGCGGCCACCAAGTAGGCAGCACATGTAGGGCTCCACAAGCGAGCAGTGGGCAAAATTTTATCCTGAAAATGGACAGCTTCCTCACATGTATCTACAGGATATGGAGACTTGGTCTCTCTTGGCAAAGGCCGAAATGGTCTCTTTATCTTTATTTCTGGTGAGTATATGGACCGTTATCAGTTGTTGCAAAGGTGCAAAATTCAAGTAGACGTGCAACGATTAAGGAAATGCTAACCAATGTTTTTTTAGCTTTCTGTTACATTTGAAACCAACCAGAGATTATATGCTGTTTGCTTTTTTCAAACTTATGAGAAGATTCAAACTTACCAGATAAATATTTTTCATGTCATAGGATGCATGTTTTGTTATATTGGTTACTCTCACTCTTTTCACACTTCCCTTTTTCTGGCACACTATTCTAAAAAATGCCTATCTCCATGGCACTAGACATAGGGGAAGCTGAACTTAATTTTCCAAACTTTTATAATGAAATGTTGTTGAAATCAAGATTAAAACAAGCATTGTTCTTGCAAAAGTCGCTTAAATGTGCAATATGGTGGAGCATATTGGTGGAGCAATATGTTTTCTAGGTGATACAAGCACTTAGGCACCACTGGTATCAGATTTTCTTCCCTCTTCAAAAATGTGAGACATATTTGCTCTCAAAGTATAAACTTGAAAGAAGTGTAGGGACAGTGAAGCACAAATTAGTACATAAGTGAATCGAGAATATATTGACACATTGCTTCACTCACACTGTTTATTCACAGGACATGTTTCAAGAGCTTTTGCTCCTATCCTCAGCTGATACTCGATTAGTGTAAGTTGTAGTGGCTTCTTCTTTCTCTGTATTGTCAACAGATGGCGTGATGTACTTGTCGAAGATGTCCGGTGGTGGAGTTTCAAAATTCATGACTCTATGACGATTTTTGTTTATGAAGATTTTTTCCATACGGAAAGGTCTATGGGGTGATTAACGTATTTTATTAGAGATGTTTCCAAATTGATGTCATGTCTAGTATTCAAAAAATGAAAAGCCACTGCTGATTTTTCTGTTTCACCATTTTTAATGTTTCTTATATGTTCTTTAGTTCTGATGTTAATATTTCTTTTTGTTTTTCCTATATAAATTTTAGGACAAGTTTCACATTTGATCTCATAGATTCCTGGTTTTTCTTTGGTAGTGATTGAATTTTTGGGAGGGCCTTTTAACAAATTTCTGATATTAAACCTATTTTGAGGTGCAAGAGTTATGTTGCGTTTTGAGAAGATTTTTTGGAATTTGTTATAGGCTGATGGGTGGAAGGTGAATTTTTTAAAAAGTTTTTTCTCTTTTTCTCCTGTAGGTTCTAGGGTGGTGGTTTCTTTTATTTTCTTAGCTTTGTTGAGTCTGTTAACTGTTTTGTCTACTAAATTTGGGTTGAAACCATTGGATATAGCTACTTTTTTTATGTGTAGGTATTCTTCTTGATAATCTTCTCTGTTTAGTGGAAAGTTGATCATCCGAAAGATTAAACTGTTGAAAATGGCATGTTGGTGTTGTTTTGGGTTGAAACTGTTGTTCTTAATGTTAATGTTGTCTCACTGTGTACAGATTGGAAGCATACCACGGTGTAAGTACATGTGAACCAAGCTGTGTTAACTTCATATACTTCCGCAAGGCACTGACGGCAGCGCTTGATAATTTTTTGCTTTCCTTTACACTGAATCAGCACGAAAACACTTAAATTGATTTTTTTCTCACTCCTTTACATAAGATATGCATTTTAATGAAATCTAAGTTCTTTATCTTAACTACTATTCGCCTAAAGTAAATAGAGGAAGTAACTATAATTTTCCACGCAAAATGCTATCAGGACGTAACTGGAAATGCAGATCTTTAGTGTCACATGTATAAAAAATAAAATAGAAAAAGGTGCACTTACACTGTGAGCCATATAACTCGAAAACAAAATGTGGGATGCCAAAGACTTTTCTGCATCAGTACCATTTTCAAAAATTCGTAGGAATTAAATTTGAATATCTACATCACTCTAGGTACCCTTTTGAGTGTTAAACTATCCTTTGTTTGCTTCTGAAGCTCATGAATAAAGTGTGCCTACCTCTGTAGTGTAAGTGGTAGTGCTCACGTTTAAGAGGTACTGAGTTACAATCTCAGGGCGAGTTATTTGGATAAGGTTTTTTCAGGGCTTTCACTTATCCTTAAAGATGAATGTCGGGTTACTCCAAGCTTTATGAACCTGGGGCACATTTTAGGACCATTTTACCCATTTCATTAATATCCAATAAGACCTAACTGGTTCAAGGAGTTACTTAAAAACCAACATGAGAAATTAAACGATTTCTGCCAATGTTTTTCTCTATTAATAGGAACTAAATAGAAGAAGCTTTTGTAAGAATATATTGTTGAAGAGGAGATAAAGAAAGTCACCTAAAAAAAAAAATTACATACATTTAAAAAGAACCATCTATAATGCTTTTATTAATCTTTTATGGTTTCTAAATTGTGTAAAATTAAAGTACAGTTTTCTTGCAATTGGACAAACATATGTAATTTGACTTCATATTTCTCTTTACAGAAAATAAGGAATAAAACCTTATTTATTTTTTGTAGGGAGGAGTATATGGGGCTGAATACTTCCACTTTTCCACTCTGTAAGGCGACTATGTAAAGCAACTAAATTATAAAAAATGAAATTTATTTATTTATTAAGAGGTCCCAAATATTCCTTGCAAACTAACATTGTGTATGTTGAAAATCAGTGGTTCCTGACTACAGGCAGCAAAAGGGAACATTGGTAAAAGGAACAATTAAAAAGATGATATATCCCTCCTAAATTCTATAAGTGCCCGATGAACGGTCTGATAATAATCAAGAGGAAACAAAGAGGAAATTCACTACAAGAAAATTGCAGTTTATATTTGATCGATTTACAAAACATATAACTAGAGCCTGGAATTACATAACCTACAGGGGAAAAAATGTGGTATATTGCACTTGCATGACTTTCTCTACTCTTGTACAAACTATTCTTACAATTAAATTTAAAGGGAGTCAATTAATGACACTAAATAACACTTTAAATTTTTCCGGAACATGTTTCAGAGACCTTGCCTCCATCCTCAACCGGCCATCGACTAGTCTAGACTAGTCAAAGTCTCTGAAACATGTTCCGGAAAAATTTAAAGGTAAGTGTTATTTAGTGTCATTAATTGACTCCCTTTAAATGTAATTTATTATAACAACACTGTTTTCAACACTTCCAAGAAAGGAATTGTATTCTTACAATTGCTTATTTTTCTATTTCATCTTAATCAAAACAAATAGTTGCAGAAATTACCTTATTGCTAATTTTCTTATAGGTGCAAGGGGAATACAGTGCCTTAAATTTTCTTGAAAATCTTGCTAGTGCATCCTTGGAAGATGCTGAATTTACATACCAAGTTTGGTTAATTTAAAAAGGTTAATTGGTATTAACATTGTGAAGGAATGTAATAATTAAAATTAAACTATGAGCCTGAGATACTCTGTACTCTTCACATACCACAATTTTCTTTCAATGTGTTTTGCCTCCACTTCTAGCCATTCGACAATTTCTTGATAATAGCTTCAAGTGAGCCAGTCAACAATTTCTTGATAATGCTTTCAAGTGGAGGTGAAATGCATTAAAAGAAAATTTATGGTATGTGAAGTACAGATTGTCTCAGTTGTCTCATAGTATACTTTTAATTAATTACCAAGTTTATTTAATCAACCTTTTATTTTTGTGTTATGCTGTTCGGAGGAAGACACACAGACTATTTTCTAAAAATTATCTTTTTTATTATTCAGGGTATGTATTTACTCATATATACATATTTACTCTGAAATTTTGGTATATTGACTTTTTGGGTGGAATGAAATATTTTCCCTACTCACTGTAAGTACATAGGAGAGAAAGTAAAATGTCCTTAAAACTTTTTAAAATTACTTAAAAAAAAGAATGATTTAAAAGTTATCTTTATTTGCAGATCTCCTTGCACATTTGACTTATACTCACTTAATAGTGAGTTACAATATGTTACAGGCATCTTATGTAAGTTTCCAAATTGAAAGAACTGTCTATTTCATCAATTATTATGGAATTACATATAGAGATGCTTTATTCAACATCAGCAGAAAATACTGGGGCATGGTGAAAGCAACAAATAATGGGGGTTTCCAGCTCTTCTTTGAGGTAATACTTCTTACCTGACAGCAGATCAGCAATCTTGCACACTGTTCTTAACACATTTTCCATTTATCAAAGGCAAGTTTCCCCCTTACAACTGTTTTACCAATTAAATATAATTTTCAATTTAACAGAAATACATGATTTTACTTTTGGCATGTCAAAATGCAAATATCACTTCAACCACTAGCCTTTGCTCTGCAAATACTACATGAAGACCGAACTCTGTAACAGTAGGCATTGTATGCCCTCAAAAGTAGTAGGTGAATTCACCCCACATTCCTTTAGAGGACAAGTTTGTCTTACAATATACATGAGCTGTTTAAATGGATGATTCCAAATGTTTAACAAAATATAAATAGGTAAGGCACATCTCAAAAGATTTTTAAGAATTTTTAGATTTGAGTTTCTGAAACTTAATTCTATTAATATAAGAATAATGTACTCAAATGCGTGAAAAATTATTGAAACCTATTTCGTCTTAAAAATGACTTAAAAATTACTTATACTGTGAAAAATGTCCTGTCAAATAAGAGTATCCAAAAGTCCAGAAAAATTGACCATTAAAAGCAATTCAATTTCATTTAAAATGAGTCTTAAATATACATATTTTCCACATAACATTACCCTAGCATCATCAGACAAAAAGATACAACGTTATTAAAATCTGAGTTCTACATGTAACTCATTGAAATGGTATCGCTTTATATGGACAACTCCACTAACTATTCTTATGGCATGGAGGAGAGAAATACGAGGAGTCAAATGAAAACCTTACGTTTAGTTTTTAAATTTTTTTTTATATAAGGAAAGTGGAACCCAAGTGCATCATTTATTGACATAGTCTCTTTGTCTTTCAATAAACTTTCTCGAGGGCGTAAGAAGTCTACAGATTCCTCTGAAAAGAATTGTTTTGATCGTGTGGAACTACTCATGCAGTGCCAGGTGCACTTCATCAAAATGGAATTTCTTTCCTTCCATACCTCTTCGAGTGGACCAAACACATGGTAGTCACTCAGTGTGAGCTCTGATTATAGCGGATGTAGGGAAACTTAAGTGTATCATGAATGATGTGCTGAGCCATGACTAATGTTCAGATTTGCAACTATTTATCCATTGTCCACCACTGCAACAGACTCTGATGCCCCAATGCACCTGGGCACACAAGTCACACCATTTCTGAACTTTCTACTACACTCATAAATATGCTACAATGATAGACATACATCACCATATTGTACTTTTATTTACCAAAGAATTTTGACAGGTTTTGTACTTTCAGTGCCCAGAAAACGTATGATAGAATACTGTACTTCCTTGGACAATGTAACAACCAGTGCAGCCATTTCAAACTGGCATTGTGACCATGTTTGCTGTCTGCAATATTGTGCAGCTGTTGGACATTCTTTACATCACTGGCAATACTACCTGTCAACTTACAGAACAATGGCTCAAAATGTAACTTTTAATTATGCTTCTAAGGTTTACGTTTGACTGTCCATTGTAGCATATGAAGGGAGATAGTATATAAGTACATAAAACAGTTGTTTGTTCATAAAATCATTTATTTAACAATTTTTAAAACAATGAAAATTTATTCAATAATTTTGCCACAGTATCAGTTAACAGCAATCAATAAATTACACACCTGCCACCAATATTACCTTAAATTATAGGTTTACAAATAAACACAAATCAAACTTATTAAAATTAGGCAAATGAGTCAACCTTCAGTACACTTTTCTCCACTTACAAGTTTTTTTTATGAAGACTGGTTTCTGGGAACTTCTTCCCTATCCTCAATTCTGTGGCTGACTGATGGTGCAACAGGTGTCTGCTTCCAGCTTGGTGTTACAGGAAGTTCTGTTTCTTAGTAATGAATATGTTTTCCAAAATCTGCAGTTCTAGAGGTTTCTTTGCCTGTTTCATCAATTCTATTTTTTACTTGTGATTCTTAGACCAAAAGTGATGTGCTATGGCAGACTTGTTCATGTGTTTGAATTTAATATTTCTGAAGTGTTCTTTTGTTCCTGTTTCTAGATTTCTTTTTTCTTTCCAATGCATATCTTCTCGCAATCCTGGTAGCTCATTTGGTAAATGCCTGATAATTGAGCTTTTGGTGTGCTATTTTTTAGAGGATGGTTTAGGAAGTTGTGGATGTTGTGTGTGTTCTGAGGGGCTAATTTTATGTTGAAGTTCTAAAATATTTTTTAAATTTCTTGAAGTATTTTGGATGAAAGGTAAATTCTCCATATCTGATGTTTGGATTTTCTAGTTTCTTTAATGTAGTAATTTCCTTTAAATTTTTGTTTCTTTTGTTCTGTAGATCAACTTGTTGATGAAATTTTGTCGGTGTATGTGTGTGTATTCCTGTTCATGTTCTGTTTTTGTTAGCAGTACGTTGATTAATCTGTGAACCAAGCTGGAAGATTGCATACTGGATTTGCCTAATTTTAATAACAATGGCACTCCATTTTCTGAAATACTTCTTTTTATTCTATACAAATCAAACTGATGCAGTTATTACATTGTTTTTTGAAAGATAGTCTGTAGCATTTTAAAAACCATGGCATGTTTTTTTTAAAAATAATGGCACACCATGTACAGTTCATTGTCACCCAAATTACATGCATTCTATATTAAAGTTTACAGAATATTTAAAAGATACAATATGTATAGAACATTCAGAATGGTACTATGCATAAGCAAAAAATATAAGCAAATATCACTTAGTGATAAGTTGATGATTTTTAAGACGTGCATTTGAAGTCTTATGATTAATTCTAGCAAGTCATTCTTAAAATGAATGAAAGTTAACCTTTTAAATCCATCAAATACTGATTTTTATTCAGCACTTAATGTTATTGTTGACATTATAGAAATATGATACAATTTTAATATAATTTATGTTCTGCATCTCCATCACAAAACTTAATCTAGAAATAAACCTAAGATCTACCGTCAGAAGCATTCCACTAATTTATTGTTTTGTTATATAGTCTTACCTTATATTGCCTTTTGGATTCTACTTATATTCCTATTTTTATAAATATTTTGATCTTCCACTTTTACAAATCACAGCAGACTAGTGTTGCTACTTCTAGTTAAGGGGTGAGCAATTTAAAACTGGTTTAATGCACGCCCAAATATATGGTAAAGATGAAAAGTGATAACAGTTTAATCCTTTGTAGCAATGAATTTTTGTGTTTGGGTAATTTTATTAAGATATATCTACATGTTTTGAGTGGGAGTGAAGTTACTGCTTGTAACCCATGGAACTAACTTCAAGCTTAAGGGTGAAAAAGGTTTGTTTCCTAATTTTTCCCTTTCATAAGACAAATATCTCAGCAGTCCCTTTGAGATAATTTGAATATCATTTGACCCATTTCATTCAAGGTCGCTACAGACTTGAGTTAAAAAGCATGATAAATTAGCAAAAGATAAACAGTTATTTAGCAATATCTAATCAAAAATAAAATAAAATTGCTATAAACACAGATACTAAGGAAGAAACTGTATAATGAAACAAGCATAATTATGTACTTTCTGCTTACATGAATAATTATTTTTATTCCAGAGAAAAATGTCAGCACATTTTATACTAAGTTTTAACCTATTATTTTGTGCAAGCCTAAGTACAAACTTTTGACCAGTTTTCGTATTTCAGACACTTTGGATGATGTCTGAATCTATTAGAGCTAAAAAGAGCTGAACAGATTTTAAAACTTAAAGGAGGCTGAAATGACTTTGTTCAAACACAGAAAAACTTATTCTTTTTCTCAAATTTATTTAGGGCAGTCAGTTCTTTTTAAAGATCCATTGATTTTTGCTGCTTATTCTGAGTTACTACAGGCACAATGTAAACAGAAAAGTAACACAATCCTTCTTGAGGCAGTATACATATGTTAATACAAGAGCAAAGGATTTACATGGGCAAGAACATGTCTGATATTAAGGGAAGGAGTAAGAAGAGGTTAAGTAGAAGAATGCATTATATGTGGAGTAAGGGAGAGTTTAAAACATTGTAGAAAGTGAGAGATCAAGAGAATGAAGGGAAGAGATATGGGACTGGAAATCGAACAAAATTAATAGGAAAGTTATAACCATGAACATGTTAATAAATAAAAGAGGACAAAAAAGTAAAAAGTATGGAGATATTTTTAGGAAAACTCAAGGAGAAATGGACAAGGAAGACAAGGGATAGAGTGAAGGAAAGAAAGATTGGGGAGAGAGGGAGAGAGAGAGAGGGAGAGAGAGAGAGAGAGAGAGAGAGAGAGAGAGAGAGAGAGAGAGAGAGAGAGAGAGAGAGAGAGAGAGAGAGAGAGAGAGAGAGAGAGAGAGAGAGCAATTAGAATAAAGGGATGTCTCCAAATTGTCTCCATATATTGTATAAAGGGATGGCATGAAAAATACTTGAAAAGGATGTAAATTTGTAAACTAAGTACAGTAAATTCATTCATTTATGTTATTTTTCAATAATATTTTCAATATGCTGAAAAGCATATCTTCTAAAGTAAATCTTTGCAGTAGTATACATGGAAGGCATTGACTTCTCTACTGAAGAAAATAACTTTTTCATAAAGCTTATTAAAAATAAGTAAGTAGCTGCTGCATTTTTTTCCATTTTAAAGTTTGTATGTTTGGAAAAAAATAACTGTGACAGTGTTATGCAGCTCTTTCAAGTGAAAACTTACAATAAAAAAAAAGTTTGTTAACAATGCTATCAATTGCAACAATCATATCAGCACTGCCAGTGTGCCAGAATTTCGTACCATAGGAGTTCTGTTGCATACCAGTATATCTGCTAACTGGACTGTAGCTTTAAAGTAGCTTTAATAGTGTGAAGTATTAAAACTTAGTGCCCCTAACACCAGATGGCAGAGTGATCGGAGCTCCGTAGTAGTGGAAGAAGAGGAAGGTTCATTTAGTCACCAAACAGCTGAGGATGAGATCGAATGATCTTGAAAACGTTTCAATTATACAACAACAAGTAAGTGAAGTTTGAGTGTAAACATAGTGACTCATAAATCAAACTCAAATATAAACTTCAGTGTCGAAATACTTTAATAGGAGGTACATACAGATGCTGACAGAGAGGTTTGTTTCTTTCCAGAGCATATGTGTAACACAACCTATCCAATGATTATTGCTTGGTAGGATAAACTAAACCCTAAAACCTTGAACCAGAGAAGTCACTTATACATTTATAAATATATACGTTTGTTGGTATGCACACAAAACAAAATGACTCATATATAAGATGCATTCAATGCAAAGAATGACTTTTGCTGCAGTGAAACAAAGTAGTGAAATTTTAACAATTTATTAATATAGTCTCTACTTTATTGATACTGTAGATGGATACTGCCTTTAATGGATTTTAAACTAGTTTTTGTTTTGTTTAAATAACTTAATAAATACGGAAGATATGAATGTGTATTTATGAAGCATTTTTACAGCATTTAACAATTCAAATATCTTATGTTTATTGGGTATCCATTTCCAGACTGTGAAGGGTTTAAATGGCCATCAATGAAGCGATTAATAGATCTTTATTTTTATTTTAATGTAAGAAACTTGCCCTTACAGTTCTTCCCCATATTTTTACAATACCTTATACAAAAAAGAATGCAGCTAAATACTGAAACCATCTTCTGAAATGCTGCAAAGGAAAAACAAAAAGCACTCTATGTTTCAGGCACTGAAACATAACAAGAATAACCAAGTTACAGGAGTGTTATATGATATAGAATCACTCAATACTCAGATCTCTAGAGTTTACTTGACAAGAAGACCAACAGAACACAAACCAACAGTGATTCTGACTGCAAGAAGTAAGCACAAGACTAGATATGATTAAAGCTATAATGATTATTTTTGTAATTGCATCATAAACAGTCATTTCTTACATACCTATTAGTGTTTGAGTAGGAGGAAGTTGATAGAAACGAAAGCAACATGCTTTCAAAACAGGTCCTTGGCAACTAAAAGTAAGCAATGTACAAGTGTAACAACTCGAATAAAACAATAGTTTTATGTATGTTATGAAACTTGTTAGTTTGATATCTTATAATCTATACATTGACAACCTTTTTAGTACATATTGACTTCTAATAATGGCATTTGTTTACTGTCCAACAAAAAATAAATAGAAACATAATCTTTACAACTTATGGGCAACACAGACTAGAGTTTTAAACTGCTCACTCTGTGACAAAAAATGTACATTAGTGATAGTTTACGATCCAAAAATCATGGGTAATGTAAGCTTTTCTAAGGAGATGTGGGTGAAGCTATTAATTTCCACATTTCCACGTTTTTCTAGGTTAGTGTCTTATTATTATTTTTTTTCTTTGCAGCAAATGTATTACTCAAGTTTAATTTTCTCAGCATAATTTTTGAATTAGTGAAAGC
Organism: Mantis religiosa; assembly: GCA_030765055.1. Lineage (NCBI taxonomy): Eukaryota > Metazoa > Arthropoda > Insecta > Mantodea > Mantidae > Mantis > Mantis religiosa. The sequence goes on along the minus strand of CM060953.1, from coordinate 124,411,214 downwards.
CTTTCTAGGAAAAAATAGCTGATTTTTGGAAAATGTATCTACCTATAAAATATAAGCCACAATCCGGAAACAAATTGTATACTATCCTTGATGTGGATGTAATACTAGAGCCATCATTTTAATTTTGAGTAGGGAAAAAAAATTATTATACCAGTGCATGTAGGGGGGAAACAGTATTGAGTTTTAGACTTAGATGGCACATTTTATTTAATAATGATTAAAATTTTCTTTGACCAAAATAGGCCTCTGAAGTTCATTTTAAATCAAATTATTTTTTACTTGCCTAAAAATTTATTTTTCCTTGGAGAAAAATCCTGTAGAATAGCATTTAAATGTGAGTCAATGTGGTAAAAATGAGTGCACAAACATTACTTTAAGAGCAATTTAATGTATACAGGCAGATGAATATGATGTAATTATTATAGGATACTTCCAAGCATCATAGTACTTTGAAATTCGGTCAACATATATTTGTAAGGTAAAAACTAATGTTTTAAAAAATGAAAATAGCTTTTCTTTAAAAGACCAAACTTTCACCCATGATGCCCTATAAAGCTTTGTATTCTTTAATAGTTTTTTAAAGCATTATTTAAATCAAATCCCTATAATGTGATAAAATCAATTTAAGAACAATAAAAATAATATTACTGATTATGTGCTAATTAAATATACAATAATTCTTAATTATGACAAAAGTAGTATTTTCATATTATTCCCACTCCATTAAGCACAAATTACTTATGAACATACAAAATTTTAAGAAAAAATAACTTCATATTCAACTGTTAAAATCTAACAATTACCACTATCAAACTATATTCAATCTGCATTTATACACCTGAGATGTATCATTTTTACTGGTAGGTATATGGGCTTTCCAAAACAATGCTAATACCTTGAAAATGCACTTTACAATGTTTGAAGATTGGATGACTATGGAGAGTAGGGAATGAATAGTCCTGATGAAAGAAAAATTCCCATCCCCAGCTGGGAATCACTATTCAGATCTTTGTGTTTATAAATCAGCAAGCTGCTGAAAGAAATACACAGGCAGTTGTCTGAATGGCCTTATCAATTTATTTCTGAATCTCTGAAATATTTACAAGAATAAAGAAAACAATTTTTTGTCTGATGGACAAAAATCAACATTTTTTAATGTTCCATACCTGCTAATATATATTATGTAAATGTACAACATTAACATACTAATAATTCCATGATATTTGAAAAACATATGTTATGCATATCAACTTTATCATCAGAAAATGTGAATCATTGGCAGTGCTTAGGGTTAAACATTTTAAACTCTGGTTCATGTCTAAGCATGAACTAGGTCTCTCCCAAGAAACTGAATTTTTTTTTCTAATCAAGGATTCTGGTATTCTTGGAGACTAGATGAAGGGAAGCACAATAGATCAGAAATGGTGGCAGTGCATAGGGAACTTCATGGCCCTCCCAATTCATTAAACCTATACCTAAAATGCTTAAGTTCCTGACTGCTTGTATACAAATTAAGGTACAACCATTATGTGATGAAATACAATATATAGCAAAGGACCAGTAACATTAATGCATATTGAAATAATAGTTTTAGTTGGTATTTGTGATATATACCCACTAGAATGTTTACTTACATTACATGTTTTAGAGAATATAGGTCTCCAATCCCAGTATTTTCATCTAAATAAACAGTTATTTAGTGGTGTTAGTGTATTTAGTGGTGTTAGTGTCATAAGTGGCAAAACTGGATTCATTAATGTAATACTCTTTATCTTTACCAATGGTTCAGATTCTAGGAAAAGGATTTGAACTACAGATAGGATTCTATCCATTACTGCTGTATCATGAAGAATTCTAAACCTAATACTATCATGGTTTATATTACCGAATACAATTTTCAAAGACTGTGTATGGCAAAGCAGAATGTGAATGTCGAAAGGCAAGTGCATTTTCAAGTGCAATTTGTTAAAAACCATAAGGTTAAGTTAATGTTTAAACTGTTTAAACTTTATGTTCACCATAAAGCAAACAACATATATAAACTTTCTTTTTGTGTTATAAGTTTTGCAGAGTTTTTAGTTAATGTAACAGTAACACCTGTACAAAGTCATACCTCTTTATCAAGAGGTAGTATGCATACTTCCTTTGCTCATGCAAGGGAAGTTGCTTGCTTTGTGATCTTCTGCAATGCTGTATTCAGAGGTGCAGTATTGTCAAACAGAATATGTAACTGTAAATCACTTTATTTCTAAAAAATCTCTAAAAACCGTGAAGTTTTTCTATTCCTTTTGATAAGCTCTCTTGCAATTTAAAGCTGGATATCTATATACCTTCTACCTTGTATGCTGGAAGCATTCAGACATTTGTTTGAGGAATAGTTAAATATATATATATATAAATGAATGAATTGGGGTTTGTTAGTCTCACAAAACTTTGAGAATGGCTGAACCAATTTGCCTAATTTTGGTTTTGAAATATATAAGTCCAAGGAATGTCTAAAAGGGAGAAAAAATAAAAAACCTAATGTGAAATGGACCAGGTAATTAACTAAGTATAAAAGTACACATGCAAACTTTTACGGAACACATATACTTTCTTTTATTTTCTACAAACAAAAGCATTACAAAGTAGAAAGATATTCCACTCCTTGCCAAAGTCTTCAAAGCTATTTCATTTAGCATTATCAAGACTGAATTTTTTTTGATGTAGCATGATGATATACCTATTGAAGATTGGACACAAAATTAATTTCTGAACGTACTTTAACACTTTAAATATTTGACCACAGACAATTGTTGTCAAATATTTGTGAATTCTTGGATACCTTCTTTATAATTTGTGTTTGTGAATTCGTGAATGTGAATTAAACTGGCACAAAATTAATTGAATTCTTTGTGACTTTGTGAAGTTAGCGGAAACCTTTTTACTATGGCAAGGAGAAGATGACCTAACTTAGGTCACAGAAGTCAGCCAAATGTGCAATGACCTACGTCACTTGCTGACCATGATAACCAGCGTGATGCAGATAATGCTAGTAGTCATGTTGGTATGCCAAAATTGTGTTCCTGAGTGTCTGTTTCTTCCGGGGGAGTTGTTTTCATACAAATCAGTGACACAGGATAAGGGAGTCAACTATCCCACGCAGTTTTTAAATTCATTAGAATTGCCTGGACTCACAATTATAAAATTGAAAGTAGGATCAGTTGTGATTATGCTGTGTAACATTAACCAACCATGACTGTGCAATGGAAGAAGACTACCTGTGAAAAGGCTAATGAATAACGTCATCAAGGTAGCAATCATAAAAGGGAAAGCACAAAGGAGAGGATATCTTGATTCTGCATATTCTGATGATTCCAACAGCTTTACCTTTTGATTTTAAGCATCTATAATTTCCCGTGCTTTTGGCCTTTGAGATGACCATAAATAAATCGCAAGGCAAGTCGTTGGAAGTTTGCGGAATCAACTTGTAATTTCCCTGTTTCTCTCATGGACAGTTATACATTGCATGTTCATGTGTCAAAAAACCATAATCTTTATAAACTGATTAACTTAATTGTAACTGTGTTGCATTTAACCCTTTCACCAATATGGACGTCATATGACGTCCAAGTTAAAATGACCCAAACCGATATGGACGTGTATAGACGTCCTGCGCATACATGCATTTAATGCTCATTTAACGCCAATTATTTTAATCTTGCTATTTTACAATAAATTTAAATTAGTTCTATAAGGAATGTAAATGTGCCCTTAAAGGTTTCTTTTTGAATTGTAACCTCCAAAACTAGATAAACACCCAAGGGCACATCTGCAGATTCACACCAAATAATATTGGTTTCCTTGCGAACTTCTTTTTCGCAACACACTACACATTTTCGAAATGGTTGCAACTTTTTTGGTTGTGGGTGGTATCCTTTTAGGAAAGTGTTTTCTCTCAAGTATGAGGGGTGATGTCGTGGTGAATTTCCTACCCCCTAGTATAAAGAGGCCTCTGAGTATTATAATACTCAATTAGGTTACGAGCTCTTTATATGCGCAAGTACAGGTAGATGAATGTCTTGCATGAATTTAAAGTTCTGAAAATTACTAAACAACTGTGTATAGTTACATCCAGTGGTATAAAATTACTTTTTTTTTTACCATTTAACTGTTTTTCGTAAAGAGGGATAGCTAGTAATAGCTGATCCGCATCACCCATATTTGACCCGCCATTTCCCCAAACAATGGAGTAGCTAACATGCCATCTGCAGACCAGCACACATCACTGCTACGTAAGTACTAAAGATCTCCTTCATAATCGTACAACAAATCTTCCAGATTTTCTACAGTAATATCAGAAGCCTGTACACATCATACCCAAGCTAATTTATTTGCTACATTACGGGTAAAAGCCATGGTTAACATTGAAATTTAACAATTTCAAATGTGCCATTCATTTAGCTCTTGATAGCTATAAGAAATCACTCTGAACACAAAGAGATTATAAATAACTAAAATACAGAGTGAAAACAGCTGCATAAGGCTCCTAGAAACCTTGGTTGAGAAACAATGTAATAACAGATGCTGACAGAGAGTTTTCTTTCCAGTGTGTGAGTGTGTAACGCAATATATTCTCGTATGATTATCGCTTGGTATAGCATAAATAAACTAAACTTGAACCGGAGAAGTCGCTTGCGTAGCTATACATACATACATTGGCTCATATACACACAAAACAAAATGATTCAAATATTAGGCACGTTCGGCACAAAGAATGGCTTTTGCTACAGTGAAACAAAGTAGTGAAATTTCAACAATTTATTAATGTAGTCTCTACTTTATTGTTACTGTAGATTTATACTGCCTTTAATGAGTTTTAAACCAGTTTTTGTTTTGTTTAAATAACTTAATACGGAAGATATGGAATTGTATTTGTGATGCATTTTTACAGCATTTAACAATTTAAATGTCCTGTTCTGTTTATTGGGTATCCGTTTCCGGTCCCTGAAGGGTTTAAATGGCCATCGGCGAAGCGGTTAAATTTCACTCCCAATTGCAGAATAAATAACTAATCCAAATTCGTCTTATTTATATGGATAAGTTCAGACAACTTTTATTGAGGGTACGAAGTTCACCAGATCAGCTAGTCAATTTTCAAAACTATTCTGTGGATAACTACACTGTGCACTTAAAAATTATTTTTTTCTACTCCAGAGTATTAAAACAGTGTATTATTTTCACCACAGATTGAAGATCCACTTTTACTGACTTCTTCATACATCTAAAATATACAAAGGGGAGTAATACCAGTAAATATGGTATCTCACTGTGAAATTCTCCTAACCTCTTTAGAGTTATTAAAAATGTTCAAACATTTTGTCCGTGAACTTTGGCATTAACAGGCTCTTAATGAACATCACTGAAATACATTAATTGTATAAATTGTTTTTATAAGTATCATAAAACATTTTTTAATCTGGGAAGTTTAAATTCCATGCACCTTTGGTTTCTCTATCTCATATCTAAAGTAAAGGAAGTACTAGATTTGACACAAAATTATGTTGGCAATAGGCATGTTCTCCCTGGAAAGAGAGAGAGAGAGAGAGAGAGAGAAAGAAAACCAAATTTCGAAAGGTTCTGTATGTATTTATTTTTGTTACTCTATCAAAGTTTTGTAAGGATGCGAGACTAAAATTTTCAAGGAATTTTCCTAATCCAAAAATCATTTATGTAGAATAATTAAATTTTAGATGAGTCGTATTTTTTACACATCTGCTTCACTTTCGTACCTATTTTGAGGACATGTTTCGCAAATCATCGTTTGCATCTACGGCTCTTATGCGACTCATAAGTGACAAAATATTGCCAGCTACACCAATGAGAACAAGTCGATGTCCGGCTGAAGATAGAGGGAAGCCTCAGAAAACTGCATGTAGTTTAATTCCGGATCTACTTAGTACTTCTTCTATGTCTCTTTGTAGGCATTTGACAGCTTGTAAGGTGGATCTTTGTTTTCGAAAGCCGAATTGTTCTTCGGAGAACTTCGTCAGCCTTCTTGTAACCAGTGTCATCAACTTATAGAGAATGCATTATTCCCCTGTAAGCATTCACATCGCCTGTGTCTCCCTTTCCTTTATATAATACTTTAATTCTCGTGCACTTCCATTTGTCCGGGATCATTCCTAGTACCATACATTCGTTGAAAAGTTCCGTCCACGCTTACAGTATTATAGGCAATGCGCTTCTTAGCTGCTCATTTTATATTTTGTCTGGACCACATACTTGTTTCTTCTTTAGGTTATTAATTACTTCTACTTCTCGTATGATGAACCTCTCTTCCCATTCTGCTGTCTTTTTGCCAATGTCTCTTACAGGCCTTGTTTCTTTCCCTCCCAGGACTTGCTTGAAATGACTTGTCCATGCTTCCATGGATATTTCTCTTGGGAATTTGGGATTCTTTGTTTTTAAGACATGGTATGAGTTGTTCTCTGCTTCTTTGACTTGTCGCTTTCCCTGTGCTTCATAGTATTCATTTTTCTTCCCTTGTATTAACTTTTTATAAGACCTCCTGCTTTTGGCATAGTTTTTTGAAGCTTCTTCCTTTGGCCTCTTGAGCGCTTTATGCAGCATGCTTAATGTTTCTTTTCTACTTCTGTGGCATTCTACATCAAACCATGGCTTTGCTCTTTGCTTGTACTCTTCTCAGTGTTTTCCAATTCCTCCAATGCCTTGTCTATCTGTCCTCCTCGAATCAACCCCCCAGGGGCCTCTTCGGTAGGTACGGGTTTGGCGCACCCGGGGTCCCGAGCCAACAGTCTCCCTCGTGTGGGCTCCTCTTCGTGGTTGAGGGAGATGGTCAACAGACCCACCCACGTGTAGGACGTGCGTGGAGACCCATGGAGAAGGTTTTTAGATTCTTGTCTAGTTTAGAGTTTAGGATTTAGTGAACGAAATTTTTAGTAGGTTTTGATTGATGTTTTTATGTACGTGTATTTTTAATAGGTTTTGTTACACTTGTATAGTTTTTAGAAAGTTTTATATCTGACTTTTGCCATGACTAGTTTTTTAAAGGGCGCTGATGACCGCTGTAGTTGAGTGCCCTTATATATCATCACCTCGAATCAATTCTGTGGCCCCCAATATTGCTCCATTGTTTATTTCCAACTCTGCTTCATCTATTTCTCTAGATTTGACTTCTTTATCATATTTTACGAAGTACTTCCTATTCATTTCCATCGTTGTTTCCAATGGTAGGTGCTTCCTTGCTACATTCTCTCCTACTTTTTGTGCTGCTACTGCTAGTACCACATGTTTTCTCGTTCCTGTTGTTTACCAGTGTCATTCCTATTTCCTGCATGTAGTTCAGTACAGCTTCTGCCTCCGGTGCCTCACCTATCAAGTTTATAATGTCCTCCTGACTGTATTCCGGTTGAAAGTATGCGTCCACTACTGCGCACAATCTTGTCTTTACTCTTAAGATGTTGTCTCTTCTGTACTCCATCCTAAAAGGCACTAGATGTGGCCTGCCTCTCATTCCTTGTGTCGCCAAAATATTTATGCTATAAAACCCTTGCAGACTCCATTCTTTCATTAGGAGCATTTCTGTCAATATAGCTGTGTCGCATTCTTGTAAAGTTGTCAGATGTTGCATCCATTAGTGTCCTTAGTTCTTCTACATTCCATGATATTATCTTGAGTGTATTAGTACTCTTTGGCTTGCAATCTGATGCCTGATTCCCTGTACCTCCGAAACATATATTGCCTCACTATTACTCCTTCACGCCAGAAATCTGGTTGTTCGGTTTTGCTTTTTTCTTCATATGTTATGCCTACCTTGAAGAATTTATTCCTTCCTGCGGTGTTCAGTTGTTCACAATCTATTTTCCCTTTAATCCCCCCTTCCTTCAAATATGTTATGATATCTTCTTTCTCTGTGTCGTCCGATGTACAACCATGCTGTATGTTCGCCTGCTTTTATCCTGCTATTGCTCGGTTCTTTCGTACCTATTATCCATGGGTTCCTCACTGTTTTCCTGTTTTCCACTCTTCTTCACTTGTTATCCTCATTGTCTTGTTGTTCTACCCTCATCTCCGGCTGTTCACCATTTCTTTCTGCGGTCTCAATCATCCACATTTCTTCTTGAGTTACTTCCTCCCATTCTCTTCTTTTTCCATTTTTGGCATTTCCATTTTCCGCCGTTGTTATAGGTTGCGCTTTTTCCCTTTTTGTTTTGTCTCTTGCAGATCTTTGTATCATTTCCGCTTTTAATGCCTCTTGCATTTCCTTTTTCATACTTCTCATCATTCTCTCTTCTAGTGATTCTACTATTTTCTGGATTTTATTCTCCATCATTTCCATTGATTGCCTTGGTACTGTATTCTCCCTGTCTTTTACCTTGTTGTCGATTGAGCTACCATCCCCGGTTCCTAGTTCCTTCGGTTTATTGCTAGGCTCCATACCACTGCTGCATTCTCCTGGTTATTCCTCGGCAGATGGCACCACCTATCCCGCACCCGTCCGTGAGGCAGCGTGCTTCTCCGATGCTTTCCTCAGTTTTTCAAACTTTTCATTCAGTTCAATAATTTGTTGTCCCTGAGCGCTCATGCAATTTTCTCTCTTATTGCATGTGTCTTAAATATTACTTACCACCTTTAGCATACGTTCCTTCATGTCTACTTTCAGATATCCTCCCTGTTCCACTCCATCCACTATCACCTTTATAGCACTTTTAATCAGTGTGACATATATTTTCATACTGCACTACTGTTCTGTTGGGGTGGTCATCTAACACTGTCAAGATTACTGAGGAGAGATAACAAATCTAAGAAACTGCCATGGTTTGCTGATTCCTGTCTTTCATCGTGACCCCTCATTGCCAGGTCATGAGTTCCACAAAATTGTATGCACTCTATCACACTGTTCAGTATGTGTCTATTGTTTTGTGGCAACTCCATTGTTTCTGGATTGATATTTTATGTTCAGAATCAATTTGAACAGCAATGTTTACAGTTCCCAATAATTTAAATTTTCAGGCATTTTGTAAGTGAAATGCACATGTCTTGTGCTTTGCAATTCGTTCACTCAAATGTTTTCCATCCTTACACCAACTGTCATCCACAGGCAGTATCCACCAAATAACAGTAAAAACAAAAGACACTTTGTTTCTCCTCACTTGCACTTAGGTACAATTTCTTACTAAACTGTTACAGAAAGTCCTCTGTTTTTTGCCTTCTTCTTATGTAAATGTAAAATTACTTGGCTGATGTGCGCTTTCAAGTTTTTCTTCTACCTTTAATGTATGAAAGGGACTTTTCAATAAATAATCCACTCTATTCACTTTAAAGCTACACTACTTTCACAATTAAGATTACAACAATAATCATACTAATGCTAAACTTAATGCAATGGACCGTAACCAACCGGCCCCAACCATTGCTGAATGTGAGGAAGGAAAGGAGAGTAGATGACTGGCAAAGTGTTTAGAGTGGTGAGGAGTGACCAAGGCCCTTTGTGACAATGAGACTGGTGAGGTTGTTGTGTACAACACTGTGGTTTTCAAAGCTTTGGAAATCATTAAGAATCATGGTATAATAAATTATTGTTTGCAATGATTATTACAAATGAATAAAATATAAAGTAATTTTTTTTCTTCAAAAAATGTCTATAAGTTGTGTGATATTATCAGTGGGGCCCGGCCCCTCTGCCTTTAATGACAGTCTGCCCTTGAGTGAAAATTATTTTCGGCTATGCATGATTGGAGGAGTTAGGTAACAGTGACGTCAAAATTAATTGAAAAAAAAAAAAAAAACTATTTGTAGTTGGGTTTTTTGACACTTTGTCACTTACATTTTTATATTATTGAGGGACTAATTTCGGAAGCCGTTGCCTCCTTTGGCTGTTTTACCAAAGACTTTTGAAATGTTCTTTTGCTCTACTAGTTTACATTAAGTTTTACCAACAAAGATTTAAATTGCAACCCTATATATTCTCTTTTTGGGGTTTAACTTTTAGACATTATTTAAATAATTTTAATATTTTACTTCTAGAAGCTTATTTCTCTCTCTTTTTTTAAGCATTTACCCCCAGGGACAAAAAATGAACTTTTGATGTGTATACACATTTTTGATATTCCTTAGTGTGGAAGTATTTTTAACTGCTTTTAAAGTTCTTTTAGCTATTTTACTGTTATAAATCAGTGCTGGTTACTAGATAGAGTCAACATGAAAAATTCAATGCCATGGCCAGGATTTGAACCACGGATCTCCTGGTTTCCGTCCAGTCGCTCTATCTATTGTTGACTCTATCTATCAAAGACCTTAGCCTATATACGGCTAGTGGGAAGAAATGATTAATTACCATCAATTAACTAAAACAGTGCTGGTTTCATTTGTACACATAGTTAACTTTTTTTCTTAATGTTTTCATTCAGTGTTGTTCATCAACATTCTGTAAAGAGTTGCTTACTTATCATACTCAATTTTCTTTCTTACCTTCCCCATTAGTTTTTGTTCAATTAAAAATTTGTTTGTTTGTTAATGACACATATACCAGAATAATATCAGTGCACACTTAAAAACTACTGGTCTGGGCCAGGTTTGAAACAGCAACCCTGGGATCAGTAGACCAGTGCCTTATCAACTGAGCCACCCAGACTAACATTGGTTTTTATTGCTTTAATATACTGGTTATCTATAATATGTAATGGTTATCCATTATAATATATATAATGGTATGTATATATAATGGTTACCCATTAAATACAATCTTCATCTTTAATTTCCATTGACTGTGATGCTTTATTACCTTCAATACTAGCTGATACATGAATATTCTCATTATTCTCATTAATGCATTCTAATTTTTCAGTTACATAGGTTTCTTCTAATTGTTGATCATTATCATTAATATTTTTAGGCTTATCTTCAAGCAACCCCTCCTTGACAGCTTCAGGATGCTTTTCTTTTACAGTTACTTCCTCACTTTCTGTCACACTATTTTGTTCTTCTGTGTCATAAATTGTGGTACTTTGACATTCAAGTGATACATTCTTTACAATTTCTCTTGAAACAGTTATATTATTTATATCTTCTTCGTTTGTAACAGGATGCGCAGAAGCTCCATTCTTATTATCTTCATGAACACTTTTCTGCTCAGTGCTCATATTTAAATGATCATTATCATGAACATTTTCTGAAGCTTTGAATGAGATACAGATATTAATATTTTCTTGCAATTCAGTATGAGAATTATCCTTATTCTCTGTAGCAAGCTTTTCATTGTTACTATAACACATCTTGTCCTCTTCATTATTTTGGAAGCAAATCTTTATGTCATTACTATCTTTAAAAGTAACAGATCTAACAGAGGATTTCTTATTTGGGGAGTGGCTTTCATCTGGGTATTCTGAAACGCTTTCATTCCCACTAGTAGTGGTTACATCTTCCCAAGAGTCATCTCCATCACCTCCACACTCTGACTCATTTCCTGTTGATTTATCAACATCATCTCCTTTCCAGTCATCTTCTTTACTTTCCTTTACCAGTTCTTGTGAAGTTTCATTTGTTGCTTCTGGCAACCTTTTTTCACTGGTTTTCTTAGACCTCTCATTTTCCAGCTTTCTGTTGCGTTGTCTTCTTGGTTTTAGGTAATTACTGTCTTGTTTCATAGCAACTGTAGGAGGAAGTGGAGGCCTTGATGTTCCAGGTTTGGCAGAAGATTGTTCATGTGATGATTCTGGTTTAAAATCAGGCTGATTCAGGAGCTGAGGATTTTTAGGAGGTGTACTACTGTTACCTGATTGTACAAGCACACTTCTGACATTCTGGTGCTGCTGAACTGAACGTGGTGGACGGCTTCTAGGCATTTGTTGCACTGCTTCATCTTCAGATTGGCTGCTGTAACTCACACGCACCCTTTGCCTAGGGCCAACACGACCTGTCCCTGCGATGATTGGTGGGTTCACTGCAAAATTAATACTTGATAAGGAACTGTCAGTGTGTCAAATTCAAAACAAAATAAAGTAAATGATGTTTACCAATTCCTCTATAGAACTTTGTATTTTAAGTTATATTTCTCATCACTGATAAGATGTCTTAATTAAATGAGATGTCTAAGGCAGACTTTATATGTCTCTTATTCAGGTGCCATGTATTCAATCCTATATATCTACTGGATATATTCTTTTTTCGTCTCATTTGCTAAATAATTAATGGCTTGGATAATCAATACCATGATCCAAAGCTCCACTGACAAAACAAAGGAGAGAGAAAAAGTAGTGATCTAGGAAGGTAACTGCTCAATTAAAGCTATTAAAAATAAAGAGCTTATTTATATATTTAGGAACATTTATCTAAAACTATAATTAAACTTCAAACATTTGGACATAAGAGTTCTTCAGGCCTTTACTTCATAATATCTATGTGCCACCACACAATGGTGAGGTTACTTACAGTCAATTAGAATTTTGCATTGTAACATCTCCGTGAATCAGATATCTAGATTGAAGATAAATGCAATTTAAAAAAGTCTTGATTTCATTCCATTAATTCATACTGTGACTTTGTGGGTTCGTGAAATAAAAAGTCGAGGTTACAAACACAAAAACTGCACTTTATTCTCGTAGCAATACACTCTTCACAATTACAATTTGCTACATAACCTCAAACTGTTTATTTTAAAAACACTTCGTGCAACTGACTGTCGCTTCCGGTAATGATCGGCCCCGAAGTTTCCCGAATCTCCACCGGCCATCATTTATTGATCGGCATCGCGAGTCTGCCGCCAGGGTAACACTGCTCCCCCCTCAAGGCTGGTCGTCCCGAACAGCGCCTTCGTAGCGGGCCAGGCGATCCAGGTGTACCACCTGAAGTACCGGCGTACATTTCTTCCAAGACTTCCGGAACCTTACTCCGGGGAAGTACCAACTGTTCTCTCTGCGTCTTCCCATCGGGTGATTCCCATACCCGGAAAAGCACACCCTCTCGGTCTTCAACGAGTCCCACTGGGCCCAGTAAGACTTGTAGGTGGCGCTCCTCGGTGCGATGTCTGCCCAGGTTGGTCTCGTCCCTGCCTCCACTTCCCTCAAGAGTGGCCCCAAGTCTGCGTCCGCCAGCTGCTCCCTCCTCAGGCCTGCGCTATCCCAGCCATCCGCAGGCACTGCCGTGACTACTCGAACTGCTGCGGCACGCTCCTTCTCCTCCACTCTTGTGCATTCGCCGCACTCTTCTGGACAGAGCGCGTCCGCGTTACCGTGGCTCTTCCCTCTGCGATGTTCCGAGGTGAAGTCGTACTCCTGCAGCCTCTGGACCCAACGTGCTATCTGGCCTTTCGGTCGCGCCGTCACCATCACCTCGCTCCTCGCGGGGACAACCACGTCTTCGTTCAAGATGACCCTGCAAATTCCAAGGCGCTCTTCGGGTTGACGGAGTATAACCTCTTCTCCGTTGAGCCTCAGGACCTTCCGGCCGACGTCGACCGTCGCCTCGTGGCTCCTGAGGGCATCCAGTCCCAGAATCACCTCCTCAGCCACCTTCGCGACGAACACCCACAGACGCACGGCACTCCGTTCCAAGGTCAGCTCCAGCAGGGCCTCCTTCTCCACAGGCAAGGTGTCGCCCGATGCCAACACAAGCTGGTATGGTCGGCTCGGCTTCCTCGTTGGCAAACCATTCGCCACGTCAGGTCTGATGATGGTCACGGCTGCCCCAGTGTCCACTAGCACGCGGCACGGCTTTCCTCCTACCCAGCCGTCCGCGATGAGGCTGTCATCCATACGCCGGCTGACGGCGCGCAGCGTCACTCGAGGGGATGGTGGTAATGGCGCCGACGTGTCCCTCTCCACGCCGGGCCTTACTCGTTCTTCCCGCTGCCCTTCCTGGTGTGGGCAGTCTCTCTGCAGGGGCCCGGGCTGTCCACACCCCCAACACAGGCCACTAGGTGTTCGCCGGCGTCCCTCAGCTGGTCTTCTGTCTCCGGCGTAGCGGACACTCCTCGTTCTCGACGTCGGGATAGATGCTACCTTGGCCGCCTCCATCCTTAATACCGCTGTCAGCGCCTCGTGGATGGTTTTATAATCGCCGAGCATTAGGCGCTGACGAATCTCCGTGTCCCTTACCCCGTCGACAAAGTTGTAGGCGGATTCCCGGGATACGAACTCCAGTGGCAGGTCATCCAAGGCCTTGCAAGCTAGCTGCTCAATCGCTATGGCGAACTCCTGCAGCGTCTCCCCCGGCTGCTGTGACCTTGCCTTTAGTTGGCTGCGGTACGCTGCGGCTAAGCGGTGGTTCCCGAAACGATTCTCCAGGGCCTCCCAGATGTCCTTGGGCGCCGCCGTTGTCTGCACCGCGTTTAGGACTTCCGCGGCCCGTCCCTGGAGGCTGGCTATTAGCTATGTGGCCTCCTCCTCCGGTGACCATCTGTTGTGCTTGGTCACTGTGTCGAACTGGCGGCGGAAGACCTCAAATGTTGACGCGCCGTCATATTTCGGCGGTTTGACGCGCGCAGATGTTGTGTCGCGTCCCGGCGGGTCGGCCTTCAAATCCTTCAGTTTCCTGCCGACGACGTCCTCTACAATGGTGTTCAGGGACTTGACGCTGCTGTCGGCCTTTTCCTCCAGGTCGTCAACGCGGCTCGCCAGGTCCTCGACGCGCTCGTCCACTTGGCCCATCCGCTTGCCCAGCTCCGTCACGTTATCCCTCACGCCGGCCAACTGTTCTTCAAACTTCACGGCAAGGACCTCGTTTGCCGCTTTCATCTCCGTGGCCAGGCTGTCGTTCGCTGCCCTCATTTCTGTGGTCAGTTCGACCTTCAGTTCTTGCATCTTCTCGGCGATGTTGTCGTTGGCCGTCTTCATTTCTTCCATTTTGTATAAAATCTTTTCCAGTGCCGATTCCATGGCCGTGATCCCACTCCTGACGCCAGTTGTGACTTTGTGGGTTCGTGAAATAAAAAGTCGAGGTTACAAACACAAAAACTGCACTTTATTCTCGTAGCAATACACTCTTCACAATTACAATTTGCTACATAACCTCAAACTGTTTATTTTAAAAACACTTCGTTCAACTGACTGTCGCTTCCGGTAACGATCGGCCCCGAAGTTTCCCGAATCTCCACCGGCCATCATTTATTGATCGGCATCGCGAGTCTGCCGCCAGGGTAACAATACTTAAAAGTACTGAGCATCTATCTGCAGTTTAAAGCACATGCAAGCTGAGTATAAAAGTGAAAAGTGAACTGAAATAGCTAATAGGTATTGTTGCTGAGTACAGCTAAAAAAGGGGGGGGGGGGAAGAAATAGGAAGAGAATATACTGCAGTACAAATATTCAGTTATTCCCTTGTTACCCATTTGTATCCTTGTAGTTTCTGGTTTTTTCTCAAATCAAGCATGGCAAATATAAACGATGCCAAAGAGAGTAACTTTACAGCAAGTAAATATTAGAAATAATCCGAGTTAATTTTAATTTTAAATTAAGTATCCAACACAGATCACAGTGTTTTCATCTACCAGCATATGATCACATCATTACGGCCATGGAGACTGTCAAATATTAAGTCCATTGGACCATAAAGAAAAATTGCAAACCTATCAGAAAAATGAAATAATGAACTGAAAAAAATAACTAAACATGTATGGAAATCCATGTAATCCACAGCGTAACACCTGCAAGCAAACCTAAGCCTGGCAATCCGATTCCCAGCCTTGCACTCACATACGCAAAGCAGAATTGGGCAGTCATCTAACCGACATTTCTGAAAGTTACTTCAATTTTCAAGCAACAATTGCTCATATAACACTAAGTAAAACCAAGATAAAAATTAACAGTAAAAGCTCTTGAAACTGTGACGTTATTTTCCAGCTTAATCTCTCTCCATCTTAATCGAGCCACACGTTCAGGAGCCAAATTTGTGGCGTTATTCCTCCACTCGCAGCAGATAGGAAGCACGTCGAGATTTGATTAAATAAGAGTCATGAGATCTTTTCTCAGGTGTGGATTTTTGGCGACAGAAATAAAATTTTATATGACTCCGATTCTGTAATATATTATTTAATTGTATAATCTAACGTCCACTCGTCACTATTACGAATACCGAATAACTCTTTTTGAAGGTTATTAACTTTCCATTACAAAACTTTTATATTCACCGCAACATTTTTCACTCGTCATCAAATAAGACTGAAGAACCTATCTATCTCAAGATTATTGATTTTCCGTAACTATCGTTACTCCTCTATTAATTTTATGATTGGCCGATGTACTGCTACGTCACCGCTTTACGTAATACAATTATTACTACAGCCAATCACAAAATTACACGTATATTTGATTTTAATATGTCATTACATGGCCTTCTAAGTCATATCAGAAAACAATATTCATATAAAAAGTTCTAACTAAAACATATCGTTACAAATGTCCTCTTCAAAATATATGGAAAATAATTTTAACAATTTTGTTTACAACAATGAACTATAACAAATATAACATAATAACATAACAATAAACATACATTAAATGAAATATAATAATAAATTAACATTTAACAACAACTTAGCATTACTATAACACGTTTCTTTTTAAATATATATCTTTGCCTTTATGAGGGGGTGTGCCCTGCCCCAAATTAAGTATTTTATAATTAACATTTTTAAATTATTTACATTGAACAAACATGCTATAACAATATAAAGAATATTTTTTTTTTTACTAACATAACAATTGGTAAACGAATATATAATTAAAATGAAATAACTGACATTTTAACAAAATTATATATACAATTTATATACAAAAGAATTCTCTATTTTGTGATTCATGTTGGGTGATTTGACCACATAATTACTTTCTCTAGCTGTCCTGTATCCATGACAAAGTTCATATTCGTAACTTTTGAACAGTTATGGTGATACATTTTTTTCAGTTGGCTAACCTGATCTTTGCAAGCATCCAGAACTTGGTAAATACATCTTTTGTTTTTATGTATATTATAACGCTGTTTGAAGGTTAGGTTAGTTGTGTGTTCAAATCTTTTACAAATTTTTAACAACATTATTTTGTGTGGTGTATCATACATGTGACCACTATGACCTTCATTGTGTATCTGTGTGTGTGGGAAAATTTTTTGTACATATACATTACAGTTCACATCAGAATTTACAACATACATCTTCTGATAACCATCTGTATTATAACATTCATTGTTTGGTAAGTCAACATTTGTCCGTAAATTTCTTATTTCTTGGCTAACTAGTTCACTTAGTTCATTAGATTGGCTATTCTGTACAAATTCTAACCTCTTTTGTTGTTCACTTAGGTTAGTTATATCTTTCTCTTGTGAGCCTAATTGATTCACATTATCTATCTTAGCATCTAATTTGCTACTGAGTTCTGCATTCTGATTTTCTATCTTCCTGATAAGATTTGCATTTGCACTTTCTATTTTCCTACTCAAATCTGCATATTGACTTTCTATCTTATTATTTACGTCTTCTAACTTGCTAATGAGTTCTGCATTCTGATTTTCTATCTTGCTACTGAGTTCTGCATTCTGATTTTCTATCTTCCTGATAAGATTTGCATTTGCACTTTCTATTTTCCTACTCAAATCTGCATTTTGACTTATCTTATTATTTACATCTTCTAACTTGCTACTGAATTCTGCTAACATCTTCACTATCTGGTCTAAGGTACTTACATCTGGTGATTCGCTAACATGTCTCTCACCCTGTGCAAGCACGTTTGCTTCAATCATATGTTCACTAAAGTGCTGGCGATAATCCATCCTTTCTGGCAATTTACTCCGCTTCGGAGTCTCATACATTAAAGTATTTTAACTTGCAGTTGGTCGTCTTGATTCTCTATGATGTGTAGATAATAGTTGGAAGTTTCCTTTGACCGTTGTATAAATAAACTTGCTACCAATTCGAAGCCCAACGACGCCATATTTGTGGCATTATTATTTGGTCGTCTTGTTTTTCCAACTTAATCGAGCCACACGTTTGGGAGCCAAATTTGTGGCGTTAATCCTCCACTCGCAGCAGATAGGAAGCACGCTCGCGCGAAATATTTGTGGCGATATATTTCTTCGCTGCAGGCCATTGATGATTGAGTTTGATTAACTATTTATTTGATTGTATAATCCACTCGTTACTATTACGAATACCGAATAACTCTTTTTGAAGGTTATTAACTTTCCGTTACAAAACTTTTATATTCACTGCGACATTTTTTACTCGTCATCAAATAAGACTGAAGAACCTATCTATCTCAAGATTATTGATTTCCCGTAACTATCGTTACTCCTCTATTAATTTTGTGATTGGCCGATGTACTGCTACGTCACCGCTTTACGTAATACAATTATTACTACAGCCTATCACAAAATTACACATATATTTGATTTTAATATGTCATTACATGGCCTTCTAAGTCATATCAGAAAACAATATTCATATAAAAAGTTCTAACTAAAACATATCGTTACAAAACTTAATCGTAAGAATTATTTGTAGTCGGTTGAAATTTAGTGTTGAAACTTACTGCAAAAAAGCAGTTTTAAAGAAAAAGTTAAAACTTATAAACCATTTTGGTCTAAAGATTTAGAGACCTTAAATATGAACATAGAAAATCAGCTAAAACAAATAAAGATCCCAAAAGTATCCTCAAATGGAAAATAAAAAGAGCGAAATTCAAAAGGAGCTCCTATAACATATATATAGTTCTTTTCAACATATTAATAAGATAATGTCCATTAACATCCTATTATTTATGCAATAATATGTATTATACATATATGAAGATTATTTCAACATATTAATAAGATAATGTCCATAAGCATCCTATTATTTAAGCAAATAAAGAATAAATAGACAAAAAAAATTACTAATGTATTTAATTCAAATTTTACATCATCTAAAATTCCAAGAATACTAAAAATACTGGGGAAGAAGATAAAGAAGGACATAAAGAAACATTAAAAGAGTAAAATTTTATCATTTAAATTTAAAAGAAGAAATGTTATATCATAAATTTATAGCTTCTGATCTTGATATAGTTATTTTTAAAACACCAAATAAAACAGCTCCAGAACCAGATAATATTCACTCAAAATTCATAAAGTATTCAGGGTAAAAAAGCTTAAAACTGCATAACTGAACTTCTACTATCATGTCTCAAAATCTTCTGTTGTATCCAATAGGAGAGAGGGGATCCGTCCCCTTCAGCTGCCAAAGTGCAGGCGCTGCGGACCCTTAGCACTCGTGGTATCTCTGACGTTACTAGAGGAACCTCGGGCCGAACATACCGAGCCCCTCCCGTAGGGGAGTGTTCGGATTGGGTTGGACTCGAGGGGGCAGTGTGTTCCCGACACCCACGGGTAAATGGGTACTTCCGGCCAGGCTACGGCCAACCGGAGGGGGTAGAGGGTTGCCTGAATAGTCCCGGGTACTAGCCTGCAGAGCTAGTAGAAGGTGTGCTAGATCACCATTCGGCCCCACCGAGGTTATCGGTAGTCTTCCCTGCGGGGTTGACGCGCGTAAGTGTCGTATCCATTTCCATCCCGTCTTGACGTTGTGCTCAGCAGGCTTTTTAGACTCAAGGTATTGCCCTTTGGAAAGAGCCCAGGAGTTTTCCATCACTCCCGGGTAGGAGTCCTGGGTCCTTGGTCCTACGGGTCCAGGACTAATAGGAGTAGAGACTCTCTATTTACATGTCCCAATACTCAAACCAGATAAATCAGCAAATGATATTAAATAACTAAAAACCTGTATCATTAACCAGTGTTCTAGCAAACATTTTGGAAAGAATGATTTCAACCAGATTAAACTGATTATCTTTAATTCTACAATCTCTCTACGAGGTATGTCTAAAAAATATCCAACCTATGAACAGAAAAAATAGATTATTTACCTGATGGGATTGGGACCCTAATCCCCTTCAAAGTAGTCCCTAGCACGTTCACACACTTAACCCACTGCTCCATCTGCTTTTGAAAACAATTCTGAAAAGCTTCTTTTGAGATGGCATTCAATTCCACACTTGCATTCCTCATTATCTCCTCTCTGCTCTCTAAACAGGATCCTTTCAGTGGCATCTTCAACCAGAGGTCACAAGGAGCCATGTCCAGAGAGTAGGGAGGTTGGCAAATGACCAAAACAGTCTGCATCAATTGGCATACACAGGAAGGAAACACACTGAAAATTTCATAAAAGCAGATGGATATAACCCAAGACAACACAAGCATGCTGTTATCAACAGTTTAAGTTACAGGCTCGTTAATCTACCTTTAAACAAGATGGAATATATCAAACAGTACAATAATATCATTCACATTGCAGAATACAATGGATTCAGTGGTGAATTGGTCAACAAGAAAGTTGATAAATTCAAAAGACAACAAAGATGCAAACAAGTAACTACTCTTTCCCCAATCAGCAATGAAACTTCATACAGAAAATGTACATATCGTCCCAGAGATACACACCTTTTCCAAAAAGTCTTCAAAGAACACAATGTTACTTTGGTCCCACAGACAAAAAATCAGGTGTGTACCGGATAAACTGCAAAGGCTGTGACAACTTTTACATTAGAAAAACAAAAAGGAACTTGAACATTAGCCTTAAAGAGCATTTTAGGAACATCAGGAACAAAGAAATAGATAAATTGGTGGTAGCGTACCATTTTTGGAAGGAGAATCATGATATAGAACGAGAAATCCACTTATTAAAAAGTTTCCAAGGTCCAGCTGCATTAACCACGTGGGAAAAAATCTTCATAAAGAAATGTGAAAGAAAATTGTTTAATTTCGACACTAACTTTGATGAAAACCCAAACTTCAAGTTCATCAAGATACCGACAGAGACACACCTGTCGCCTCCAATGAGTTCACAAAACCAACGTCCATTAGTCGACAACGGCTGATGATGTTAGGAAGATCCTAATGAAATGCGTTCTAGGTAAATACTAGCAATAAATAGAGGATTGCCATGATGCAACTGGCAGGTTTTTGCCCTCCCGAGGTCTGGTCTTTTCCACCAAACTACATCACAGAGACAGCGGAGAACATTTTGATAGTACTCCTTTGTTACTCCACCAATGTAAAGCCTGTGATAGAAGCTTCACACGGTTCTCAGGTTTGAATAGGCATAATTTAATTCATGAGGGTAGGAAGTCACACCAATGCAAAGTTTGTGAAAAGAGCTTTATTCGGTTATCAAGTTTGAAAAGACATAAATTAGTTCATGAGGGTAAGAAGTCACTAATTTTAAGTTAGTAATAGCGGCTTGAAGCTGATTTTTCATATAATTCGAGAAATTCGTTAAAATTTCCATATATGGAGATGTAATGCAAACCTGGCCCTCTGAAATTAATGAAAAGGTTAAATCAAGATGGCTTTGTTTGTGACGCAACAGATTGCTTAGAAATTCAATTTTGACGTCAAGCCAATCAAATTCAAGTATTGGTCCCTTAGCAACAAGACATGGTAGAATGAACCAATCCGAGTTCAGTAAAAATTTTAATTTGATTTTTTTTCACTTGAGAAAGCTCATTCCTTAAGATTCTCTTGATATGATCGGATGTGTTATGACTATCGTCTTGGAGACAGACGCGTCGAAAAAGAGCATACTTAAATGATGAATGGCACGCTGTTGCGTTTACTACGCCATTAAAATCAAGAAAGATGTTTACAAATCTTGTTTCAAAACATCGGCTGTGTAAAAATACGGGAAGAAAATAAAAGCTCAAAAAGTGAAGCAGTGTTTTAAAATCAATTTTGTTGCCACCATCCACCATTCCGTTGCTGGCGCGGTACCACTGCCTGAGATTACAGAATTCATCGCTCATCGACAGAGCTGCCGGCGAGTTATCCAGATCACATCATCGCAGTAACAAGGAAGCTGAAAAGATCTTCGACTCTCCATCCCGAGGAAGGTAAGTCGCCTCACCGAGGGATTGTAATAGGAAAACCTATTACAAGCTTCACACAGTTGTCACGTTTGAAAACAACATAACTTAATCCATCAGGTTAAGATGGCAGATAATGTTAGATCCTAAACCATTTCTCAATTTTAAACAGATATAATTTAGTGTATGATGGTGAGAAGACATACCAATATAAAGTTTGTGAAAAGAGCTTTACTCTGGTCAAGTTTGAAAACATTTTTCTTTTTTTTTTACTTCTTTAGAGACTTTGGTTTCCTCTGAGTATCGTCTCCAAATGCCTTTGATGATGCAGTATCTTTACTCAATTTATTCCATCATCTTTGGAGAAAACTAAATCCGACAAACACTTGTAAGAGCACCTTACTTAGCAACCTGCATCCAGTGGCTGACACATGCGAACACATTGAGAAAATTCAAGAATGCACATTAGGGTTTCTCCTGCCACCTTGTTTAGTGACACTGCCATTGCATCACTACTTTGCATGGAAAAAATTAAGGTCAGATACCTTTAAGACACGCCTCATATAACCCTGCCAACCTGGCTTCTGGAAAAATTATAGTGTGATTTATATAGAACTGACATATTTCTTTCATTAACTGTTTCAAAACGAATTGTGCTAGCGAAAACTTATTATACCTAAAATGTAAAGAAATTTTGGGAGATTGTTTTCCTCTAGCAAATGTTGTGCATAAGGCACAACTCAACCCGTTCCATGTTACTGGCCACTCGTTGGAGGACTCTGTTGTTAATAGCTTGAATCTCCTGTGTGATGTGCTTCTGATTGTCCAATGTCTTGGGACGTGTAGCATAAACCCTGTCTTTTAAGTAACCCCAAAGAAAGAAGTCTGGCAATGTCAAATCAAGAGATCTGGTGGCCACAGGTTCCTGGAAATTATTCGCCCGACAAAGAAACTTGCAATTAGTTCCATGGATTCATTTGATGTATGGCATGTAGCACCATCTTGCTGAAAATTTCCTTGAGTCAGCTCTACATCATCCAGTTGAACAACAAACTCCATGAGAATCAGTCGGTACTCTGCAGTGTTCACAGTCTGGTTAAAAAAGATTGGCCACACTATTCTCTGTGTGGATATTGTGCACCAAACTCTAATTTTAACTGGGTGCATAGGTGCTTCATGGACATGTGGATTTTCGATGGCCCAATGGAGTTCTGCGAGTTCACATAACCAGATAAATGGAACCATGCTTCATCTGTGAGCCATGTAATGGACAATATGGCAGGATTTTACACAGTGAACGTCTGAAACCAACAACAATAATTCAATCTTTTATCTTTATCTGGTTCCTGCAGCTGATGAACAACCGTAACTCTATATGGCTTTAGGCCTACAGTTTTCGCAGCTCTCTGACACATTGAGTATGTGTACCCTGTCTCCTGCGACAAACGTCTTAATGATTTGTTGGGTGACTGCTCCAGTTGTGCTCTTACGTCAACAACTATGGGAAATGTATGTATAGTGTTTAACGCCCGCTTTTACTATATACGGCACCGCAGGCAGTGACACTGATGATGCATGAGATGAAGATGGAGCACCGGTGGAATGAGATGGCGGGGGAAACCGGAGGTCCCGGAGAAAACCCGCCCCAACGCCGTGTTGTCCAAATCTCACTTTGCGGTCGCCTGGGATCGAACCCGGGCCACCTTGGTGAGAGCCAAGCGGTCTAACCACTGAGCCACGGCGTGGCCTCAACTATGGGAAGCCTAGATGAACAATGCTTGCCTTTCTCACTCACCAGAGATCCAGTTTTTTCCAATTTGTTTACCAGTGCCAGTATTGTGTTTCTTTTACGAGGATTGTGTAGCTGTAATTGAATTTGTAATCCAGTATTGCTTCATAAGCAAGAGTCGTTGATTTAATGTGTACTGCATTTTCACATTAACTAGAACAAAATTTTGAAAACAACTGCCAACAATAGAAATTAGGAATAAAATATACATCTGCACATCTTAGTGCGCAGGAAGAGGACATCTTTCACAAACCACAGAGGAGATTCGAGACAATGTGATGAGAACCCTGCAGCCATCTCACAAAATGTGTTCCAGGAGGTGTTCCAAAAATGGAAGAAATAATGGGAACGTGTATTGGTAGTAGAGGAGACTATTTTGAAGGCAGTGTTTAAAATGTTGTACAATAAGCAATAAAACTGGTTAAGCAAATGTTCAGTTTCTTTTTTAACACACCTTGCATATCTTATAATGTATACACATGCCTTATTCTAAAATATACTTCTTGGATGGATTTAGGAGTCTCGAAACATTTATATTTAAATCTT
Organism: Mantis religiosa; assembly: GCA_030765055.1. NCBI lineage: Eukaryota > Metazoa > Arthropoda > Insecta > Mantodea > Mantidae > Mantis > Mantis religiosa. The sequence continues at coordinate 124,386,995 of CM060953.1, read as the reverse complement.
CTCCCAAGACTTTTATTGTAGAGAACATTACACTTTTTTTTTAATTTACGTCTTCCAACGTTAAGTCATATCGGATGATGAATGGAATCGTTGAAATTGTGCTCAAATGAGTCGGGGTCCATAGAGTTAAATCTTGATATGCCATTGAGTGGTTCTGATGAGCTTATGTAGGAAATATTCCAAAAGAGGGAGCCAATTACAAGAGATCTACACGACAGCTATTGAAAAAATGGCAGTCTGTTGCCAATTAGTTGAGGATGGTCCCAAAAACATTCCTGTGTCAATATCTTCTCCATTCACTTTTATTTTAAAGTTTCATGTTTTAATAAAACATGACTCAATAATATAGAATAAAAAGAAGTATTTCAGAAAGTGGAGTGCCATTGTTACTAAAATTAGGCATCATCAAAAAACTTGTAAGTGGAGAAAAGCATATACAAGGTTGACCCACTTGCCTAATTTTAGTAACAATGAATCAATAAGTCTTTTAATCTCAAATTAGCTTTTAATCATAACAATTTCAATTACCTAAAATTGTTTGACCATACACTCACGTTATTTGAAAAACATAATTTCTATTTTCAAGTAGTGCCCAAAAATATTGAGAAATAAAAAACAAAAATGTATTTCGCAATAAACTGAAAAGGATTCTCAGTGAGAAAGCTACTGCTCAGTAAAAGAATACAGTAAAGACAATCTTTAGAACCATATAAATTTTTTAAACATAAACAAACCTAATACAATTTTGAGTCGAACTAATACTCAATGCTCCATTTATTGCTAGTATTTACCTAGAACGCATTTAATTAGGATCTTCCTAACATCATCAGCTGTTGTCGACTAATGGATGTCGGTTCAGTGAACTCCTCGGAGGGGATAGGTGCGTCTCTGTTTGTATCTTGATGAACTTGAAATTTGGGTTTTCTTCAAAGGTAGTATCAAAATTAAACAATTTACTTTCATATTTCTTTATAAAGATTTTTTCACACGTGGTTAATGCAGCTGGACCTTGGACACTTTTTAGTAAGTGAATTTCTCGTTCTAGGTCATGATTTTCCTTCCAAAAATGGTACACTACCGCCGATTTATCTATTTCTTTATTCCTGATGTTCCTAAAGTGCTCGTTAAGCCTAATGTTCACGTTCCTTTTTGTTTTTCCAATGTAGAATTTGTCACAGTCCTTGCAATTTATCCGGTACACTCCTGATTTTTTTGCCTGTGGGTATCTCCTTTGTATTATGTGATTTCAAAAGGTGTTGTACACTAAATTTGTTCTCATACAGAAAATTTACGTATCATCTCAGAGCTACACACCTTTTCCAAAAAGTCTTCAAAGAACACAATATTACTTTGGCCCCACAGAACAAATTTAGTGTACAACACCTTTTGAAATCACATAATACAAAGGAGATACCCACAGGCAAAAAATCAGGAGTGTACCGGATAAATTGCAAGGACTGTGACAAATTCTACATTGGAAAAACAAAAAGGAACGTGAACATTAGGCTTAAAGAGCACTTTAGGAACATCAGGAATAAAGAAATAGATAAATCGGCGGTAGTGTACTATTTTTGGAAGGAAAATCATGACATAGAACGAGAAATTCACTTACTAAAAAGTGTCCAAGGTCCAGCTGCATTAACCACGTGGGAAAAAATCTTTATAAAAAAATATGAAAGTAAATTGTTTAATTTCGATACTACCTTTGAAGAAAACCCAAATTTCAAGTTCATCAAGATACAGACAGAGACGCACCTATCACCTCCGAGGAGTTCACTGAACCGGTATCCATTAGTCGACAACAGCTGATGATGTTAGGAAGATCCTAACGAAATGCGTTCTAGGTAAATACTAGCAATAAATGGAGCAATGAGTATTAGTTCGACTCAAAATTGTATTAATTTTGTGCTTCATTGTATCATAGTCCTTAAACAACGGAATAAACAAACCTGTCCATTTCAAAGCAGAGTTACCACTGAAATAAATAAACGCACATGCTTTAACTTCTTACAAACCTAAGCAAAGCCCTTATACCAATTTAAATAGTCCTTTAACCCTTTAATGGATAAATTATTTTGCTACTTATGCCGCTCTTGCTGTACTTACTAAACCGGTTTTCATACCACTTTTTGTGGTGCCTCAATGCAATTGATTCGAATAGCCATTAAGCCATATCGTTAAAACAATATATATAATGGACTGGTCATCCATTCAAAGCTAAATGTTGTGAGTTCGAATATTGGCAACTGTAATCAAATGTGCCTGTTGTCCCAAGTAAAATAATCGGTGTGATGGCATGCTTGAATGTTGATGGGGTATGATCTGACTGCAGTTGTTTGGATTTTGCCTTAACCCTACAATGTAGTTGTATAAGTAATGTAATATTTACAATTCAAAAGACTCAACAATTTGTGTGTATAACTGAAAAAGGCCAGTACAATATTATATAACATAAAGACCACACTAAAATATTTTTAAGCTGAATACAGCCTAATGTTGCCCCAGGGCAACACCATCATTAAAGGGTTAATAACTATATAGTATCACAAAATATTGGAGTAGGAAAGGATTATGAAAGGCCATTTTATGGCAACTGTTACAACCACAAGTTGCTAAAGATAATGGATATACATTAACGTTAAGATATTACAAAATATATTATCGTTAATGTCATATGCTATTGCACTAATGCTGAGAGTATCTTTTCGAATGAAAATGTTTGATAGGTGATACCTACATAGCAAGCAGTAATGTGAGAGGAAGATATAGGCTTAGGGGACACTTCTGCGCAAATAATACAAAGACTTTCTTTACAGTGCTAGGCACTCTGGTTTGGAATAGACAGTAGTTATGGTTCAACCAGTTAAACATAGGTTAATAATGTAAATATTCCTATGTATAAGCCTGTATTTATAAATACTTACATTTTTGATAATGTTTTATTAGACAAATTTCTGTTAAACTGAGAGTTGTTGGACTCAGGAACTCACAAGTTTGGTAAACCTGATGATGCCGGATGCAGTTTTTGGCAAAATGTCGGATGTTAAACCAACTAGACCATGGCCTACAAGCCCGGAAGATGTATATAATGTGGTTGACGACACCGGCCTTGAAAGCCTCAGCACTTATGTAACACTGTCATAAGTTTCAATTTTTAAGCCTCTGGTTAATTTGAAGCATTAAGATCAAATAAAATCGAAATAAGTCAATAGGAAGGAAATCATGCATCTTGTGGACAGATTTTCATTTTATAGCAATAACTGTTGCACATGTGTTGATACATTTATTACTGTTTTCTACAAAGTTAATAGCTCGAACTTCATAAATAATACACAATTTAGCAGGTCTGCAAATTGGATGGTGCCACAAAGTTGAGTTGAAAACTTAAGAAACATGTATTTGTTTCATTAACAGAGTACTTTGCATGTAACGCGAGTTAGAAATAAATCCTACAGATGTCCATGCTCATTAGTCATTGAAGACTAACATTTAACATGGCAAAATTCTCACCAAAATCCCCAGAATTTTAAGTGAAGCTGTTGAGAGTAGTTCATAATGGACCGTAGTATAGCTTTTTGTTTGTTTAATCAAAAAATGAACACAGTATGTAAAAGATGCTTTGAAGAAGATTGCTGTGCCACATATGAGGAACATTCTCAAACAAGTGATTCCATCATCACCATTCTACACTTTGGTAAATTGTGGGGAAGGAGGGCAAGAGCAAGGGAAGGGAGAGAGAGAGGGAGGGAGGAAGGCAGGAAAGAGGGAAGGCAGGAAGGAGCAAAGGAAGGAAGGGAGTAAGGGAGGAAGGAAGTGAGTGAGGAAGGGAGTGAGGGAGGAAGGAAAGGGAAGGGAAGGGAGGAAGGGAGGGAGGCAGGAAGGAAGGAAGGAAGGAAGGAAGGAAGTAAGGAAGGAAGGAAGGAAGGAAGGAAGGAAGGAATAGAATAGAATAGAATAGAATCTTTATTGTCACATAACGTTTACATTGTCAGCCTAGCTGGTAAACTGGTGAGTCGTCAGGTTATACATAAAAGAAATTTAAAAGAAAGAAAAAGAAAAAACTAATTCTAATGTATATGTACATAAATTATCAATTACAAGTAATAATAATAAATAATAATATTAAATAATAATAAATAACAAATAATATATAAATAAATAATTATCAATTACAAGTAGTTATGATATTGTGTCATCCATGAATTCCTGTATGGAGTAATATGTCTTATGTAATAACAGATCTTTTACACTTTTATTAAATAGTTTCAGAGTTTTTATTTCTTTGAGTCGTTGAGGTAATTTATTGTATATTTTTATACCCATATAATGGGGTGTTTTTTCATATAATGTTAATCTATGCATGGGGTATTTTATGCTGGACTCTTTCCGAGTGCCGTAATGATGACGATTTTGTTTTTGGATAAATTTCTCATAATTTTTATATACATAGGTGGATAAATCTAAAATATATACTGAGGGCATTGTTAGAATTTTTAATTTTTTGAATAGTGGTTTGCATGAATCTTTAAAGTTAGCATGTAACATTATACGTATTACCTTTTTTTGAATTTTAAAAACAGTTTCCCATCCCGATGCATTTCCCCACAATATTATACCATAGGCCAAGATCGAATGAAAATAGCTGTAATATACAATTTTTTTTGTTTCTATATTCATCATATTTGTCAGGCATAACATGTTATAGCAGGCCGAATTCAATTTTTTGGTTATATGTTCAATATGGATATTCCATTTTAAGCATTCATCTATGTGCATTCCTAATATCTTACTATAACCCTTTATTGTAGAACTATTATTATTGTCTACATTATCTTGTTTCAGATTAGCATTAGCAGCAGTTTTAAATTGTATAATACTAGTTTTTGTTTTATTTAAGCTCATACCATTTTCAGTGAACCATTTGTCTAAGTTATTTAATGCATTGCTTATATCAGTTTGCAAACTATTATGACTTATATTTTGTAAAATAACTGATGTGTCATCTGCATACAATATTGGATACCCATTTATACTTTGAGGTAAATCGTTTGTGTAAAGTATATAAAGCAGAGGACCCAGCACAGAGCCTTGCGGTACACCACTGGTATTTTCTCTCCATTTTGATTTATAAATTCCAGTGCTACATTTACTAATTACACTTTGTTTGCGATTGGACAGGTATGAATGAAACCACTTTAAGTTTTGAAGTTTTATATTATAATATTCAAGTTTTTTTTAAAGAATTTGATGACTTACGCAGTCAAAAGCCTTCGAAATGTCACACATTATTGCAGCAGTATTTTTTTGTAAATCTAAATTTAGTGCTATTTCATTTACTAATGTGGTTACAGCTGTAATTGTTGATAAATTTTTTCTAAAACCATGTTGGCAATCATTTAATATTTTATTTTTTTCCAAAAAAGCTTTTAGTCTAACATATACTAATTTTTCTAATATTGTTGAAAAACTTGTCAAGACTGATATTGGGCGATAGTTTTCTTGTTCATATGTACCACCTTTGTGCAAAGGAGTTATTAATGCATATTTCATTCTTTCTGGAAAAATGCCATAATGAAAAGATTGGTTAAATAAATAAAGGAAGGAAGGAAGGAAGGAAGGAAGGAAGGAAGGAAGGAAGGAAGGAAGGAAGGAAGGAAGGAAGGAAGGAAGGAAGGAAGGAAGGAAGGAAGGAAGGAAGGAAGGAAGGAAGGAAGGAAGGAAGGAAGGAAGGAAGGAAGGAAGGAAGGAAGGAAGGAAGGAAGGAAGGAAGGAAGGAAGGAAGGAAGGAAGGAAGGAAGGAAGGAAGGAAGGAAGGAAGGAAGGAAGGAAGGAAGGAAGGAAGGAAGGAAGGAAGGAAGGAAGGAAGGAAGGAAGGAAGGAAGGAAGGAAGGAAGGAAGGAAGGAAGGAAGGAAGGAAGGAAGGAAGGAAGGAAGGAAGGAAGGAAGGAAGGAAGGAAGGAAGGAAGGAAGGAAGGAAGGAAGGAAGGAAGGAAGGAAGGAAGGAAGGAAGGAAGGAAGGAAGGAAGGAAGGAAGGAAGGAAGGAAGGAAGGAAGGAAGGAAGGAAGGAAGGAAGGAAGGAAGGAAGGAAGGAAGGAAGGAAGGAAGGAAGGAAGGAAGGAAGGAAGGAAGGAAGGAAGGAAGGAAGGAAGGAAGGAAGGAAGGAAGGAAGGAAGGAAGGAAGGAAGGAAGGAAGGAAGGAAGGAAGGAAGGAAGGAAGGAAGGAAGGAAGGAAGGAAGGAAGGAAGGAAGGAAGGAAGGAAGGAAGGAAGGAAGGAAGGAAGGAAGGAAGGAAGGAAGGAAGGAAGGAAGGAAGGAAGGAAGGAAGGAAGGAAGGAAGGAAGGAAGGAAGGAAGGAAGGAAGGAAGGAAGGAAGGAAGGAAGGAAGGAAGGAAGGAAGGAAGGAAGGAAGGAAGGAAGGAAGGAAGGAAGGAAGGAAGGAAGGAAGGAAGGAAGGAAGGAAGGAAGGAAGGAAGGAAGGAAGGAAGGAAGGAAGGAAGGAAGGAAGGAAGGAAGGAAGGAAGGAAGGAAGGAAGGAAGGAAGGAAGGAAGGAAGGAAGGAAGGAAGGAAGGAAGGAAGGAAGGAAGGAAGGAAGGAAGGAAGGAAGGAAGGAAGGAAGGAAGGAAGGAAGGAAGGAAGGAAGGAAGGAAGGAAGGAAGGAAGGAAGGAAGGAAGGAAGGAAGGAAGGAAGGAAGGAAGGAAGGAAGGAAGGAAGGAAGGAAGGAAGGAAGGAAGGAAGGAAGGAAGGAAGGAAGGAAGGAAGGAAGGAAGGAAGGAAGGAAGGAAGGAAGGAAGGAAGGAAGGAAGGAAGGAAGGAAGGAAGGAAGGAAGGAAGGAAGGAAGGAAGGAAGGAAGGAAGGAAGGAAGGAAGGAAGGAAGGAAGGAAGGAAGGAAGGAAGGAAGGAAGGAAGGAAGGAAGGAAGGAAGGAAGGAAGGAAGGAAGGAAGGAAGGAAGGAAGGAAGGAAGGAAGGAAGGAAGGAAGGAAGGAAGGAAGGAAGGAAGGAAGCAAGCAAGCTTCTATTTTTATAGTTGTGAACCCAATCATTTGTCTGATGGAAAGATGATGTCTGGATGGTGTTAAAGCTTCCCAGACATTGGAACTTATTTGCAAGCAAGAATAGTGTACTAAAAGACTACTAAAATATACCATAAATGAAAAGGTATACGAAAAAGAGTTAAAGCATTCTCACAAAATGCTCAAAAATTGTTGTGAAACACAAGAGGTATCTCTATTAACTTTGCATTACAAGAAAACAAGGCATTAAATTTAATCTCCTCAGGCTAGAAGTAACAATTAAGGCAATTTTGTTGTGCTTATGCAAAGATTAAAAAAAAAAAAAAAAGGCTCTCTTTTTCTTTTCGGATGTTATAAGATGATGTGTATCAGTTCAAAATAAATAAATTTTAGTTCAAATTTAAAGGGAGTCGATTAATGACACTAAACAACACTTACTTTTAAATTTTTCCGTAACATGTTTCAGAGACTTTGCCTCCATCGTCAACCGGACATCGACAGGTTCTCGGTAGTATAGCTGGCGATATTTTGTCATAGGTCTCCTCTGGTGGTGGTTCGAGGAACTTGCTGAAGAAATCTTTCTGGGGAATGTTGAAATGGAAGAATTTGTTCCTATCTTTAAAATGAAGATTTGTTCCCATGTGCACAGTTCTTGTTTTCCTGATGTATGTTTTAGTAGTTTTGGTTCTGGATTTATGTTGTGGTTATTTTCCCAAAAATGCATGGCAACTGCTGATTTTTCTAATTGTTTATATTTTATGTTCCTAAAGTGTTCCTTTGCTGTTTCTAGATTTCTTTTGGTTTTTCCAATATATTGGTTTGTCTCATAAATTCGTTTGATTCTTGTTATGTGTTTACGACAAAGAACGCCTGCACTGTATGCACGTATCACAATTACGGCAACGAAGTTGCCTAATTATGTAGGGGTAATCTGTTTACATACGCAAGGTCATCGAAAGTAAACAAGCCAATGAACTTTTCATAACAAATTTTATTTTGTGCAGTATGCACCAATATTATCAATAACATATCTCCATTTCTCCGGAAGCTTATCAATACCATTTTTCAAAATATTGCAGTTTTCTGGTTGACAAACTCTTCTACGGCGAGTCTGCAATCCTCCAAGGAAGTAAGGCGTTTGCCATTAAGGAAGTTTTGCAGGGATCGGAATAAATGATAGTCGGATGGGTCAATGTCTGGAGAATAAGGTGGGTGAGGTAACACATCCCAGTCGAAATACCGTAATTTCTGACGAGTTACCATAGAAGTGTGTGGTTTGGCATTGTCTTGATGAAAGACGACTCCACCATTAGATGGTAACTCTGGCCTTTTCTCTTCTAGGGCAACCTTCAGACGATCCAACTGAGAACAGCATTTCTCTGAATTGATGGTCTCCCAAGGAGGAAGAAATTCGTAATAAATAATTCCTTTCCAGTCCCACCAAATGCACAGCATAATCTTCTCAGGACGAAGCCCTGGTTTAGGAATTGAGAGTGGTGGTTCCCCTTTCTTACGCCATGACCTTCTCTTTCGGATGTTGTTGTACACCTTCCACTTTTCGTCTCCTGTAACCAGCTGTTTCAGAAAAGGGGCAGTTTCATTGCGTCTTATCAATGCGTCACAGATGGAAACGCGCTGAACTAAATTTTGTTCACTCAGTTCGTGCGGAACCCATGCATCCCGAAGATTTACGTAACCAAGTTTCTTTAGGTACCTGGCTACAGTTGCATGAGATAAGTTTAGCTCCTGACCTACCTCCCGAGTTGTTATTCTGGAGTTGTTCGTAATCATGTCCTTTATCCTTTCCTCATCCGTAACCACAGGTCGTCCAGAACGAGGTTTGTCTTTCACAGAGAAGTTCTCAGCTCGAAATCGAGTAAACCATTTTTGGCATGCCCGATTCGTCACTGCATCTTCTCCGTAAACAGCACAAATTTTCCGTTGAGTTTGTGAGGCTGCTTTACCTTTACGGTAATAAAACAGCATTAAATGTTGAGAATGTTCCTTCTTGCCTTCCATATTAACATTCACAAGTTACAACTCCACACTGTTGCATCCACAAACTTGTACTGAAGTTTGGTTACCAATTCTTACATAAGTTGACCTATTTACCTTTGGCCGTGAGGTCGCTGTGGTTTGTGTTCATAGCATTCTTTTCAGTTATTGTATTTGTAAACAAACCCCATATTGTTAGGCAACTTCTTTGACGTAAAAATAATGGGGGCATGCAGTGTTCTCAGGTGTTCTTAGTCGTAAACACGTAACAAGAAACGAACGAATTTATGAGACAACCTGATAAATTGGACTACAGTCACAGCATTCAATTTGATGTGTAACAGACTTTTTGTTAAATGGAATGGTATCTTTGATGTTTGAGCAAATTAGGTTTTTTAAGTAGTAATGGTTGACTGGTGCTAGTTGAATATTTTGTTTTTTGAAGACTTTTTTGAATTTATCGAAGACCCATGGATGGTAAGTGAATTTTTTGAAAATCATATTAGTTTCTGTAGCTGAGAGGGTTGTGGTTTCCTTTATTAGCTTCTTCTTTTTTGCTAAGGTCACTCTTCTGTCTGTTAATAATTTGGGAAAGTCATTTTTTGTGCTATTTTAATAATTTTGTTGTATTCTGTTTTGTATTCTTCTGCTGTGAGAGGGATGTTAACCAGTCTCTGTGTTAAACTATTGAAGATTGCCTGTTTGTGGGATCTTGGGTTGTAGCCATTAGCTTTTATGTAGTTGTCTGTGTTGGTTTTCTGTAAATGCCAAAGTTTATTCTGCTTTTATTTCTGAATCTTTTTAGATAAAAAAAAAGGTAAATACTCGTCTTTTTCTATTTCTAGAGTGAACTTGATGCTTTTTTCTTGGATATTTAAAAGTTATAGTGCATCACTGATGAGTTTTTTTGGTACTATTGCAAACATGTCATCTATATATCGTTGCCAAAGTTTGAACATCCAAGGGAAACCTTTGGTGATCCTTATTTCTAATGCACTCATGTACAGATCGACCAGGAAGGGTTTTAGGAGGTTGCCCATTGCTAAACCAGAAGTTTGGTGGAAATTTAAAGGAAACCACAACCCTCTCATTTACAGAAACTAATACGATTTTCAAAAAATTCACTTACCATCCATGGGCCTTTGATAAATTAAAAAAGTCATCAAAAAACATCAACTAGCACCAGTCAACCATTACTCCTTAAAAGACCTAATTTGCTCAAACATCAAACATGCCATTCCATCTAACACAAAATCTGGTATATATCAAATTGAATACTCTGACTGTAGTCAAATTTATATTGGAAAAACCAAAAGAAATTTAGAATCAAGAACAAAGGAACACTTTAGGAACACAAAATATAAACAATTAGAAAAATCAGCAGTTGCCACGCATTTTTTGGGGGAAAAAAAAAACCACAAAATAAATCCAGAACCAAGAAAAACAAGAACTTTCCACATGGGAACAAATCTTCATTTCAAAAAATATGAACAAAGTCTTCAATTTCCACATTCCTCAAAGATTTGTTCAGTCAGTTCCTCGAACCGCCACCAGAGGAGACCTATGACAAAATATCGCCAGCTACAGTACTGAGAACCAGTCGATGTCCGGTTGAAACATGTCTGAAATATGTTCCGGAAAAATTTAAAAGTGTTGTTTAGTGTCATTAATCGACTCCCTTTAAATTTAATTTATTACAGCAGCACCGTTTTCAACACTTCCAAGAAAGAAATTGTAAATTTTAGTTCATTTTATATTTAAAAATATTCTTAGTCATTCCCTGATGTTAATATTAAAATGGTGTTATACAAACCTTTAACACTCTTCACTGTAGAACCCGATGGCACAGCAGGGGAAGTGCTGTTCCTGATACAGATTTTAATAGATTCTCCTACACTGACTACATTTCTATCAGTGTTTTTGAGCCCATCATCATCCCAGGAGTCTGACGCTGAATCTTTTAAAACATTAAAACAAAGAAATAAGCAACTTTATGTTAATGTTCAATTGCTTATAAACCTATCTATTAAAAGTGACAATTTTATATTTTACTCAAAATTTTAAGTCCTAAGGGCACACAAATCATTGCAACAATAAAATGACTTTGCTGGATTTATTATTGTTTGTGAGCATTTTTGACCTGAGAACTTTTTGAAAATAAAAGTACATAGAACTTGAGCTAGTGAAGAAATAGCTTTTACAAATTGGTGACTGTACTTCGACTAAGATTTTGTAAGATAGCAAGTCAAGCAAATAGGGAGCATGGTAATGTGTCAAGTATCCGTCAAGTGATTTGGAAATTAGACAACATTAATCTTTATTATAATTTGAAGCCATTTCTAGACAAACATTTGTCATAATTAACATATAACAGACAAGACAAATCACTCTTTATATGAATAATATTGTCAAAGAGGCATTGTTTTGCCACACATAAGCGAATGCCGAGAGAGAAGCAGGGAGTGAAAGTGACAGATAGCGCCCAAGCCATGCCCAGAGAGAGGGAGAGAGGGAGAGAGAGCAACAGAGGGAGAAAGAGACAAAGACGGCTCCATGGTGCTCTTGCTACTTCATGAAAGATCATGCTAGTCTGTGAAGCTTTGAGAGCTGTTGAGAAACTTCTCCAACCTGCGAGAAATAGCTGCTCGGGTATAAAAAAGAGAGAGGCGAGCTGGGAGTCAGTCAGTCGAGAGCTGTTAATGATGCAGTGTGGATGTGTGGCAGATGGACTTGAAGATTTTGTACCTGTGTGTTACGTCATTCTGCTGATATCAGAGTTGTACAAGTGCCTTTCTACGGAAATAAAGAGCATTTTAAATTTCTGCAAACTACACTTTTAATTTTACGAATCCACAGAGTCAATTGGCGTCAGGAGTGGGATAAGACGATAGAAGCTGCATTGGCAAAGATTTTAGAGAAGAAGGAAGAAATGAAGACGGCGAATGACACCCTCGCTGCAAAGACGGAAGCGGCAAATACAAAACTGGCCGCGGAGCTCAAAGAAATGAGCTCGCTGCGACGTTAACCACGCAAATGAGAGCAGCGAACGACAGCCTGGCTACAGAAATGAAGGCCAAATTAACCAAAATAAAGGCTACGAACGAGGACCTCGCCGCCAAATTTGTAGAGCAGTTGGCCAGCGTGAAGGAGGACGTCACGGAGCTGGAAAATAGATGGGTCAAGTCAACCAACGCGTCGAAGAACCTGGCGAACCGCGTTAATGACCTAGAGAGAAAGGCCGACAGCAACACCAAGTACCTAAACGCCATGATGGAGCGCATCGTCGGCAGGAGGTTGAAGGATTTGAAGGCCGACGCGCCGGTACGCGACACATCTGCGCGCGTCAAACCATCTAAGTACGATGGCACATCAACTTAAGAAGACTTACGCCACCAATTCGACACAGTGGCCAAGCACAACAAGTGGTCACCAGAAGAAGAGGCCGCACAGCTAATAGCCAGCCTCAAGGGACGGACCGCAAGGGTCCTGAACGCGGTCCAGACAACGGCGGCGCCCACGGATATCTGGGAGGCCCTGGAAAACTTTTCGCAAATCACCGCTTGGCCGCAGCCTACCGCAGCCAACTGAAGTATAGGATGCAGCAGCCAGGGGAGTCACTGCAGGAGTTCACCCTGGCAATCGAACAGCTGGCTAGCAAAGACTTGGTCGATCTTCCACACGAATTCGTATCCCGAGAGGCCGCCTATACATTCGCCGATGGGGTACGAGACACCGAGATTCATCAGCGCCTAATGCTTGGCAACTACAAGACTATCCACGAGGCGCTAACAGCCGCATTAAGGATGGAGGCGGCCAAGGTGACGACTACCCCGACGTCGAGAACAAGGAATATCCGCTACACTGGAGACTAAAGACCAGCCAAGGGACGCCGGGAAGACCTTGTGGCATGTGTTGGGGTGTGGTCAGCCGGAACACCTAGAGAGAGACTGCCCACATCAGTTAGAGCAGCCGGAGAAATGAGTAAGGGCCGGCGCGACCAGGGGCACATCGGCGTCGACATCACCATCCCCTCGAGTGACACTGCGCGCCGTCAGCCGACGGATGGATAACAGCCTCATCACGGACGGTTGGGTGAGAGGGAAGCTGTGCCGCGTGCTTGTAGACACCGGGGCAGCCGTGACCCTCATCAGACCTGATATAGCTAGGGGTTTGCCGTCAAGAAATCCGAACTGACCATAACAGCCTGCGACGGCATCGGGCGGCACCTTGCCTGTGGAGGAGGACCTGCTGAAGTTGACCTTGGGACGGAGTACCTTGCGTCAGTGGATATTCGTCACGAAGTTGGCTGAGGAGGTGATACTGGGACTGGATGCCCTCAGGAGCCACGAGGCGACGGTCGACGTCGGCAGGATGGTCCTGCGGCTCAATGGAAAAGAGCTAATACTCCGGCACCCCGAAGAACGCCTGGGTATCTGCGGGGTCATCCTGAGGGAAGACGTGGTTGTTCCCGAGAGAAGTGAGGTGGTGGTGGCGGCGCGAATAGAAGGTCAGCGGAGCAAAAACTTGATGCTGGACCAGAAGACGCCTGTGCACGGGCTCTGTGTAGCCAGGTCATTGTTGTACAGCCGAGAGGAGGTGCCGGTGAGGCTGCACAACCAACGGACACCGATAACGACATCCAGGTCGGGACGGAGCTGGGGACATGCGAGCCCGTGGTCAGCGTAACACCAATCGACAAGACCCAAGAGACGGTGCCGACGCAACAACTGGGGCCCCGGCTGGAAGGCTTAATGGAGAGGGCGGCCGACCACCTGACTGCAGAACAGCTGTAGAAGCTTCGATAACTGTCGGGACGATGCCAGCGCGTCTTCAGCCAAGGTAACAGCGACTACGGCTGCACGGACCGAGTGCTCCACCACATGGAAACCGGAGACGCCCAGCCTATTCGGCAACCACCCAGATGCTTTCCGCTGGCAAAACAAGCGACGGTAGGGACATGTTGGAGGGCATGGGACACAGGAGAGTGACTGAAGAGTCTGACAGTCCTTGGTGTTCCCCTGTAGTCTTGGTGACGAAGAACGGCGAGCTACGCTTCTGCATGGACTACAGGAAGCTGAACGCTGTCACCAGGAAGGACTGTTTCCTCTTACCCCTTATAGATGACACCCTGGACACGCTGGCTGGTGCGCAGTGGTTTTCGACTCTGGACCTGAAGTCGGGTTACTGGTAAGCGGCTCTAGACCCGAGAGACAAGGAGAAGACCGCATTGTCGACAGGCCAAGGGCTTTGGCAGTTCACAGTTATGCCCTTTGGTCTTTGCAACGTACCAGCTACCTTCCAACGGCTCATGGAGTCAGTGATGAGAGGATTGACTTATGACGCCTGCCTGCTATATCTGGACATCATCATCGTCGGCAAAACCTTCGAAGACCATCTCAAAAACCTGAGCAAGGTGTTACAGAGACTGCAGGTGACCAACCTGAAGCTGAACGCGAACAAGTGCCAGCTCTTCCGCAAGGAAGTCAACTACTTGGACCACGTAGTCTCACCAACCAGAGTGGCCACAGACCCGGAGAAGACACAGGCCTTGAGAGTTTGGTCACGGCCAAAAGATAAGCGAGAATTGCGCAGTTTCCTGGAGCTCTTGCAGTTATTACCCCCGCTTCATAAAGAGTTTCTCCGGCATTGCCAAGCCCCTCACCCATCTGACTGAAGAACACTGGCCTTATGCGTGGAGGGATGACGGCGGATGCGCTTTCCAGCAGCTGAAAAAGACACTTTGCAGTGCTCCTATTTTGGGATTTCCACAACCAGGCGGCGCCTTCATTGTGGAAACCGACGCCAGCGACCATTGCATTGGAGGCGTACTATCCCAAGTCCATTACGGCCACGAGCGGGTGACAGCCTATTATAGTAAGACGCTATCCAAGGCAGAGAAGAACTACTGCGTTACCCGGTGAGAACTACTGGCGGTAGTAAAGACTTTGAGCACTTCCACAAGTACCTGTACGGTCAGCCATTCCACCTGAGGACTGACCACTGCGCCCTAACCTGGCTACTCAGCTTTAGAAACATGGAAGAACAGACAGCCCGTTGGGTCCAGAGGTTGCAGGAGTACGACTTCAGCTCTGAACACCGTCGAGGGAAGAGCTACGGCAACGCCGACGCCATGTCCCGAAGACGCTGCCCAGAAGAGTGCGGCCAATGCACAAAAGTGGAAGGGAAGGAGCGTGCTGCAGCTGTCAGACGCCGACTTGGGACCACTCTTCAGAGAAGTGGAGGCATGGACAAGACCGACTTGGGAGGACATCGCACCCAGAAGCGCTGCGTATAACTCGTACTCGACCTAATGTAAATCGCTTAAGACCAAAGAGGGTGTGCTGTTCCGAGCATGGGAATCACCTGATGGGAAGACGCAGAGGGAGCGGTTGGTACTTGCCCGGAGTAAGATCCCGGAAGTGTTGGAGGAAGTGCACGCCAGTACTTCAGGAGGACACCTGGAAGTAAACCGAACGATCGACAAAGTCCGACAACGCTACTATTGGCTCAGGCTCCGAGCAGACGCTGAGAGATTGTGCCGTCAATGTTCACGTGTGCGCGGCGAGGCGCGGCCCCCAAACTAGGAGCCGGGATCACATGCAGCACTACAACGTCGGAGCGCCATTCGAACGCATCGCTGTCGACACAGCGGGACCCAGTGTCCGACCGAGGGAATAGGTACCTGATGGTAGCCGTGGACTACTTCACCAAGTGGCCGAAGGTGTATGCCATTCCGAACCAGTCACCGACTGCCTGGTGGAGCAACTGTTCTGCCGTTTTGGGGTGCCGTTAGAGCTCCACAGCGACCAGGGCACCAATTTTGAGTCTCACCTAATGATGGAGGCACTGGGAAGACTTGGGGTTAACAAGACCCGCACAACACCTCTACATCCCCAGTCGGACGGCATGGTCGATAGGTACATAAAGACCTTAGAAGAACACCTGAGGAAGGTCGTGGCCAGCCATCAGCGAGATTGGGACGTCAAGGTGCCACTATTCTTGCTGGACTATCGCTCGTCAACACACACCACTGGGATGACGCCGGCAAGCTTCATGTTCGGCCGAGAGCTACGCCTCCCTTGTGATCTGGCTTTTGGGAGTCCCCAGGAACAAATCAGCCAGCAACCGAGTATGTGGAGAACCTCGTGGACCATCTCAATGAGATGCATGAGATGGCTCGTCAGAAGATCCAGATGGCGAGCGACCGCATGAAGATCTGGTACGACTGGTAAGCCATCAGTCAAGGATTCCAGCAAAGTGACTTGGTCTGGTTGTACCGCCCTACCCGGACCAAGGAAAGCTGCCCGAAATTTCAACAATTGTGGCAAGGATGGTACCGGGTGGTAAAGAGAATTAACGACGTGGTCTACCGCATTCAGAAGATGCCCCGACACCTGGATAGTCTGGCCCGCTACGATGGTGCTGTTTGGGACGACCATCCGTGAGGAGGTAGCAGTGTCACGTGGCATTTTTTTTGCTCTAAGCTAACGCCGAGAAAGAAGGGGGAGTGAAAGAGTCAGATTAGCGGCCAAGCAACGCCCACAGAGAGAGAGAGAGAGAGAGAGAGAGAGAGAGAGAGAGAGAGAGAGAGAGAGAGAGAGCAACAGAAGGAGAAAGAGACAAGACACAGTTCCATGGTGTTCTCGCTACTTCACGAAAGATCGTGCTAGTCCGTGAAGCTTCGTGAACTATCGAGAAATTTCGCCAACCTGCGTGAAACAGCTGCTTGTGTATGAATAAGAGAGAGGCGAGCTGGGAGTCAGTCAGTCGACAGCTGTTAATGGTGCAGTGTAGACGTGTGGCAGACGGACTTTAAGGTTTCGTACATGTGTGTTATGTCATTCAGAGTTGTACAAGTGCCTTTCTACGGAGATAAAGAGCATTTTGAGTTTCTGCAAACTAGACTTTTAATTTTACGACCCACAAAGTCACAATTTGGTATCTAAGGCATTAATGAGAAATAGTTTTGGGTAAAGAACAGCAATTGATCATTTAAAGCCTTATTAAAACAAAATGTTATATGAGGTGATAAGTAACTCAGTCAGACATTTGGGAGTGGCATAAATCTGTGAATAGGTGAAAAGTGCATGGGTCTCATTTCTCCAGTTGTGCTGTATAGCAGAAATACAGAGTGTACACAAATGAATTAAGGGTTTGATATATTTTCTCTGTAGTATATAATACAATTTTAAATCACAACTTAAATTGAATAAACACTTCCAAATCCTATAAAACAAATTACAAATGGTCAATATACAACACATTTGTGACATGCATCCAGTTGGTAGTCCATTTCTTACCACACTGATGTTAGCATATCTGGTTTAACATCTCCAACTCCATCTCAATTCAGGTAGATTGTCAGGTGACAGTAAGAACTTGACATTGTTTGACATTCTCAAATGAATGTGTAGTGTTTAATACCCACTTTTACTACATGCAACACTGCAAGCAGTGACACTGAAGATATTATCCTGCTACTCAAAAGGTTAACCTGGCTTTATCTTTGTTAATATAAACCTCTCAGATAATGCACTGATTACTCCACGTGGACATAGCACTTATCTGTCACTTGTGATTCCTGCACATTCCATTGGCTGAAGTGATGCATTCATGGATGCTTAGCACAAGTCCAAGAAGCACGACAGTACCCCTCTTACTCTTCCAAGCATAATCAGTGCATTATCTAAGAGTTTTCTGTCGCCAAAGATAAAGCCAGGGTGACATTTTGAGCAGCATAATAATACCTATATTAATATCCTACAGCTATAGGATATATAAACTAAATATAGTTGTGGGTTTCTCACAAAGTTCTCACCAAGGCGGCCTGGGTTCGATCCCAGGCGACCGCAAAGTGAGATTGGTGGTGGACAACACGGCGCTGGGGCGGGTTTTCTCCGGGACCTCCGGTTTCCCCCGCCATCTCATTCCACCGGTGCTCCATCTTCATCTCATGTATCATCAGTGTCACCGCCTGCGGTGCCGTATGTAGTAAAAGCGGGCGTTAAACACTACATACACTCACATAAGTGATGCAAAAATAAAAAAAATAAAAAGATTGGAATGTGCAGAGCATGTCCAGAACAGATTAGATGCATATTTGAGAAAATTGAAGGAGGTCTTGAAGGGTAGAAAGCTAGCCAAAGGCAAATGTCTTAGTGGTTGTGAACAACTTACAGATAAAGAAATAGGCTGCAGTTTTATTATGGACAAGACATAAGAGAGAACAAATTCAATTTGGAAGCAATGTCATCCAGAAATAAAAAACCATGTATCCACTCTGTCTGCCTAGAAGCGCCTTATGATCTGGTATCAAGGACTGTAAGTGAAGGTAAAACATATAATCATGAATATTCACTGCTCTCTGATATGATGCATACTATAAAGCCTATATACGGATTCTAAGAATACTTGGAGGAGTTTAAATCAACATCTACGTGCAGACCATTATTTAAAAAATTTAAAGTCTTACCTCTCCCATGTATTTTCATGTATTTTTGAAATTTTAAAATTTACAAAGACAAATTTAATGAAAGGAAATGGCCACTGTACCTTTAATGACACAGTTCATAATCATAATACTAGACAGAGAATGGATATTCATGTGAATAGAAGTAACACAAGAGCTCATCAAAACAGTGTAATAAACCTAGGAATTAATTTTTTTTTTTTAATAAACTGCCTAGAGCCAATAAAACCACTTGCAATTTTTCAGCATTTAAAAACTCAGTTTTGGCATACCTAGAACACTGTTTTTATTCTGTTAGTGAATTTATGGAAAGTTTATAACATTGTTACATTTCTGAATTAATTGTGTATATTATAAAATTCCTGAGATATCTTTATAAAACATTATTTTGTACAAACACTGACTTGTACTTATTGGATGTGACTTGTTAATTTACAAGTATAGTTAATTGCACTGTAAATTCACAATTTGACGTGTACTATATCATAATACTCATGTACAATGCATGATTTACAAGATGAAAGATTTTCTATCTAATCTATCTAACCTATCTATCCTATCTATCCTACCTAACCTATCTATCCTATCTAACCAATCTATCCTATCTATCCTATCCTATCTAATCTATCCTATCCTATCTAATCTATCTACTCCTATCCTATCTAATCTAATCTATCCTATCCAATCTATTCTATCTAATCTAATCTATCCTATCCAATCTAATATATCCTATCCAATCCAATCTAATCTATCCTATCCTATCCAAACTAATCTATCCTATCCAATCCAATCTAATCTATCCTATCCAATCTAATCTATCCTATCCAATCTAATCTATCCTATCCAATCTAATCTATTCTATCCTATCCAATCTAATCTATCCTATCCAATCTATTCTATCCTATCTAATCTATGCTATCCAATCCAATCTATCCTATCTAATCTTTTCTATCCAATCTAATCTATCCTATCCAATCTATCCAATCTAATCTATCCTATTCAATTTGTCCTATCCTATCCAATCTAATCTAATCTATCCTATCCTATCTAATCTATCCTATCCAATCCAATCTAATCTATCCTATCCAATCTATCATATTCAATCTAATCTATCCTATCATCTCATATGCAGATGATACATCTATAATATGTTGGAGTGAAGGAGAAGAAAGCTTAGAAGAAAAAACAACAAATGCAATTGGCGAAATATCTCGGTACTTTCAAAACAATGGACTAAAGTTAAATATAGGAAAAACAAAATTTATGACATTTCAAAGCGATGATCTAAATATAAACATTAACAATATACCTTTGGAACGGGTAAGAAACTTTTAAATTTTTGGGCATTCATATAGAAGATACTTAACCTACAGTACAAACGTAGACATGGTTTGTAATAAAATGAACTCGGGACTCTACCTATTACGACAACTAGCAAAATATGGGAATATCAATACTCTTAAAACTGCATATTATGGCATAATCTTCCCACACTTAACATATGGTATTGAAATTTGGGGGGGAACAAGTAAAACCAATATGGACAGGCTATTAAAAGTACAAAAGAAATGCATACGAACCATGTTCAACCTTCGTTTTCAACAAACATGTCGGGATACATTTAAATCACAAAACATCCTAACAGTAGTATCACTCTATGTATTCAAAACCATTATACTTGTAAAAGACCGAAAGCAACATAACATCCTCAATAAAGATTGCCATAAATATGATACGAGGAGAGCAACTGATTACCATAGGGTGAGCACGAATAAAACTCAAACTAATAAAGATCCATTTAAAATAGGGGCCATATTATACAATAAATTGCCATCTGTAATTAAGAATACTTCTGACTCAAAATTTAAACTGGTCTTAAAATCATACCTAATTGAAAAGTGTTTGTATAGTATAAATGAACTGTAATATATATGTATGTAGTATAAATGAGTTGTATACCTATGTATACAATAAGGTTTGTACGTAATTTTGGCAGTGTGATCTTTTTAAATAACTTATACTTTTGTAAACAACTCTATATTTTGTAAATAACTTATGTATTTTGATCATTTTGTATTTTGACTGTATAGAGATAATTGACAGTGTCAGATGCTCTTGTAAGAGTCTACTGGCCGCAATAAATTATTATTATTATTATCTAATCTATCCTATCCAATCTATCCTACCCTATCTAATCTATCCTATCCAATACAATCTAATCTATCCTATCCTATCTAATCTATCCTATCCAATCCAATCTAATCTATCCTATCCTATCTATCCAATCCAATCTATCCTATTCTATATAATCTATACTATCCTATCTATCCAATCTAATCTATCCTATCTATCCAATCCAATCTAATCTATCCTATCCCATATATCCTATCCTATCTATCCAATCTAATCTGTCCTATCCTATCTAACCTAATCTATCCTATCCTATACAATCTATCCTATCCAATCTAATCTGTCCTATCTAATCTATCCTATCCTATACTATCTAATCTATCCTATCCTATACTATCTAATCTATCCTATCCTATCTAAACTATCCTATCCAATCTAATCTATCCTATTGTATCCAATCTAATCTAATCTATCCTATCCAATCTAATCTATTCTATCCAATCCATCCTATCCTATCCATTCCAATCTATCCCATCCTATTCAATCAAATCCAATTTATCCTATCCTATCCATCCTATCCTATCCAATCCAATCTATCCTATCCAATCCAATCTATCCTATCTTATCCAATCCAATCTATCCTATCCTATCCATCCTATCCTATCCAATCCAATCTATCCTATCCAATCTAATCTATCCTATCCAATCCAATCTATCCTATCTAATCTATCCTATCCTATCCAATCTAATCTATCCTATTCTATCCAATCTAATCTAACCTATCCTATCAAATCTATCCTATCCAATCTAATCTATCCTATCCAATCTAATTTATCCAAACTAATCTATCCAATCTAATCTATCCAAACTAATCTATCCAATCTAATCTATCCCATCCTATCTCTCTCTGTCTCTCTCGCTCTCGCTCTCTGTCTCTCTCTATCTCTGTCTCTCTCTCTGTGTGTCTCTCTCTCTCTCTCTGTGTCTCTCTGTGTGTCTACCTACCCACCTACCCACCCACCTACCTACCTAGGGATTTGAGTGACAAGATTGTTAGAGAAGTGCGCACATAAAAGAATTCAAAATCCCAAATGAAAGCTTTAATAAATATATATGGGAGTGAATCCCAAAACAGTTCTGGTGGACTAAATACATTGAAAACAGCTGTGCTGGATACAGTAATGATTTGATGAGGGAACTGTGTCAAGATGTCAAGTTATGACATTACTGGGAACATTTAGCAGGGTAAACATGGAAAGATCACTATTGAACACTGTACAAAGAAGCAAGTAGTAATTAAAAGTTATACAATAATTTAACTGAGACACTGTATTTCACATATCTCAATTTTTTTCCAACATATTTCACTTATTACATTCTTCAGAATGTTAATTTCAACCTGTTTTTTTTTTTCTCTTCAAATAAGAGTAAGCAGTGTTGAGGGCCACTAAAGCAGTAAAAAAAAAAAAAAAAAAAAAAAAAAAAAGAAGAGCTTAGAATGGGAGGGAGGATGAACATAAATCAGGATGAATATGGTCCAGGAATGCACCAGCTCTAGAACAGCCAAACACTAAATTTTAACTTAAATGTGAATTTTCTAAAATTTAACTTTTTTCATATTCAAGAACTAGTAATCTAAAAACTATTTGGGTTAGAAAGCTCACAAATACTTCAAAATCGCCACCGACACCGTCGATGCCGCAAGTTGTTTCGCCTGAACTCATTGTGAGAAACTGAGTATCATGAAGTATTTACCTATTCACAGATTTAAGTCGCCTTCAGGGCTTGATCTTACTGCTTAGGATGAGTTGTTGCTCCTCCTCACCACTTCATGTAACATTTTGTTTCAATGCTGCTTTAAATGGTCAATTGATATATGCCCTCCAGCAATGATTACACCCATGTAGTTTTTCCCTCATTTAAAATTTTCTGTACATTGGCTGTAGTTATGACTATGGTAGCTATTCAGAACATGCATGTTCTTTATGTTGGCACTCCTGGGTGATGTTGCCAAACTTGCATCATCCTATTGACAACAAATTCATTGGCAATTTACCATTTAAGATGAGCTTTTAAGATAACCCTTTAACATTCATTTATGGAATGGTTTTTCATTTAAAGATTATATATAGCAATAGTTTTCTTGCATTTGCAGTTGTACACAGTATAATGAATAACTATTTGTAGTCAGCTTATTACACTCGTCCCTTACTTTAGCTAAACTTAAGAAAATCATTAAGGAAACACAACATTTACAAAAGAAAAAGAAAGCAACAGCATATTCAGTTCATTCACATATTACCCAAAAACATTTAATACATTTAAAAAGATCTTCAAGGAACAAAATATAATCTTGGCACCTATTAATGGACACTCAATTTTAAAATTGCTAAATTCAAAAAATAAAAGATGAAATCCCATCAGTTAACAGATCTGAAATATACCAAATAAGTTGTAAACATAGGTCAACCTAAAAGGAAACTAAAAACCAAAGTCAAAGAGCACTTTAGAAACATCAGAATGAAACAAGAAGATAAGTCAGAGATAGCATTTCATTTTTGGAATGAAAACCACAACATCGATCCAAATCCAAAATTGTTAAAAGGATTGATAAACCAAAATAAACTGACAACATGGGAGAACATATTCATATAGAAAAATAAGGACCATGTAATGAAATTTGAAATCCCACCAGTAGATAATTTGACAAAGAAGTTCATAGTTCCACCACTAGAAAGAGGAGAGCAGACGACAATGCTAATTGGAGAGAGGTTGAAAAAGGAGGCAATGGCCTTTGGAATTAGTCAAAAGTGACGAGTGTCAACAAACCAACTACAAATAGTTTTTACGATTAATTTTGACGTCACTGTTACTAAATTCCTCCAAATACACATAATGATGCATCTTTGCTTTTCACTACTGCAAGTTCGAACTACCATATTATAATCATCCCATTCATTTATTGTGCAACATTTCAAAGTACGCAGATGTTTAGTCCATGCAACAGTAAATATTGATTTCTCTGGTGCAATCTGATAATATTTCTGTGGAACTCCACTATATTCTTTTCATAAACACTAGGAAGAGTTGAGCAATGCTCAATTATCTAAGAAAACCAAAGCCTTTATATTTAAAGAAATGTGCAAGCAATCCACAACTGGCCTTCAAATAAATAAAGGTTATATTTATTTCTCTTAAATTGATCCCCAAAATAAATACAATGTGAGAAACCTACTTAATCATCCATTAAAGAATACTATCTCGGCCAACCGCTTCCTTTCTTACTGGCCGGGTGGTCTAGCGTGGAGTTGCCGTGTTTCTTTTAAAGTGCTTGGTGTTGTTGGGGTGCATGATCTGAGCTTTCCTCTCAAGTGATTCTGCACCCTTGTGTCAGTTGGCGTAAGTGGCTCTCCTAGTTGGTAAGGGGTAAGTGGCAGATTCTAACATGTAATAATTTGTTTCTTGTAAAACGAGCTTTTAGTTTCTGGCCTGGGGCCTGTGCTCATAAGATCAGATCTGTTGGTAATTTAATATCTGAGGGACTAAACTCCATGTTAAGGAAGGAATAAAATATATATATGAGGAGCATTGTTTCAAAACGCTATAAGTCCACTCTCGATCGAAAAGTAGTTTGAAGCAAATCTGAACTCTTTAGCATGCCCTGCATCGTGCTTAAGTCTTTGCTTGCTTCAAATCATGTTTTAAACCCATTAAAATCGACAACAAAATTGCAGGTTTGGTGCAAACTGTGATATGTCCATTGGCTAGACTGGATCAAACTGCGAAGTGTCTTACGTACTTTCTTATGCACATTTTCGGGCTCGTGCAGAGGAATTCGCACCTTTTCTATTGTTGCAGTACAGAAACACGTTTTTATTGTAGCTAATTGTTTGAAAAGACTGCATTGTCAATAGCTGTCTTGGTATTATTGTGAGAACTGTAGGGGTTCGTGCGGTTGGTTTTGTGAATATGGAAGAAAGGTGAGCATTCCGCTGGTACCAGAAAGAGGCAAAAGGGTACGACAAAAAGGAAAACAGAACAAGAAGAAAGGCGAGTTCCATTTAATTTTATAATAAGAATAATTATTATTGGTATTATTTTAACAAAAACACGACAACTGGAACACATTCAGACCTACTTTGCAGATATTGTTGTATAGTTATCGCATCATTTGTTGATGTGTTTCAGGTAGGTATTCTGATAATAATATGAAGTGTATATATATATAAATGCTAAGCTGAAATTACGCTAAATAACTCGAATATGTTGCCTAAGATTTGGTGAATGCCGATAAAAAGATCCTAGCATGCTGAAGTTGGAATCTCCATATACACACAGAGAAGGTAGATTTAAATGCGGTACCATTCCTGCATATTACCTTACCAGAACAAGAAAGTTAGTATATAACAAGATAGCATTCTGGCATCAATGATGTCTGCATCATCTCCCAAAAGGCACAGGCCGAGAATATCAGATAAGATTAAACACAGTGGTTATTAAGTATCAAGTCAGAGTAAACAGCGAAACTATTCCTCTGTGTTCTTAGTTCTTTGGAGTTCTTTTTGGTATTGGCACAACAAGAGTTAACAGCATAGCAGCTTATCTAATAGCACGTAAACCAATAATGGAGAGAAGGGGTAGTGACCGATAATCAAACAGTATGCCCAAAAGAAGGTATCTGGAATTAGCTTCTTATCAAAACTACAAGATAGAGAAAGTCATTATTCACGAAAAAAGAGCAAGTGACTCTATCTTCCATCAGAGTTAAACATAAACAAGTGGTCTACCGGGAAAATATGATGAGTCAATTGGAGAATTTAATGTCAGGAAGGCACGTTGACCATGGTATCTCAAGGGTAGAGCAACTGGACGGAAACCAGTAGATCCGTGGTTCAAATCCCGGCCATGGCATTGAATTTTTCAGTTGGCTCTAATTAATCAAAAATCACCCATATACCGGAGTAATGTATTTAAAAGGATTAATTCTTTAAGGATTAATTCCTCAATATAAATTTACATAAACAAGTTATTTAAAATGTACCATGATCGTGTGACTGAAACTCTAAAGGTAAAGATGTGGTTTTTCCATCAAATTTTTCTAATAAATTTAACTTGGTTTTTTGTGAACCAGCTGTAGATATTTGCAGTTACTGCAGCAGGACAAAACATGCACTGTAAGTCATTGAAAATTTGCACAGAAAGAAAGTGTTACAAGCAGAACTCACTGAAAGCAAAAGCATTCCACAAAATGAGAGAAGAAGCTATGACTCACGGTGTTTCCCGTAAGAGGTCATTCCTTCTTAACTGCAGACCACATCTTTGGAGTTCTGGAAAAGGATCTTAGAAAACAGTCTGATATTAACTCCAGAGAAGTATGTTGAAACATATTCTAAGACTAGTAATGTTTGCCAACTGGGCAGGGATTGGTAGGTGCATGACCTAGTTTTAAAACAGCCAGATGGAAAAAGGGAAAAGAAAAGTGTCATATTAAAAAAGAAATTGAGGGGGAATAAATGTTATGTTTCTCTTAAAATGCAAATGTCATATATACAAAATGATAAATCCAGGAAATTCCTGTCCTTGCTTATATAAGGAATAGTAATGGAACAAGTAGCAGATCCTCCCGTTCTGCCTTTGGAACGTCCCATCAAATTAATAAAAAAGAAATGATTTGAATAAGCTTTTAAAACAATATTTTGGTGAAGATTGGTATGATAACAATGAGCTGCAGTTTTATGCAAGGCTAATTCAGCACAAAGACAATGCACAACATATGAAGGAGGAAAGCGAAAGTGAAGAGAGTGATTATTTGGAAGAAGAACATGGTTTAAATTTTTGAGAGTTGTGCCATTGTTTATCCTTATAGTAGTTTGTGTTCACTTTGTAAACTATAATTATAACATTAGGTTAGTTTCAACTTTGCGTTTTTCGAAACAGTAACATGGTTTTAAACAAAAATTTCAGATCAGCAAAATGTGTAACTATTAATTACATTGGCATGTAACAGCTAAAAATACCTTAAAATTTTCAATTAAAAAAATTTACTGAATTTAGCATTGTTTATATGGAAGAATGGTTCAAAAGGCTTTGTGTCCATCTATTCAGTGCAAAACAAGGTAAGTCCGGATATTGTTCATAATCTAACCCGCGATTATAGCTTTAGATAAAGCCTCTTATTTTTGGCACTCAGCATCATGTTATTCATTATTTTTTTAAAGCAAGAGTGCATAACTACATTTCAAAAGTGTTGTTTAGTTTAGTCGTTACATTTTTGGCTTTCCTGTAAAATTGCTATTTGCGGACTTATCACGTTTTGAAACGATGCTCCTCATATATATATATAAACCTGTATATAACGAGGTAAAATAAAATTATATTTAAAGCAGATACAACAATATTTTTGGTTAGGCATATCAGAAAGTGGCACACCTTAACCTAGTGACAGGTGTTGCCGTATACCTTCCTACATCTAACCCATCGGTTCCTCATTGCCTTCCTGTCATCCTGTTTAATACGTTAAAAATCTTGCACCTTTTCCTCTGACGAGGATCAGCGCATATCTTAGCAATAAATTATTACAAATATACTGCCTCAGTTGTAAAGATTCCCAAAAATATATACTGGAAAAATAAAAAGGTCTTTGGAAACAAAATAGAAAGAACTCATGAAGTATAAAATTCAAACAAAAAGATACAATCAACCATACCTTATTACTTTTGGTCATGTAATTGTTACATCAGCAAATAAATAAAACTTTTAAAATCAGCCAAGAATTAATGAGAATTAATAGCCTGAAAAATATTTATACTATCAAGAATTCGAATGGGATCAGAATGTTGAAATACTGATATCAGATGAGTCTTACAACTCACCAGTGAGAATGCCAGCAGACCAAGCAACATGGGAAAGGGAGCAAATATTTAAGAAGAGCCAAATGACTAACCAGCTGAGGATGAGGATGATTTCTTGAAATACATTGTTGTTTGTAAAAAAACTGAAACCACTGAAGCTATTGACAGTGAAGCAAACCAAGTATTATGAATAAACTACGAGGCATGTTTTTTAAGTCAGTACCGGTTTGGAATTAAAAAAAGACATGCATAGATATCGCAATAATTTTATTTTTACATGGAAGCCTGTACCTTAATCTACTTTTCTACATAATTTCCGTGAATATTGAGGCACCTGTCATAACGTGGCACCAGTTTTTGAATACCCTCCTCATAAAATTCTGCCGCCTGATGTGTTAACCACTATATCACAACTGTTTTGACTTCGTTATCGTCTTGAAGACGCTGACCGCCCAGATGTTTCTTCAAGTGCAGGAACAAATGGTAGTCGCTGGGCGCCAGATCAGGGCTGTATGGAGGATGATCTAGAGTTTCCCATTGAAAAGATTTGATGAGATCTTTGGTCCGATTAGCCACATGTGGACGGGCATTGTCATGCAGCAAAACGACACCCTTACTCAACTTGCCATGTCTTTTGTTCTGGATTGCACGGCACAGATTGTTCAATGTCTCACAATAAGATGCTGCATTGATTGTCTCATTACGAGGCAGAACCTCCACTAGCAATACTCCTTTTCTGTCCCAAAAAAACTGTGCACATGATTTTCCGGGCAGAAATTGTTTGCTTAAACTTCACTTTTGTGGGTGATGATGAATGTCGCCATTCCATGGATTGTTGTTTCGATTCTGGTGTGACTTAGGCCACCCATGTTTCGTCACCAGTAACAATTTGGTATAAAAAATCTTCACCTTCATTGTGGTACTGCTCAAGGAAAGTCAATGCACTGCCTAAACGTTGGGTTTTGTGCAAATCCGTCAACATTTTCGGAACCCAACGTGAACACAATTTCTGGTACTTCAAGTTCTCGGTCACAATGCGATACAAAACACTACGAGAATATTGAGGAAAATAGTCGCACAATGATGAAATTGTAAAGCGTCTGTTTTCTCTCACCTTTCTGTCCACTTTCTGCACCAAATCTTCCGTAACTACCGAAGGACGCCCACTCCGTTCTTCATCATGCACATTTGTGCGGCCATCTTTAAATGCTCTCACCCATTTCCTTACCATTCCAAAACTCATAATGTTTTGTCCGTAAACTTCACAGATCTCACAGTGAATATCTATCGGTTTTACGCCTTTAGCACTAAGAAATCGTATAACAGCCCGTACTTCACAATCGGCGGGACTCACGATTGTCGGAGGCATCTTAACCACTCAGTAACCAATGTATACAATGAAGAATCATACTGTAATGGCGTCAGTGCATAGACAAGAGATGTAGGTAACCAGCGCGCATGCGCGGAACGCCGACCATAGCACTGCGGCAGCGGAATTGCAAAACGGTACTGACTTAAAATACATGCCTTGTACAACACCTTTAGCAACACACTTCACTAAAAGTGTTGTAATTAATTCATAATACATTCTGTTGTTATTTTCAAGTAAGCCGAGGAAAAGGATTTAAAAGACTGACAAAAATTTTAGCAATGTAATTGATTATAAATTTATTAAGAAAGTTATAAACAATAAATAAGATGAACTTATCATACCTCTTTTAGGTGATATATTTGGTTGAAATGGTACATGCTTAGGCCCTTGAGGAAAACTATGATACTGTTTTTCAACCCTGCGATTGCTTCCTCCTCTTTCTGTTGTATTTCTTTTTATTACAGCAGCACCATCATCAGAAGCACCACTGTATCTGTAATCTGTTTCAAAGTATAAAACTGTGATCTGATTTATAGTATGACATGAAAACCTTAATGGATTGCATTGCAGTATATTTCACTTGGCAAATCTTATTACTTACCTTCTTTTGGTGTGTTTCTTACACTTTCATTATAAGGCTTTCGGTCATTTCTTCTTGGAGTATTATATTTGGTATCTTTAATGGTTATTCTGATGTCGTCTTCTCTGAAAAATGAAAAATTTATTGATCACATGTATAACTGGATAGTAATCAGAATAGGGACCTAATCACACTACCTTTACACAACCACAGAAGAGGATGAATTTCTTTGTAATGGAGGATGAATATTTTCTTAGATCAATACAGCAGTAGTGTAATAGAACTGTACTTACAAAAATAACATTACCATCAGAGATTTAACGGTACAAATTCCTTCTTTGAACACCATTCTAGTGAAAGAAAAGCTTTATTTATATTTTTTGCAGTTAGATCGTAATTTGGGATACATATTCAATAACAGTTGCACTGCATCTCAGAATTCAGAATGATAATTTTCTTATCTGGTCTGTAAAGTGTAACTTTCTGTTATATAATGGTAGAATGATATAATGAAAGAATCAGTCTGTTAACATATTTTTACTTCCTCTTTTGTAGGGTTATTAAAACATGATAAACCATTCTCAGACTCATTCCACTGCACGGGCGAACCAAGAATCACTGGCAATATAGTACATTAAAATCCTTATCTCAAACAGGAATTATATCTCTTATTGTTTCATTAAACAAACTAAATCCTTTTATTTTTCTTACACTTATCACACACTATACTCTAATTTTCAGATCATAGTGAATCTGCTTAAACTAACAATCTGGTTCCACCATGTGGATGATACCTTTGTCGTATGGTCTCATGAAGAGGATGCCTTCCAAGACTTTCTTCTATATCTACAACAAACCCACATCAATTCAACATGGAGAAAGAAAAGAATGGACAGCAAGCATTTCTGGACATTCTGGCCAGCAGGAAGGCGGATGGCACACCTGGACACACTGTCTATTGCAAAGCCAATAAACACTGACCACTATTTAGACAAGACTTGCACCATCATCCGAGAGAGAAATGGACCATGATCAAATCACTAGTGAATCATACTTCTTGCATTTGCAAACCACATTTGTTACAAGAACTCTGTCCTCTAGAACAGCATTATTTTTGGAAGATTACTCAATCCACAAGTGAAAAGAGTTGGCATCCTCCCAAACCTCAACCTACCTACCATTCAGAAGCCAGACCAACCCAAAAACAAGGACACTAAATTTCAAGGATGTCACCAATCAAACTGAGCACATACTCACTGCCACAGTGTCAAGGCTATTTTCAGGGCTACTAAACAACAAACAATCTACTGTGTGGAGACAAAAATCCTTAAGTGCTTCCATCATCAGCCAGTCTATACCGTATATATTGGAACCACATTGTGTGCATTAACACCAGGTTTAGTGAGCACAAAAGCTGTTATTGGGCTGAACAGAAAAGTTTGCAGTCACTGTTGCTGAACATACCATTAACTTCCAAGACACTATTGTCCTCTCATCCATTACACACTACTATGCCTGACAAGCTGTTGAAATTTAAAAAACATCCAAATAATTTCAATTGGAAAAAAGAGGCTATACATATATATACTATATGCATGCGATAAGAAGAGTGATCGGGCTCCAAGTCCTCATTCGGTAAGTTCGTTTAACTCTGTAAACATAGATGACAACTTTAAAATTTGAAGTTCGCTATACACTGACATCTAGTGCCCGCCTCGTTAGCGTAGATGGTAGCGTGTCTGACTCACATTCAAGAGGTCCCGAGTTCGAATCTCGGTTAGGGTGAGTTACCTGGATAAGGTTTTTTCCAGGGTTTTCCCTTATCCTGAAAGACGAATGTCAGGTAACTATAAGATCCATGGACTCCAGACTCATTTGAGCAGCATTTCACCCATTTCATTCATCGTCTGACATGACTTAAAGTTGGAGGACATAGAATACAAAAAACTGACATCTAGTGGCTAATACGCTAAGCTTTGTCATGTCCGCCATATTTCGTTTTGATCAATTTCAAGATTAATTAGCTAACCAGTTTACAACAATCGTATGTTAGAATTAGAATTTTAGTTCGTCCTTGGCAACATATACATGTTATGAGACACGTAAAAATTATAAATACAGTACATACATAAAGTCAAATTGATTACATACAATATACACAGTAAGCAGCTTTTCTATGGTTTCATGTGGTATTTGCATAGACTTATTTACTACAAGAAATGTCATAATATGAATATTGCAGGTTTGTGAATGTACTATTCTCCCAGTGATTATTTACATGGTTATAGTTCTAAAAATTCATTAACCGTATAAAAACAATGTGCATGCAAAAATTTCTTAACCTTATTCTCACAGTGTTTTTATGATGCAGCTTGTTTAAATGAATTTGGAAGTTTATTATATAACATTATCCCTTTGTAGTTAAAGCTTCCTTCATAAAGGCTTGTTTGGTGTGCTCGAATTGCCAGTTTATCCTTGTTACGAGTGTGGTGGTAATGTACATCAGCATTTACTTGAAAATGATTTATATTTGTATGAACATTTGTGGATGTTATGGCTCTCGAAAGGGGACACATTATTATTCGTCTACCTCCGTATAACTGTGATCTGAATGCAACTGAGCTGGCGTGGGTAAAACTAAGGAATGTTTTCAGAGGGTGCAACGTTACTTGTGATATCTCCGCTTATCTTACACGCTATTTTGCTGAACTGTGTATTTCAAGGTTGACCACACTGCAGAAACAAAAGAGTGTTAACTCTCGCTTCTTCCCCTCTGCCCGCACCACACCATAAATCCAGCGCTCTCCTTATCTTGTGCGTACTATATATATATATAAACAGCAAATGGCATTCTGTCATCGAAAGCAAAAAGCCTCATATAACACAAAACAAATGGAACCAATCAGAAGAGAGCAATAGCATGGATGAAGCCAGGCCTACCAGTCCAGTATTTGGACCAATCAGCGGAAAGTGCTTTCGGTATAAATATAGCAGCATATATAAGGGATCTCATCAAAAGAGATTAGATCAATGTTTGGAAAATTGCCCAATTAAATATAATATTGAAGAAGAATGGGGGCAACTAAAACAAGTAATAACAGTAGCAGCAACTGAGGCTTCAGGGAAGAAGAAAGCTCCCAAACTAAAGAAAACAGGAGTATATAAATGGACATATGAACTAAAGACACTCGTTTGGGAGAAAAAAGCACAATATCTAAGATATCTCCAATCACATATTCAAGAGGATCTAATTGAATACAAAAGAAAAGCAGCTATAGTTAAGAGAAAATGTCGGAAAGCACACAAGGAAGGATGGGAAAGCTTCATAACAAAAATTGAAACCGATATACATGGAAGACAAGAGTTTGCATATAAAATTATGAGACACCTGAATAGTAATGTTAAAGATGTAGCTAACTTGAAGGTCATATATAATAACTAGGCCCCGGATAGTTATGTAAATACATAAAAGTACATATATTTACATATTTTGTCCTTAAGTACATATTCTCATATATTTTACTTTTTAGTGCATATTTTTACATATTTATTGATATTTCCAAGCTTTGTTGCAATTTTATTCGTTTTAGCATGCATGTTAATACTAGAAGTATATAGCTAGCAGTGGACAGTTGGTCTGTATGGTCTGTCGCGTTGATCTAGTGATTAGCGCCTTGCTACTGCGTGTCCGTCGTTCACGTGATGCACACCTTACCACTGCGTGTCCAAGTCAAGCCATTACACAAGAAGAAAGTCAGTCAGCTGCAGTTGGCCAGCATGTGTAGATTGAATTTTTCAGTGTAGTAAAAGATGCCAAAGGAGACAACCTCACTCTGTGTAAAGTTAAAGCATTACACAGAGGAATTTAACAATTTTTCAAGAAGGAAAGGTCATTTTTTGCCTGAACTGCGAGAACATTTATCCACGTCACGTCATCAGGCCTGTGCTTTAAAGACATCTCAAAAGCAGCTGTTACTCAACCTCAAGCTCAGAAACGTCCAGGATCTCAGAAATCTGAGTTTGCAAATGATCGTTGCCATGCTATGGTTTGTGCTGATATCCCTATCCGGAAATTAAAAAATCCAGTACTATGTGAATTTCTTGAGAAATACACACATGAAACTGTGCCAGATGAATCTACAATCAGAAAGAACTGTTCCTGACTTATATATCCAAACAATAAACTCTAATCATTTGGAAATTGGTGTTGATCCCAATTGTTGGGTCTCAATTGAAGAGTAAACTGATGTACAGGGAAGACATATTGCAAATGTTATAGTGAGCATGTTGAAAGGTAATGAAGCGAGTAAGCCTGTGTTGTTAACTTGTGAGGTGTTACCAAAATGCAATCATCAAAGTGAGTGTGTGGTGTTTTAGGGCCCGTTGACAATGAGGTCATTTGGGCCCGGCAATCATCAAAGTATTGCTAAATTATTTAATGATGCAATGGGACTTTTGTGGCCTGATGGGGTGAAATACAGCAATGTGTTCCTTCTTGTGACAGATGCAGCACCATATATGTGCAAAGTTGCCACAGGTTTGCAAGCTTTACATCCTAAAATGTTACACTTCACATGTCTTAACCATGCATTCCATCGCATAGCAGAACTGGTTCGTTCTATATTTTGTAATGTTGACACACTCATTTTGAATACAAAGACAGTGTTTTTAAAGGCTTACAACAGAGTTGATAAATTCAAAGAACTGTTCTCTGAGCTTCCATTCCCTTCTCAGCCAATCTTAATGAGATGGGGAAGCTGGATTGATGCTGTAGGCTACTACGCGAAGAATTTTGATTCTGTGAAACACATTCTCCAGCATTTTGATTCTCAAGATGCAGTTTCTGTTGAATCAGCCAAGGAATCATTCAGTGATTTGAAACTTAAACATGATATTGTCTACATTCAATGCAAGTTTTCCCATTTATGCATTGCCATTAAATCGTTGGAGGCATCATCATCTAAACTCTCTGAAAGCCTTGATGTTGTTCATTCTGTGGTCACTTCTCTGGAAAGTCTACAAGGGCCGGTTGGAGTTGCAGTGAAGGATAAACTCTCATCCAGTTTGAAGAAAAACCCAGGATTCAAGATAATCAGTGCTATTAATAGAATTCTAAGTCAAGGTAGTGCCGAAGACTTGGAAATTGAGTACACAGCAGAAGACTTGTGCAAGTTTAAATATGCACCCATTACTTCATGTGAAGTTGAACGATCATTCAGTAAGTATAAAGTCATATTACACGACAGAAAAAGAAGTTTTATACTTGAGAATTTGAAACACGTGTTTATACTTTATTGCCAGGGATCGTAGTTTAAAAAATTAGGGGCAATATGTTAAGTTCCGATTTCTGACTTATTTACATACATATCCAATTTACTATACTAATTAAAGAACATGTAGGGGAATTCTGATATTATGATGTTACAGATTTCTTTGTATTTTAGTAGTTTAATTACATATTTCAGCATTATGATGTTGCATATTTCTTTTATTTGAGTAGTTTAATTACATATTTCAGTATTTTAAAATACATAATATGTACATATTTTACTGATTTTTAGTACATAGCTATCAGGGCCCTAATAATAACCAATGGTTAGAATACTTAAAAAATTTGCGAATTGATCAAACAAACTATGATGAAAAGGATAAAGAAGTTAATACTAATCCAGACCTAATAGATTACAAAGAACTTGAAATGACTCTGAAAAAGATAAAAGACAGAAAAGCAACAGTTACTGATGAAATAAATAATGAATTATTAAAATATGCATCTAAGAATTTTAAAATAAGACTCCTCAATCTACTAAATGTTGGCTCAGTAAAACTATACCTGAAGAATAGAATATATCAACAGTTAAAACAATATTTAAAAAAGGCGATAGAACAAAATGTGAAAACCACCAAGACATATGTTTACCAAATATCACTTATAAAATATATACAAAAATAATAACGGAACAACTAAAGCCAATATTAGAAATAATATTATTAGAAAAATAAAGTGGCTTCAGAGTAGGAAGGTCTTGCATAGACAATATATTTATACTACGGCAGGTGATAAAAAAACAGAGAATTCAACAGAGAAAAGCATATTTCATTTATAGATTATATTAAGGCTTTTAATAAAAGACAAATACTATGGAAAATTATGGAAAAAAGAGATATTTCACCCCACCTAATAGAAACTATTAAAAATATTTATAAGAACACTAAGATACAAATACATGGACCACAGCACCACAAAATAGAGAAAATAAATCTAGGCTTGAGACAAGGATGCAGTATGTCTCCACTACTTTTTAACCTTTATCTGGATGAAATTACGAGACAACGGATTAGGATAGGAATACATACCACAAATCTTAATGTAAAGAACATTGTAATATACCTTATATTCACAGGTGACCAGGTTATTTATCTCTAAATCAGAAAGCAATCTTCAGAAGGCAATAACCGAGCTAAACAAAATTTTAAAAGATTTTAATATGACTATATCTCCAAATAAAAATAAGATAATGGCTTTTAAAGGTAAAGAGAGTATTAGATCCAAAATTTTAATAGAAAATAATATAGAACAGGTAGACGAGTTCAAATACCTAGGTTATTACATGTCGTATGAGAGAAAAAAAAAGACAGACAGACATAATTAAAAAGTCAGAAATATTCAACTATATAAATGGAACAATAAAAAGAAGTCTAAAAAATAAAACAAGTAAAGATACCATTCTAAAATTTTACAAAGTAATGTCAGTATCTGAAATACTATATGGCAGCGAAGTATGGGTCATAAGTGGAAAAGATAAAAGAAAACTTCAGGCAAATGAAATGAAATTTCTAAGAAGCATTGCAACCACAAATGAAATGAAGATATACGTAAAGAGCTAGAGATATTCGACTTGAATGACAAGGTACAAGAATATAGAAGTAAATGGATAACCCATGTACAAAAGAGAGATTACCATGTTATTTAATGACCAGTAGGAAAGAGGAGAATTGGAAGACCAAGAAAACGGTGAAACCAATAAAATAAATTATGTAGACTGCAACATGCAGTAATGCCTAAAAAGCATGAAGGAAGATGATGATGATGATGATGATGATGATGATGATGATGATGATGATGATGATGATGATATAGCAGCACAGACAGTCTGCAATGCAACCTTCAGATGCAATGCAACCTTCTTCAAGCACACTTCAACCACATCACGAAAGACGTCCCCTGCAGCTATGGAGGAAAGATCTGGAATAATAATCATAATCCTTTATTCACCATTAAGCTTACAAGAAGCAATAGGTTTCATCAGTTATAAAAAGTATTTACAAGTACAGAAGGTTTACAAATTAATGCATATAAAATTCTAGGTGAAATCAGATTATTTGCATGGCTTAAGCTGGTAATTATCGTAAGTTAACTTTACTATAGTAATAATAAAATTAAACAGTTAGGTACCTACTACTATAATTTACAATAGTTTTACATAAATTCACTAGCATGTATGTTATATTCTAAGTATTCTTGTACAGTATAAAATGCTTTTTGTTTAAACCAGTTTTTTAATACTATAACAAATGTTTTGTGGCAGTTCTTTTATTTCCAGAGGAAGCTTATTGAATAATTTTAACTGTTGATAACAGTGGCTATTTATGGTCTTGCTCAATCGGAATGTCTATCTCCAGTAGACCAGCCTGGAAATAACTTTCAGTAAAATCAAATGGCCATGAAAGTCTATGTTCTCTCACATTGGACAGAGCCTGTGAATGGCTTATCATATGTTTTAATGACCCTATGCTTATCTATAGAAGGTAGAGGAAGTATTGTATTCTAACCAAAAACTTGATGTAATGTATAAATACATACATTAAAGTCCCTGGATCCAGAAAAGCATATTTAGAAAAATGTTTGTGTGTTTGTGAACAGGAAATTCAATAATGAAGAATAGAGTAAATACCTAATAAAGTAGATAATAATAGAGTAAGTTGTAGTTGAGCTCACCGATGTTACTTCTAGAGTAAATGGCTCCCTTAGTAACCTACTTCTGTAGTATTGACTTCTTCAGTAAACATACTTTCAAAGTAGTTTACTCCAACATGGTGCATGTTGCCCTGAATTAACTTTGAGTCCTTTCTTGTCCATTATAATGAATGCTTGTTTATAAACCGATTTCTGTCAAACAAAATATAACTGCAAGTAATTTTAAGTTTGAAAACTTTCTATATCAACTGCTACTTATTTTGTTAGAATTGCTAATATTACACAAAATTTAAAGAAAGAAAAGTAATTCAATTGTTTATTCACTTTTTAGTTTAAATACACAGTATTACTCACGTCAACATTACAGCAATTATCATTTTATGTGAGCCTGTTCTATCCTTTAACCAACAATTGAATGAGTAGTCAAATCTAACTTACCTCTGTTGTGCAAATTATGACTAATGAAATTAAACACTTTAACCAACTAAGTAATAAGCATACTTTTCTTGAACGATGAGGTATATAACATCAAATTTCAAACATTAAATTTAGCAAAAACGTTGAATGGCAACAGTGAGAACTTTTTAAGCTTTAAACAAATCATGCTTTTTATAACATTTGGAACTTTACTCTTGCTCTAACTTCTCGTTATCCCACTCTCTTCGCCAGTGACCCTCTGCAGTCTTTTGTCGATTTATGCGATCTGAATCTATTCGATTCCTTTCTGCCCTCCAGGCTTCATATTTAGCTTGAGATGCATCACCTTCAGACCTCCTTCCATTACTGTGACCACCATGATAATTTGAACCCCCTCGGCCCTGAAACATAATGAAATACAATAAATTTTGTAACTGTCTATTAATTAAATGCTTAGCCTTAATGGCTAACAGTAGTGTAAATGACAGAGACAAAAAAATTCACGCTTGTAAGGTATAGTTCCTAAGCATTACCTTAGTGTGGTAGTGATGTTATGAAGGCCGGCTATCCATTATCATTACTCAGCAAAATCTATTTGGTCAGGAATAAATAATAAATAAATAGATGATGATGATGATGATGATGATGATGACGATGATGATGATGAAGAGAACCATTGAATCCAATAGCTACAAACGGCCAGTGACTAAAGAGCAGTTAATTACAAACATTAGAGCATTCAAGACATTTATTCAAAGCATTAACTATGGTGAATTAAAATGAAATATTAAAGTGACAACAGGAAGATAGTGAAGTGATACAGTGATATATGAAAAGAAATAAACAAATAATGAACTCTGAATAAGAGAGGAAGATAAACTCGGTAATAAAAGAGTGTGTACATGTATACTACACCAAAATGATAGCAGGTATCAAAAACAAGGCATGTAGTCTCAGAAACTATTTGTAGTTGTTTTATTAATACTCGTCACTTACTTGTTTATATTTATGAGAGACTAGTTTCAAAGGCATTTGCCTCCATTTTCAATCTCTTTCCAACTGGCATCTGCTGTTGTCAGACAACAACAGAGTCTAGGTTAGTTATCTGGATATGGTTTTATTTGGAGTTTTCCCTTATCCTAGAAAATGAATATTCGATAACTCTAAGCTCTATGGACGCTCAGCTCATTTGAGCGTCATTTCATCCATTTCATTCATCGTCCAATATGTCCTACACTGGAGGATGCTAAATAAAAAAAAAAAAACTTAGTAGAAGAGTAAGAGAAAACATTCTAATCCATCCAAGTTATAAGGCAGTAATGAACAATTATTCACAACAAAAGGTGCATTACAGGAAATGAATCAAATGGAAGAAACCAAAGATGAAATTGAAAAATGAAATAATGAAAAGGATGATACACAAAATTAAAGAAAAGAAAGACACTACTAAAGCCATGCTTATCTGCATAGAAGGAAAATTCACTCACACAGAGAAAGATTTTGCACTAGACTTCAAGCAACTTTGTATGCATGTTAAAGAAACTGAGAAATGTAAAAGTGCAAATGAAGGTTACAATAAATAAACCTAAGAAACTAGGACCAAGGAATAAATACTAAGAAACTAAATCAAGAAGTGAATTTAAATAGGTTCCATCAATAATTGACCTGGTTTGCAATCCGAACACCTAGAGTGTAAATCATGAAATAAATCAATATTTTAAAATGATGCAAAATTTTAACACTTTTAAAATTATCTGCAATTATGACAAATTTACCCCTCTATCAAATTTTGTACAAACTTCAGTCTCCAGTGCTTTTCAAATTAACTTGTGATGCAAGCCTGCAGTGCAGACAGATGTCACTAGGAGGGTAAGTCAAAAATTATCTGCAACATAATTATGTTTCTTGCACTGGACTTGTATCAGGTGCCAAAATCCATCAAAGATCTTTGACACAATCAGAAACAGTGTTCTTGTCACAGCAGAACGTCTACAAATGGATTAACAAATTCACAAATGGTTACACACGAGGAAGGGCTGGACAACCAGCTATGGCCACAGCTGATGACAACATTGAGTTTGTACATGACATGGTTCTGTTAGACGAGTTACTATTGATGAAGTTTGATGGATTTTGGCCCCTGATATGACTTCAGACCACAAAAATGGGATCACTGATTGTTGTTTCTCTTATGGAACAGCCATGAAAAACAACAAAAGAAAGACAAATGGTGGAATGATGATCAAAGTTTCATAGCAGGACTGCAACATCATAACAATCAAAATACCCTAAGACAGAATTCAGTATGTCCAATGTAAGAAATATTAGAGTTGCATTGCAAATAACTTTTTACTTACCCTCGTACATTGCTCACAAAACCAGTTTTTGCATTTAGAAGCTTCTGGTGACATCTGGATTATGATGTCTTCTCCAGACTTTGATGTCATCTATTTGTTGTTTAAAAAGATTTGTTCTGATAACAATCTCTGATTATCTGTGCATTTGTAATGAAATCAAATTGTATGCTGATGTTTGATATATTAAGCCTTGAATAAAATCACATACCATATTTTGCATTTTAATTCAGTAAACTTATAATAAGATGGCATTTTCAAACACACTTGATTATACAATATGAAAGAATCTAAGGAACATTTCAGCAAAAGCTATTTGAACAAAAATATTTTTTTCTGCATTCGTCCCCACTCAGCCTAAGCATTATCACTTCATTTCATTAAAATAAAAACTTAAATAGAAGCTCACTCTCTCTCGTGTGGAAGAGCTCCTATGATGACCAGCTCCTCTTCCTCTTCTTGCTGTTTGAAAGCTCCTTTCATTGTCTCTTTCCACATCTGACAGAAATTTGTAGCAAGGATCAGGTGGAGGCCCATCTCCCTAAAAGGACATCATATGTATATATTCCTCATTTTAAATATTCCTAGTCAGATACAAAGTGACAGTGCAGAATAATGACATTTGTTTTTCAAAAAATTATTTAAGTTTAACCCAAAAATATAATAGGAAATTTTACATATAAAGGGGTTCACAACATTATTTTGATACAATGAAACAGAATCAAAGATTGACCTTTAGAGTACAAGAAATGAAAATCAATAAAATAAGTTCACCTCTACTTGTTCAATGACTTCAACAAAAATCATAGGTGTTGGAATATAACTCTTACATAATTTGTAAACAGAATTTATAAGCTGTGATGTATTTAATTTAGACTTTGCTTAAGTAAGTATGTAGCGGACCCAAAGTATGTTGGCAACATTCAGACTTTCTACTTGATAAACTTTTAATGCCATGTTGGCCCAAAACATATTGTTGCGAATTTAATAGTGAGTAGTGATGTTTTGTCTTGTTATTATTCAAATGTTTTATAGTAAATGTGCAATAAAAAATATTTTAAAATTAAACACTGATGTCATAATAAACCCAAATACTACAATTGAACACCCCAACGAGATGAAGAACCAGGAAAAATAGAATTCAGACGTAACAAGGTTAGAAGCTGACAAAGTGAGTATTAAAATCCCACCATTTTGGATTGAAAAGCCAGAAATATGGTTTTATCAAGTGGAAGCTCAGTTTACTAGCAGTAAAATTACTTTAGAAGAAACCAAACTGTGACACTAGGTTTCACAATTGGAGCCGAAGTATGTAGAAAATATTTGGGACATTGTTAAATCTAGTCAAACGAATAAGTATTCTCTGGCCAAAGAATGCATGTTAGAGATATTCAAAGAAAGTGAAGACAAATGTATCAAGCGGTTGGTAACAGGTATAGAAGGGAGACTTGAAGCCACGTCAATTACTGCATAGAATGTAAGTGCTAGTGGGAGCTGATATTTCAGAGAAAGTACTCAGGACTTTGTGGCTTGAGAAATTGGAAAATTTAGTAGTAATGGCTGACAGGATAGTGGAAATAAATCCCCATTCCAAACTTTATTCAGTAGCAGTTCCAGTGAAGCAAAGGAGCATTGGTAGAGATTCAATGACAATGTATGACGTTATGAATAAAATCTCGTCCTTGGAGCAGTAGATTGCAGCGCTATCTACTGGACGTTCTTCCCAGTCTCAGAACCACACTCCTAGACATCGCAGTTCAAGCTGCCACAATTCCAGAAGAAGATACAACCCTTAAGGAAAATATTGCTATTTCCACTTCAGATTTGGAAATCTATGTGATCCTGCAAAGTGTACACAACCCTGCAGTTAGGAGCATTAGGAAAACTCCAACAAGCAGTAGGTATAGCGGCAAGCTCTGCTGCACAGAACAAAATTAATTTCTGCAAATACCGATTATTAGTCAAGGACAGAAAAACAGGTTTGTACTATTTATCGAGTAGGGCCGATGTATCGATATTTCCTGCACAGGAAAGTGATAAAGTAGACAATACTTACAAGTTATATGCTGCAAATGATAGTGAGATAACTATATATGGTTTGAAAATATGTAACCTCAACTTAGGACTTAGGCGTCAGTTTGAGCGGTCGTTTGTCATTGCAAAAACTACTAAGGCTATATATACTATAAGAGATGATTTTCTGAATAAATTCCAACTTCTAGTTGACATTAGTAACCGGAAGTTAACAAACGCTGTGATCCAACTATTTGTCAAAGAGGACATCACAGCAATCACAGAAGAAAAAGACATTAGCACAATGAGCAAATAAACAAAATTTTCTCACTTACTCAGTATCCGCAAATCACTAAAAAAAATCTAAACCCAGATAGCATAAATCATGATGTAAAGCATTACATAAACACTAATGGGCCACCGGTATTTAGCAGAGCTCGACCTCTAGATCCAAAAAGTTTGATAATTGCCAAACAAGAGTTTAAATTCATGTTGGACAATAAGATCATCAGACCTTCAAAATCACAATGGGCTAGTCCTCTCCATATGGTGACCAAGAAAGGTGGTAATATGCGTTCGTGTGGTGATTACAGATGACTAAATGACAGAACAATTCCTGATCGACACCCAGTGCCCAGAAAAGAAGATTTTTATTATATTTTAAGAAACAAGAGAATTTACTCAAAAGCTGATTTATTTAAAGCATATTTTCAAATTCTGATTGCAGAGGAAGACAAATCAAAGATTACAATTATAACTCTTTGGCCTTTACAAATTTAACGTCATGGGTTTCGGACTGCGAAATGTGCCTTCGACATTCAGCAATTTATTAATGAAGTATGTTCTGGACTTGATTTTGTATTTCCATACTTGGACAATATTTTAATTGCATCGTCGTCAAATAAAGAACATGAACAACACCTTAATGCACTATTGGAAAGACTAGCGAAATATGGACTACGTATTAACATGTGGAAACATAGAGTCAGAATGAAAAATTCTGACTATTCCACAATTTAGCCTACACACAGCCAGCGTGAAAGAACAATTAATTACGTATTAACACGTGTAAATCTTATTAATTTATAGATGAGTCGTATTTATTACACATCGACTTCACTTACGTACCT
Source organism: Mantis religiosa (assembly GCA_030765055.1). Taxonomy (NCBI): domain Eukaryota; kingdom Metazoa; phylum Arthropoda; class Insecta; order Mantodea; family Mantidae; genus Mantis; species Mantis religiosa. Next base: position 124,343,691 of record CM060953.1, on the reverse strand, counting down.
ATTTTGAGGACATGTTTCGCAAACCATCATGTGTAAATCCTATTAATTTATAGATGAGTCGTATTTATTACACATCGGCTTCACTTACGTACCTATTTTGAGGACATGTTTTGCAAACCATTGTTTGCATCGTCGGCTCTTATGCGACTAAAGCTTTATCCAGTGGTGTGGGTAATTCTGGAGTTGCTGCTGCCATCTGTTGATTTAGTGATGAACTTAAATGTGGGATTCTCTTCATCCCTCTTCCCTCTTCTCTGTTGAGCCGTAGGACCTTCCTGCCGACGTCGACCGTAGCCTCGTGGCTCCTGAGGGCATCCAGTCCCAGAATCACCTCCTCAGCCACCTTCGCGACGAACACCCACAGACGCACGGCACTCCGTCCCAAGGTAAGCTCCAGCAGGGCCTCCTTCTCCACAGGCATGGTGTCGCCCGATGCCGTCACAAGCTCGTATAGTCGGCTCGGCTTCCTCGTCGGCAAACCCTTCGCCAAGTCGGATCTGATGATGGTCACGGCTGCCCCAGTGTCCACCAGCACAAGGCACAGCTTCCCTCTCACCCAACCGTCCGCGATGAGGCTGTCATCCATACGCCGGCTGATGGTGCGCAGTGTCACTCGAGAGGATGGTGGTAATGGCGCCGACGTGTCCCTCTCCACGCCGGGCCTTAATCGTTCTTCCGGCCGCTCTTCCTGGTGTGGGCAGTCTCTCTGTAGGTGCCCGGGCTGTCCACACCCCCAACACAGGCCACTAGGTGTTCGCCGGCGTCCCTCGGCTGGTCTTCTGTCTCCGGCGTAGCGCAAACTCCTCGTTCTCGACGACGGAATAGCTGTTACCTTGGCCGCCTCCATCCTTAATGCTGCCGTTAGCGTCTGGTGGATTGTTTTATAATCGCCGAGTATTAGGCGCTGACGAATCTCCGTGTCCCGTACCCCGTCAACGAATGTGTAGGCAGCTTCCCGGGATACGAACTCTGGTGGGAGGTCGACTAGGGCCTTGCTAGCCAGTTGTTCAACTGCCAGGGCGAACTCCTGCAGCGTCTCCCCTGGCTGCTGCGACCTTGCCTTCAACTGGCTGCGGTACGCTGGGGCTAAGCGGTGGTTCCCAAAACGATTCTCCAGGGTCTCCCAGATGTTCTTGGACGCCGCCGTTGTCTGTACCGCGTTTAGGACTTCCGCGGCCCGTCCCTGCAGGCTGGCTATTAACTGTGTGGCCTCCTCCTCTGGTGACCATTTGTTGTGCTTGGCCACTGCGTCGAATTGGCGGCGGAAGACCCCAAACGTTGACGCGCCGTCATATTTCGGAGGTTTGACGCGCGCCGATGTTGTGTCGCGTCCCGGTGCGTCGATCTTCAAATCCTTTAACCTCCTGCCGACGACGTCCTCCACCATGGCGTTAAGGGACTTTGCGTTGCTGTCAGCCTTTCCCTCCAGCTCGTCAACGCGGCTCGCCAGGTCCTCGACGCGCTCGCCTAACTCTGTGACGTCCTCTTTTACGCCGGTCAGCTGCTCTTCGAACTTTACGGCAAGGGCCTCGTTTGCCGCTTTCATCTCCGTGGCCAGGCTGTCGTTCGCTGCCCTCATTTCTGTGGTCAGTTCGGCCATCTTTGCGGTCATTGTCGTGGCCAAGTTATTTGCCGCTTCCGTCTTCGCTGTTATTTCTGCGGTCAGGTTGTTATTTGCCGCTTCCGTCTTCGCTGTTATTTCGGCCTTCATTTCTTCTATTTTGTGTAAAATTTTCCAGTGCCGATTCCATGGCCGTTATCCCACTTCTGACGACAGTTGTGACTTTGTGGGTTCGTAAAATTAAAAAGTTCAATTACACCACTCAAAATATTCTTTATTTCCACCTTATTCCATTATCACAATTACAATTTAATGTACACAATTACAATTTTGCCAGTTCGTCTTTAAACGTACACTCAGCGCGCCTTACATCACTGCTTGCCCGGCTCACTCTACACAACTGACTGTCGCCTCGCTGGTATTGATCAGTGGCCCGAAGTTTCTCGATTCTCCTTTTATGGAGGGGGAAAACATTCTCGAAGCTTCGTGACACTTCGAGCGGCAGGAGGAGGGGCCACCCCTGCATCTCCCCTCCCACGGCCGGCCCGCATTTATTGATCGGCATCGTAGGCTGGCCGTTTGGGTAACAAAGGTCCCTATGAGATCTTGAAGATCTATAAAAATGTAGCTGTTCTGCTCAAGGATCTTTCCACCTGTCGAAAAATCTGAGACCATATTTCCCAACTTAAATCTTTTAATTAGATATCCACGTGTTTTGATCTTTCCCCACTATTTATCTTTGGTTTTGTGTTATATGTTTGTTTTGATCTTCTTGAACGTGAGGCAGACATGCTACCACCGCGCTACCGAGGTGGGCTGTGTGTCTGTGTGTCTGTGTGTGTGTGTGTGTGTGTGTGTGTGTGTGTGTGTGTGTGTGTGTGTGTGTGTGTGTGTGTGTGTGTGTGTGTGTTTGTCATGATGCCGATCTTTTGTTTAAGTTTCCTTAACCTCTGCATCCCGTTTCTATTTGCTTCAATTTGTGTTACGTGCACAAGTGTACACTGTTTTACTTTTGTGTAAATTTTTTCACAGTCTTTACACTTAATCTTGTAAATGCCTGACTTCTCCTCTGGTTTTATCTTATCAGTATTATTACTGTTAAGTAGGTTTTTAATGTTGTAATTGTTTTTTGGTGCCAATGTTATATTGTATTTCTTGAATATTTTTTGGAACTTTTTTGTGGCCCAGGGGTGGTGAGTAAATTTAGCAAATCTAATTTCTTGTTTTATTAGTGTGAGAGCTGTGATCTGTTTTAATCTCTTTTGAAGTTTGAATGATTTTAGTTTTTTATCTACAAGGTTTTTTCCATATCCATTTTTAATTGCAGTTTTTAAGATTTGATGGTATTCTTTTTGATATTCTTGCTGGCTGAGGGGTAGATTTACTAATCTGTGTGTGTGAGACTGTTGATTGTGGCATGTTTGTGTGGAATTGGGTTGAAGCTATTTGCTTTGATGTAATTATCTGTGTGTGTTGCTTTTCTATGGATACCAAATTCTAGTTTTTCATTGCTTTTTGTGATTTTAAGGTCCAAAAAAGTTAGAGTACAGTCCTCTTCAGTTTCTACTGTGAATTGTATGCATAGGGAGGACAAAAAGAAACATAGGCACTAGAAAGAAAGAACACTTCAGGCACTTAAGATACAAAAATATTGATAAGTCTGCAATATCAGCTCATTTCTGGTCTGAAAATCATGAAATTGAAAATAACACCAAATTACTAAAATACGTACAAAAGCATAGTGAACTCGTCATATGGGAGAGAATATACTTAGAAAAACATAAAAACCAACTAATGAACTTTGAAATCCCGCCAGAAGAGAATCCCACATTTAAGTTCATCACTAAATCAACAGATGGCAGCAGCAACTCCAGAATTACCCACACCACTGGATCAAGCTTTAGTTGCATAAGAGCCGATATGCAAACGATGATTTGCGAAACATGTCCTCAAAATAGGTACGTAAGTGAAGCAGATGTGTAATAAATACGACTCATTATAAATTAATAATTATTTCGCTTCACTGTGGTGTTCCAATAGTTAAATCTCGATTCTTAAAACTGCTCATTGTTCGTTGCCATGAAGTTGAAGAACATTCTAAAACTGTTCAGTCTACTTTTATATAAAGGAAATGTTTTATTTTCATTAATGTTCAATATCCGTTATTGTGAAGTCATTGTATAGGCTGAAACGTATTTGTAAAGTGAAGAAGTTAATTACAGTTCTGGTGCAAAGTTTACAAGTCTTGCAGTATATAACTGCTGAGGTCAGTCCCGGGACAAAAAACAGGGTTGGTCTGCTTTGCAACACGTAGTTTTAGTTTCATTACAATTACTGTTCCCCATGCAGGTAGATCTGCCTTCCAGGGAGTGCAATGTGTTTGACATACTATGTTAATAGCATTACTTCCACAACAATTATTGGACAATCTCCATTTTATAAATCAAAAGTTTTGGGTATTATTTACAGCCATTAAATAGCTTGAAGAATAGAATTTTGAGTTGTCTAAAGGCAGTCGAGGAGGTGTCTGCAAAAATGAGCAATATACCGAATGCACCACCTACCAAATGAGCAAAAAATAAATTGTCCACTATTCTACAAAAAAAATACTGGATTTTCAATGCTGCATAATATAAGAAATAAACAAAGTTTCGGACAAACACATGAAAATGATTTGTACTACTCATATGCACTATTAACATCATGTGATGTTGAACAAACCTTCTCCCAATATTTTTTTATTGTTGCAGCAAGAGGCACAGAAAATTCACATTCGACAATTTACGAATGTACATGTTTGTTCACCGTAATTCCCGCATCGAAAGCAATGAGGATGGCCTATTGTAATGTAGGTTACACTTTGTATCCGTTCTGGACTGTACACACACAATGCATAGATTTACTTGTTGACATAAACGTTTTTAATGTCTCGCTTGGCCTTGTATAGTACCTGTGTGCATACATTGATTGCTAAGGGGTACACAATCCGATGTCTGGTGATTATTTTATTCAGCAATGCTAAAAGGCCTGGGAGCCAAGCAGGCCCAGCTAGGAGGGTTAAGAAAAGGCACCAAAATTTATACAACTAGACTGAGAAATATGTATGTAATGTGGATAAAATATTGTAAATAGCAAGTTGTATATATAAATTAAATTAAATTCAAATCAACAATTGTATTATTCTTTATCTACTGTTTCTTCAAACCTTTGAGGTTGAAAATGGAAACAAGGCTTTCAAACTACTGCCTCAATAATATAAAAATGTAAGTGATGGAGTGTTAAAAACCAACCACAAATAATTTTTTCAATTAATTTTGACATCAATGTTACTAAATTCCTCCAATCACACATAATAAGAGAATTTTCTGGTTTAAAAAGACATTTATTTTTATATTTTTCATATATTTTCATATCTATAAAAATTAAATCTGTAACATTTAAACCGAGAAGAAATAATTGAAAAACTATTTGAAGTCGATTTTTTGGCACTTCTTCACTTATATTTTATATTTTTGAGGGACTAGTTTCGGAAACCATTGCCTCCATTATCAACCTCTTTCCAACTGTCTGTATGTCGTGAAAAATGCTGTATAGGAGAGAGAGAGAGAGAGTCAAAAGCATCAAAATGAAACAAGAGAATAGCAGTAGCATTGCAATTTTGGAATGAAAACCATGACATTGATCCATATCCAAAATTACTAAAAGGAGTAACAAACCAAAATAAACTGACAATATGGAAGAACATAATTCATATAGAAAAATAAGGACCGAGTAATGAATGCTGAAATCTCACCAGTAGATAATTTGACAAAGAAGTTCATAGTTCCACCGCCAGAGAGAAGAGAGCAGATGGCAACAAAAAGTTGGAAAGAGGTTGATAATGGACATGATGGCTTCCGAAACTAGTTCCTAAAAATATAAAATGTAAGTGACAAAGTATCAAAAAACTGACTACAAATAGTTTTTTTCAATTAATGTTGATGTCAATGTTACTAAATTCCTCCATTCATGCATAACTGAGAAGAAATAATTGATGGTGCTATAGAACAAAAAGGAAAAAAATTTCATGGACAACATTTGCTATCCACTGCATGAAATTTTGTACTTTTCATATTATCTCTATATGTTTTATCTTATTGCAACAAAAGCCTAAAAATGTTCTCAAACTAAGCAATATGTACTTGGTTACTTGTATGATGTGGAAACAAACATCAATTGTGTATATCACAACCTACTGATTGTAACAAATGAACTCAAAAAATAAAGAAAAAGGACATGTTTTCATAGATGTCATACACTTTTTCAAACTTGGCAAATTTAAGACTATGCAATAATGAGTAATATTTTGAAAATGGATACTGACCCGATAAAAATTATACAAATTATACACTGTAATTAACTCTACATTTTTCCTGAAGTAGGTCTTTGTCTCTCATTTACAGTATGCTAGCCCTTGGTTCCCCAGGCCACATAAGCTCACCCTAAAAAACATTACTCACCCCCTGTAGAAGTCAGCGATAAATCTTTAGAATCTTTATGACTTGAACGATATCATGTCATATGGTTAACTACCAGCCCACTGTTGCTACATGATCAGAGGGATGTAGCAAGCTATGAGGCATGGTGTGTCAAGTATTCGTGTAATGCAATATGGATGGCAAAATGGGGCAATCCTATTTGACCATACCCATGGCCATATGGTAGGTGAAGTGTCCAGATTTGTTTGTGTGCAGAAGCAGACTGTCCAACAGGTCTACACGCTGTGGTACAATACACGTAGCCAAGAAACATGATGTCGAAATTGTGCTTGGAAAAGGATGACTGTAAGTGACTGGAAACAAGTTTCACGGCTAATAAATGCAAATCACTTACCAACCTGATAGAAATTGCTCCAGTCTGTGAATGCAGGTTCATCCCAACCTGTTAGTGAAAGGACAGTGCGACGGGTACTACATTCCATGAACATTTGGAGTCCGACACCTCGAAGGAAGCCCCTGCTCACCAAGAGACATAAAGCTACGTGACTTCAGTGAGCTAAAAACCACCAAATATGGACAGTAGCTGAAAGCAGAATGTCATGTGGTCCAATAAATCACCACCTTTTTGCTTCTATTCAAATGACGGGTGCACCGCCTGCCACAGAGCGCATTTCATCGGGATTGTGTGCAGGGTCAGATATAAGCCGGAGGTGCATCAGTAATGTTTTGGAGGTGGTTTTCTTACTAGGGATTGGGCTTGCTCGCTCTATCAGGTGGTCAATACGAGGAATCAGCATGTTTATTTGAACATTCTGTTGCCAGTTAGTCAATATCTCCATGATGATTGTGTTGAATCCCCTATATTTCAATATGATAACTGCAGGTTCTAGAAGAGTGTTAAACTGGTTTGAGAAACACACATGCATCTTATCACATCTCGATTGGCCTGCAAACTCACCCGACTTGAACCCAATCCAAAATTTGTGGGATATTTTAGAACAGCAGGTGAAATGCTGAAATCAGATTCCCCACAATTTGGTGGATTTGCACAAGCAGCTCATACATGAGTGCTGTCAGCTGGATGTGTCACACTTCCAGAACTCTGTGGACTCACTTCCTAACCAAATCCGAGCAGTCAAAGCCTTGCACCAGCCGGTCTGATGACATGATCCAGGAAGTGGAGAATATTGTTTTGGAGGATCGCCGATTAAGCGTTGCAGACATCGCCTCCAAAACTGACATTTCGGTGGGATCTGTGCGCACAATCCTGCGCGAAGATCTGAAAATTCAAAAAGTGTCTTCCATGTGGATGCCACGAATGCTGACAGATGATCACAAAGCTGTGCATGTGGCAAATTGTCAGGCGATGTTGACACGTGATGACGGCATGAATGGAACTTTCTTTCAATTGATTGTGACAATGGATGAGACGTGGATGCCCTTTTTCAACCCTGAAATGAAGCGCCAGTCAGCTCAATGGAAGCACACAGATTCACCGCCACCAAAAAATTTCGCGTGAGCACCAGTGCTGACAAAATGATGGTGGCCATTTTCTGGGACAGCAGTGGTGTAATCCTTACTTCAATGCATTCCAAAGGGCACTACAGTGACAGCTGCATCCTACCAAAATGTTTTGAAGAATAAACTCCTCCCAGCACTGCGTAAAAAATGGGTGGAAAAGGTTGGACGTGTGCTGTTTCATCAAGACAATGCACCAGCGCATTGGGCGAATGTGATGCAGGAATTTCTTCGTGACAACAAATTTGAAGTATTGCTCATGCTCCCTACTCACTTGACCTGGCTCCTAGAGATTTTTGGCTGTTTCCCACACTGAAAGACACTTGCCACGGTCGCAGATTCACTAGTCGTGCCGCTATTGCCTCAACAATTTTCCAGTGGTCAAAACACACTCCTAAATAAGTGTTCGCAGCGGCCATGAAATCATGGTGTCGACGTTGTGAAAAATGAGTACGGCTAGAAGGAGATTACGTTGAGAAGTGGCACTAGTTTCACTAGTGACACTAGTTTTTCTTGTGATTTGTAAGAAAAAAATGAGAGTTGTTATAACTTGAATGCACCTCATAAATAGGTAGAGCACATGAGCAAAATGCAAGCACACTCACACATACATATGCACATACTTTTTCTGAAAATACTCTATTTTGGGATGGAGGGCCTGGTAGGCATTAAAAGATGTATTTCTAGAAATATTTCAACACAAAATTTTTGGATGGGATATGCATAGCTGTCATAGGTAAGCGATAAAGAAGTCAAAAACAGAAAATGTTTATTCTCTCACTCCCCAAGTTTTTTTCTACTTTTTAGTAATGCCACATGTTATCGTTTTTATTTTATTTTCAGGAAGTATGTAAAATGCAATTATTAAAATTCAGATCAAAGAATGAACAGATGTCTAGTCTAGCTTACCATTCCTGTACCATGAAACAAATGTTTCTGTATTTTTACGAACAAAAACAAATCACAACATTTTCTTACCTCTCTAAAAGAGTAACACTTAGGCGCACCAGCTTTTTTCATATTTGGGCCACTTTGTAGTCTCACGTAGTCAGTCTGTTCTTTAGGCCTTCCTCTTTCTGAAACCTCCTGTTGTACTTGTTGTTGTTGTTGTTGGTGGTGGTGGTGTTCAGAGAATTTTACTTTTGCTGAGCTCTGATGATGAGTCTGTAATTTTCCTCCTGTTGTCCAGTCTTCTGTTTGAGCAGATACTTGAACCAAAGCATTCAATTTTGCTGCATTTTGCTTATCAGCTTCAACTTCCTATAAGAACAGAATATCTATTGTTAATACAGCTATTAATTAATTTCTTTTAAATGTGTAGGAGTTCATTTAATAAATTTGAATTTAAGTGAACAAGTTTGGGTATGCATAACCTAATATTTCAGGTGCATTCACTTTGTAGCAGAAATAATATGTTTGTAAATTATGTTAACAATAAAATTTATTATTATTGATACTTAAGAAAATAATATGAATTTACAAAGTTTTAGGATCACAGTTATTAATTTTGTAGAATTTTAAAAGAAATCTGTAACACTGACAGACACTTTCCCAATGCTTATATATCAAATTTTTGCTCTGTACAAATGCTGCTTTGATCCCCCTCAAAACACTTATTTTTAATAGTTTTTTTTATAAACACTACTTCTAATTTTGTACCAGTTCCTTAATGAATGTGACCTCTGTAAACAAAGTTCAATTATGCAAGTTTGGAGGAATTTAGTAGCAGTGATTCCAAACTAATTGATAAAACTATTTGTCCTTGATTTCTCACAGTGCATCTCTTACATTTCGATTTTTTGAGGGACTAGGACTAGTCCTTATTCTTTATTGAAGTTATTTTTGTTCATTTTTAATACTATACTACTTGGCTCATTTATTACTTTGTTGTAATACTTATCACAGTTTTCTATGATCTTCATGGTAGTGAAATTGATTTTGTGACCTGTACTATCTATTGTGCTACTACAGATTTACCAGTTAGCACAGCTTAATGCAATGTTGATGTTCTATGACTCACTCTTCCACAGTCCTCCCAGTCTAGCCAATTTTCTTGTGAATGAGAGAAAACATACTTTGGCTGGACTGGGAGGGCTATAGAAGAACAAATGAAAGAACATCAACATTGCATTAAGCTATGCTGTCTGGAAAATTCTGTGGTGACAGAAAGGCTTCCCATTTGAGAATTCAAATAACAAGGAATAATCCAAAATGGTTCACTCCACAAGAAAAGATGCTTCAGATATAAATTGTGTGCTTTAATGAGGGCTTCTTTTTTTGTAGTAAGATTTTGTCCGTCTCTTTAAGATTTGTAAGTTATACAAAAGTTACCTAGAACATTGGGGACTTCTAAAGTAATTTCCAGAGAATTCAAAATATATGTTGTTTTTTTTTTTTGTCATGAATATATCTTAAACATAGAGAATGTTATTATTAATTTTTAGATGAGTCGTATTTATTACACAGTTAAATCTCGATAGAGAATGTTATTGAAAATCATTACAGCCATTTTCTAAAAAATCAGAACTTTTTAAAAAATTCTTTCATCTAAAACATAGTCTGGAATGGGGAGATTTTCTTGAAAATCTTTGGGTTGCATCCTTGGAAGAAGCTGAATTAAATACCACATAAGGTGTCTAATTGGTTTTTTATTTATGCTGTTTACACACACTTGCACCTATTCACACCCACACCCACACACCCTTTTCTAAAAATACTGTTTTAGACTCAAGAGAATTTGAAAACATATACTTCTGCTCAAATCTTTGCATCATCTGTTTGGGTGGAATGCAATAATTTCTCTTTTTACTGTATATACCTAACACAGAAAGTGAAAATACCTCAAAAATGCCATCTGCAAAAAAAAAAGGGGGGGGGATGGTGTGCGTTACTATCATTTACAAATGTTTTGCAGTATGATTTTACCCATCTCCTTCAGTTTAGCAGTTATGCAAAAGTCACCCAGAAAGGGGACTTCAGGCTATTCCCAGAAAATCCAAAATATACATCCCATTTGTCATAAAAATAACTTGCACATAAGATACTTTAATCAAAAACATTAGAGACACTTTTGAGAGCATCAACATGTTCAAAAAATTGTTCCTTTATTGTGTATTTTGAAGTGAAGGATTTCTTGAAAATCTTGTGTTGCATTCTTGGCTGATTTTGAACTTGAATATCAAGTTTGGCATTTAAGCCACTTTTCATTCCCGTATGTATTACATATAGTAGAGAAGCTAAAATGATAAAGAGTGATCTGGGTGAACTAGGGTTCACACATTTCAACTGAATATTTGCACCATATTTATGTTTGTAATGGCTTAATAACTATAAAAAAAAAAAAAAAAAAAAGATACCAAAACTATACATTTTTACTCAGAACTTAAAACATTCACTAAACAACCCTGAGAAAAGCCAACATTTATTTACAAACAAAAAATAAAATGCTTGTTTCTCTTAAGTATTATACAAGAGAACCTCGAAATTCAAGCTGTTACACCATAAAACTATTTTATTTAAACTGTCTTTTGGAAAACATATGAGATCAAATAACTGAGTTAATGTTCTATATCACTAATAGTTCTAAAATGGGATAAACCGCATGTATTAAATTCTTCCTTTGCAGTAGAAGAAATTATCTCAATTCTGATGATGATGATCTGCAGTAAGATATAACATTAATTAAATAATTATTGAAATATTGCATAGATTATTTAAGCTCAAAGTGATTAGCAGATAAAATTAAATGCACACTTTGTATACTCAAATTTTTGTTATGACATATCTAACGTACCTGCAAGCTAATTTCAAATTATTTGCTTCCATAACACGTTATATAGGTGTTGAAGATAAAATGTGTTAGTTATTATTCATGAGTGTATTTAGAATATAAGGTGACACCGAAAACATCCACAAAATCTAAAAAACTCCTGAAAATTGTTTAGAAGTAGATGACAGTAAATGCAATACAATGTTTTGAGGAATTATTGCGTTCTTTAATTGCTTATTTAATTAAATAAAAATACCCGTAATTGTTTTATGAAATAGCTTAGTCGTTTGGTATTGGGCTTGCTATCTTCTAATGAATGTAAAAATATACCTCATAGCGCCTCCTAATTTCTTCATTTTTTCTCCGAATTTTTTCAATCCGCTCCTCCAATAAAACGGTTTCCTGCTTACTTCGTGACATTGTATTTACATTAACATTTTCATCGTCTGCTTTAAGGTCTGCCTGCTTCACAGCTTGATTAACAGTTGTTCTGTGATTGACCTATTAGTTAGCCATAAGCCGGAATTGCATGCCTCTGTGTACAAAAGTTTACTGTGCTCATTGGTCAAATTTAGCAAAACCGGATGTTCGTTCCTGAAAAAGTCATATTCAGAGTAGCCAACAAAATATTCCACTCCAGTGTCATTTAAATTTACATTTGTTTAAACCGCACACTCGAAAAGAATTGCATATGGGAAAGTTGTCATTCTGCTGCAGTTTGAGTCAAGTTGTATTTATTTGTATTGAGGTTAAGGATCAGCAATCGGACATTTAAATTTAAAGGGTGTACACTAAAAAGAATTCTAATATGCTGACATAGAAACTATTAATTGAAAAAGTTGGGTTTAAAGACAACTGATCATGTTTAGGGATGCTTCTGCTAGAAAGCAGTTGCTGAAAGTCCCTTTTCAAAATGCCAATTTCGAAAACAGCCCTGATATTTCTTGTATTTGTTGTGATGTTGTCTGTTTTCGTAGCCAATATTTCGAATTTGATATCTGTAGGCGATGATTCTGATCTAAAGTACGCCTCGAATTTTGTCGATTCATATGAATATAAAAGTGATTCCACAAAGGACAGTTTGATAATTGGGGATAGTGCCGATCATCTATTGTGGTTCCTGCAGGTTTGAACCAATTTTAGTTCCTTTTGTAGAATATATGCAATGCAAATAAATGTGTTTTCTAAGAAATAGGGTACCAGCCGATAGTAAACCGTAGACCTATTCAAAACCTACTGTGTTCTCCTTATCCTATAATACGTTATGCTTATAAATGCCACATATATTTAAAACATATTACACTGTTGAATAGCTATCATACCAAATCCACTTTTGTTAATCAGAGTGGAATTGGACACGTTTATTTCTAACTTGCATATTGTTTCTATATTGTATTAAGTATCTCAATTCACTCAGCATAACATTAAGTAAATTCACTGACTGAGATACTAGTTTTATCATCACAGCTTGCCTACTGAGAAACGTAACATTATGTAAATGGGTCTTGTTAAGAATAAGATATTGAATTAATGCAAAGTTCTAGAACAATAACTTAAAAATGTAAATCAGTAGCACAGCATACAGCATAAGTTGTGGCTATCATGAACTAGCATGGTCCCCGGGCCACTGCTTAATTATGCTCCAATCATTGCATTCTTAACACCTCTTCCTCTAGCAAATAGATCATGAATTAGAATGGTCCCTAGAGCATAGCACTGCTTTGTTTTGTTCTTCAGGTCCTCACCATGAGCAAAGCTAGGTTAATGTCAAATCCTTTCTCCGTACCTATGCCTTAAAATTAATAAATAATAAATCATTGAATATTATGTGAACTGTGAGAATAGCCAAATAATGGCATAATTTGGTTGAAATAAATACTTATTGTATAAAAAGTAATATGCATATGTTAAGGCATGCCAGCTCTTGGAAATTTAAAAAGAAATACCGGCAAAGGGTATAGGCATATTCACTTTGACTGTTTTGGACCTTAAACCAGCATGGTCTCCAGAGCACAGCACTGTATTGTTAATGACAAATTTATCAAATTATTGATGCACATTGTTGTGAGTTTATTCCCTTTTAAATATAAATAAATGAATGCATATTCATTTCACATGTAAATTATCCTTTCCCCCTTTTTCCTCAAGCTTATCAATAGAAAGCCTAGGAATGGCGGTGATCTGAAGTCAAGTCACTGGGAGGAGAGACATGAGAGCAATGATTGGAGGGGAATTGTTCTGTAGTCCGAGGATTGCCTGATTCATTATTGTCTAAGTTGCCTTAATTTATCAGTCAACTTACATATACCTCCAAGAATATTGTCATGGAAGACATATATACTTGAAAAATCTAAGAGGAATTCTGATGGATAGATGCTTTGAGTATGTCTCCCTTAGTAGAGAATGATACGAAATGCTGCATATTTGTAGCACTATACCCTTCTTACCCTCAAAAAACACATGCAAATGGGTAAATACTTTCTTGGAAATTGAAAAGTTTGCTTTGCCCTTTAGAAGTATGTTAGCATTAGATAAAAATCCAGAATTATTTTGTATTGCATTTCAATACTTTCATAATACCCAAGAGGACCAAACTTATATGTAGCAAACTTTAAAAGTAGGGAAAAGTTGAGAAATAGTGCTGTAAATATCCAGTTCCCTGAAGTGTGTTACTTGATATTTATATGTTGCAAGCGGTTTGAAAAAACATATAAGGCATTGGTAGAAGTGAGATGGTATAGAGATATGGGGAATAGAGAAAAGTTGGAGAATGATGGATAGGATGTCTATCAGATTTTGTAAAATCAGCTGGGAATTACATAAAGTGGAGCAAAAGCAAGAGTATTGTGGAAAATGGGAAAGGTAAGAGCAAGAGGAGCTGCGTATTGGAGAGTTCTTAAAGATAGGTTCAAAATTTCAAAATTCAAGATGCTGGAGGTCTCTTTGCTGAAAGAATGTTTAAAATTCCCTTAGGTGAGGGGATATTTATTTAGTAGACAACGTTGGGAACAAGTTAACCACGAATGGAATGAATGATCTATGGTCAAGGAGAGAGGAATTGGAAAGAGGTTTCTGGAAACTGACCCAAAATGGGTTTAAGGATGTACGTAGATTGCCAGAAACTTCATTCTACAGCGAGGGAAAGCCCGCCTCGGTAGCGTGGTGGTAGCATGTCTGCCTCACGTTCAAAAGGTCCCAAGTTCGAATTTTGGTCAGGGTGAGCTACCTGGATAAGGTTTTGTCCAGGGTATTCCCTTATCCTGAAAGACGAATGTCGGGTAACTCTAAGCTCTATAGACTCTGGGCTCATTTGAGCATCATTTCACCTTTTCCATTCATCGTCGATATGACTTAATGTTGGAGAACGTAAATTACAAAAAAAAAAAAAAAAAAAAAAAAAAAAAAGGAAGGAAACGATGAGGGAAGAGAAGTTATTAAAGTTTTATCAGCAGATAAGAGGTGTTACTAGAAGAGAAATGCATATAAGTGTGTGTAATAATTAAGAGAGGGAGGTGTAAAGAGGGATTAGCATAGATTTGGAATATGAACTTCAAGAGATTAGGAGAAACTGGAAAGGCCTATTTATACAATAGCAGAAAGTGTAGAGCATATCTTATTTGAATGTTAAGGAACAACTGCATGACATAAATGTACAATATGTGGCAAATGCTAAAATTATACAAGCAAATTGCACTGAGCAATGTTTGCTGATGAAACAAATTATCAGGAATCTTGGGAAGTTTTTGTACCTATATGGTTAAGAAAACTAGTTACTATCAATAAGAAGAGATTGTGAGTTGGTCTTGGTTAGCTTTTTGGAAGTACTCAGTAATGTTATTTTGCTGTGTATGAAATATCCTCCAATGTTAAGTCATATCAGATGAATGAAATTGGCAAAATGATGTTCAAATGAACCCAAGGTCCATAGAGCTTAGAATTACCTGATATTCATTTTTCAAGATAAGGGAAATCCCTGGAAAAAAAACCTTATCCAGATGACTACCCTAACCGAGATTCAAACTTGGGACCTCTTGAACATGAGGCAGATATGTTACCACCTACACTAAGGGGCAGGTGCTTAATATAATATATCTGATTAAAATGAGGCTAAGTAAGTTTGGTTGAGTATTGAATGTAGATCAGTACTCCAAATTAAAGACCTTTTCATCTTTTTATTGTAATTTTGTGAGGTTGTGGTCCTGTAACTTGGCTTCAACTAATGTATTAATGAAACTTGGTACAAATAAATACTTACCTAGTTATATAGATTAAAAAGAAGTATTTCAGAAAGTGGAGTGCCATTGTTACTAAAATTAGGCAAGTGAGTCAACCTTGTACATACTTTTCTCCACTTACAAGTTTTTTATGAAGACTAGTTTCTGGGGACTTCTCCCCTATCGTCAGTTCTGTGGTTGACTGATGATGCATCCGGTGTCTGCATCTGGCTTGGTGTTGTGCAGCCATCTAACGTCCTGGTAAGTTTGATGACGTCATCTACCGCGGGAATTTCAAAATTCATCAAGAGGTCCTGTTTTTTCGTAATAAATATGTTTTCCCAAATCTGTAGTTCCAGAGGTTTCTTTGCCTGTTTGATCAGTTCTATTTCTTGTTTTATGTTGTGATTCTCAGACCAAAAGTGATGTGCTATGGCCGACTTGTCCATTTGTTTGAATTTAATATTTCTGAAGTGTTCTTTCATTCTTGTTCCTAGATTCCTTTTGAGTTGCCAGGATTGTGACAAGATATACATTGGTAAGACCAAAAGGAATCTAGGAACAAGAATGAAAGAACACTTAAGAAATATTAAATTCAAACAAATGGACAAGTCGGCCGTAGCACATCACTTTTGGTCTGAGAATCACAACATAAAACAAGAAATAGAACTGATCAAACAGGCAAAGAAACCTCTGGAACTACAGATTTGGGAAAACATATTTATTACGAAAAAACAGGACCTCTTGATGAATTTTGAAATTCCCGCAGTAGATGACGTCATCAAACTTACCAGGACGTTAGATGGCAGCACAACACCAAGCCAGATGCAGACACCGGATGCATCATCAGTCAACCACAGAACTGACGATAGGGGAGAAGTCCCCAGAAACTAGTCTTCATAAAAAGCTTGTAAGTGGAGAAAAGTATGTACAAGGTTGACTCACTTGCCTAATTTTAGTAACTTACCTAGTTATTAATGGTAGGAGTATATGGTTCCTTATAATGGTAATGAAAACAGACAAGCAAACTTTCCCTCTGAAAGATTAGTATTTATTTATTTATTTATTTATTTATTTATTTATTTATTTATTTATTTATTTATTTATTTATTTATTGTTATCTGAAAAGGTTCCCAGAGCCATAGCTCATGCTAGGGAACAGTACAAAAATATATAAAATGATGGCAAACAGCCCTTGACAATACTTATATTACATTTTTAGAGTAGGAATGAATTACCGTACAAGAATAACATATATGAAACATACAAAGATACAGACATTCACTATAACTCAAGAAATAATAGTAACAAAGAACTTACAGAAAAATAGAAGCTACATATTCTATGGGACATTAATCCATATTAATTTTTAAACAGGTCAGCTTTCAAACCAGCTATAAATGTGTAACACTTTATCAGCTATCAATATATGCCTTCAGTAAATTTTCAGCAACTTTCCTTTTAAAACCTTTTATGTTCCTGCAGCCTTTCAGTTCCAGTGGCAGTGCATTATATAAGTTGATAACGTGTGAGGTTAAGCTGTTCAGGCCATAAGTAGAAGTGTTCACTGTTGGTTTTGTTAAGTTTCCTTTATTTCTTGTATTATATATATGTGAGGAGCTTTCAAATGTTAGATTGGACTTTAGAAGATTATTTTTTATTTTGTGGAGATATATTAGCAAGGACAACTCTATGTTTAGTTGTAATGGTAAAATGTTAGTTACATGGTAGAGTATTTTAAAAAATACCAAAATCAACTGTCAGTGCTTAATAGATATTTTAAATGTTTACAGATCTCAGATATTCATATTAGCATCTTTCATGATGAAACCAGAATCACTGAACTGCAGGAGTTCTGTGACCTAACCATAAGTGCTATAACGCCAAGTGTAGTTTTGGCTTCAGGTAAGTTGTTACATCTGCAAATTGGAGAAATTGATATAAGCTAAGAATTAATCATGGCTAAAAATTCATTTTGAAAAGTATTTGACTCGGTAAGGCATCCAAATTCCAATATTTATGAAGATGTAAAAAAATTGCTTTTTTTTAATGTTGTACAGGTTATGTGTACAATGTGTCATGCAAAATCAGCAGTATCAAAGGGCCTGTGTACATGACAGGTAGTCAGTAAAAGATGAGACGCATGTGCTCAAACTCAACACAAAAAATGCATGCACACACACACACACACACACACACACACACACACACACACACACACACACACACACACATAGACACACACACAAAACCAAACTGTATAGTTTCATTTCATAGTTCTGTTTCCATTTATAACAGAAAACTTCCTACTAGAAGAAATCAACATCCCAGGATACTATGCAATACCTAAGCTGGCAGACAAAGGACCACAGGGCAGACCCTCCGGGGATTATCCTGTATATTTAAACCAACAATGGGGCAGCTAATCAGTCACCACAGAGAAAAAGACACTGTCATACTGACTTTCAGAAATCTAGTGGTAATAGGCATGTACATCAGACCCACCGCAACCGCAGAATATATAATAGAGACCATCATGCAAGCACTAGAACTTGTGATAGTAACACACCAACCATCTTCAGGCGCTAATGACCTTAGTGGTTTTGCGCCATTAAAACTCACTTCCTTCCTTTACCAACCATCTTGGGCAAGGACTTTCACTGTCGCAGGGACAAACCTGACAGAAAGTCTACAAGTATTTGAAACGCTTGAAGAAGAGGGGTTTTCTTTAATCATTAAGGTGTACCATCCAACATATATAGCCCATAAAGGCACAAGTGTGATTGATCTTATATTCTGCAGAGGGAAAGAAATAGAAATCATAGGACAAAGACACTTATGAATGCTGATAAGGAAACACGTCCCCATCCTTACAAGACTCATCATGGACAAAATGCAAACAGATGACAACACAAGGCAGCAAATCTCAAGACACATTGACACGGAAACACACAAAGAAATACTAGATTAAGATTATTCTGGCATACCTGTACAAAGACGACATAGACATGTTTATTAATTTTTAGATGAGTCGTATTTATTACACATCTGCTTCACTGAAGCAGATGTGTAATAAATACGACTCATCTAAAAATTAATAATTATTTCGCCTCACTGTGGTGTTCCAATACAGTTAAATCTCGATATAGACATGGTTCTTTATCTGCTAACATCAAGTCTGTTGGGTGCTGCATAGAATAATTCAGAATGGTCTAGAAAAAGCAAGCCTGGTTTGACCAAGAGTACTACAAGGTAAGAAAAGCAACATTAGAGGTTGTACACCTAATGAGGATCCAGAAAACAGAAGAACCCTAGCAAGGTATGCATAAGAAAAGGTGAAATATAAAAGCTTCCTGAAACAGAAAGAAAAACTATTTGCAGAATCCAAGGAGCAGAAGATTATAGAAGCAACTGAAATAGCACCATACCAAATTCTGGAACCAAGAAGAACGAAAGGCTGTCCCTAGGTACCAATGACAGAGTGGGAAGAACATATCTCTGTAATACTGCAAAGATCACAAATGGAAGAACAGGATACCCTAGCAGGACCCAGGGAGATGACCTCACCATTCTCAATAGAAGAAGTTAGAACAGTGATCCAAGGAGGGAAACAGAAAAGTCCTGGGTCCCGATAAACTTACAAATGAGGTTATACAAGAAGCACTACCATTCATCCTAGAGATATGGACTGCAATCTTTAATGAATGCTTGACTCAGAGAAAGATCCTGACATGCTGAAGAAAATCCACAAGTCCTATACAAAGGTAAAGGGCCAAGAGACTCCCCCAATGCATATCGAGGAATAGCCCTGAAGTGCAATCTCCTTAAAATGCTCTCAAAATTGATACTAAACCAAATCCTAGCAGAGGCAATGACCCACATACCAGAGCAACAATATGGCTTTGTCACAGGAAGATCCACAACTCAAGCAATAGGAAAAGTACTGAACATAATATGGGAGAAGCACAAGGGAGGGCATATATATGCCTCCATTGTAGACTACACCAAAGATTTTAACGGGGTCAACAGGATGATACTGATGAAACTAAATTGCGTCCTAGGAGAAGAGAATCCCATCTGGCAGATCATAGAAGGAGCTCTCTATTATTCAACCTGCTCACACACGATGTAATCTGAGAGACCTCAGCGGAAGACATAGACATGCTCTTGTATGCCAATGACATTATCATGCTGTCGAAGGATAAACAAACTCCAGCACGTATTAGACAAGCTGCATAACTGGTCATAGATAAACAGACTTGTCAGAAACGTCAACAAAACTAAGGTTATGAAATTCAGAAGGGGAGGAAGAATCTCCAACAATGATAAACTTCATTGCAGAGGAGTCACACTAGAATGGGTGAATTCCTACAAGTACCTGGGCCTAACTCTCCAAGTAGCGGGGAAGTGTTTCACAAAACACCTTGATGACAGATGTACAGCAGTGGTCAAGGTAATATACAAAATAAGGAACCTGGACAAAATCTCACTCAGAACAGCAATGAGGCTCTTTTACATAAAGATAGTACCAATAGCATGCTACACTGTGAATTCCATGGAACTTGTTAACATCATTGAACTTAAAAGCGACTGGAGATAGTAAAGTCTAGCTTCTTAAAGAGGGCACTTTGCCTCGCAACAACAACAAGGTCAAAGTTAGTGTACCACCTGGCAACAACGGACTTCTTTATCCAGGAACTCAAGATCCAGAACAACCTACCAGCATATGAAGCCCACATAAGTCAGAGAGAACATAAAGCAGCGGAAATAGACCCATACTTTTACAATATGCCAGCCACGAAAACTGATGACTGGAAGTAACAAAATTTCAAGCTCAGGCATGTGTATACCAGAATTGCAGCTCATGGTTTCCACTATAGGATCTGCGAGAAGAGGGGATTTCACCACCCTGAGATGGACTGCCGCTGTCTACTATGCAACAAGTGATGTCATCTTTACCACATACTGGTCTGCAAAGCAAGGACTAATTCAATAGTATATTATGCCAACAACCAAAATTGTGGTTAATTCTCATTATTATGTACACATTGTGTTTAATAAATCATTTATTATTTCCATTTATAGTACGTCTGATGTTTCCCCAGAATCGCGGCTACGGATCTAAAACATCAAATTGAGCAAATGAACTTGGAAAAAATCGGACCAGAAGCTGTGGCTCTGCATGTGGGAACAAATAACATGAGAGATGGAGTTTGTGCCAAGGAAATTATGGGGGAAATTATGGATATAGTACAGGCCATCAAGCGGCAACTTCCAGAAGCAAAAGTGGTTGTAAGTGGGTTATTGTGAAGAAGAGGCGTAAGTAATAGAAGAATATTCCGGATCAATAGTGAGATAAATTGGATGTGTAAGGTGAAAGACTGTGAAATGGTAGATGGAAACTGGTGGCTAAGTGACAGTGACTATACTAAAGATGGGGTGCACTTGAACAAAAGAGGTGTTTTCATATTTGGTAATTTATTGTATAACACTATATCCTCTGTCATGTGTAAGGGAAACTGAGGGTAGGTTGTGAGGATGTTAAGCTAGTGCCCATGGCAAAAGGTTCAAATTACGTAGTAAATTATTTATGTAAAACTAGAGACCAACAAAATTTGAATATGCTAGAAGTATTTCATCTAAACATACAGTACATACAATCCAAACTGTTAGCACTATCACAAATATTAAATGATATAGATGCAGATGTATGCATTATAACTGAGCATGGTGCAAAGAATGAGGAAATTTGTAACATCGACAATTATATTGTATAAATATTAAAAGCAGAAGCATTATTAACAATGAAGTATTCTTCATTTTTGAGTTTGATTTATGAGTCACTATGTTTACACTCAAACTCAAAAATTATATTGTAGCTTCAAATTTTGTAGTGGTGCGGCCATGATGTACACAAAGCCGGAAATAAAGTTCACTGCACTAAATCTAAATGATTTATGCATAGAGAAGGTTCTAGAAGTGTCAGCCATTAGAATTGCTACAAATATTGGAAATGTTATTGTATTTGGAATATATTGTTCATCCTCATCTCCTGTAAATGAATTTATAACACAACTGGAAATTATACTCCAGCAATATTCAACGAGTGATGCTAAAGCTATTCTAGCAGGAGATCTTAATATTAATTTAGACCCTAATGATAAATCATACAAAAAGACCCTAATGATAAATCATACAAAAGCCTAAAAGAGGTGTTTAATTCATATAATATAAAAGATTTAATACAAGAACCCACTAGAGTAACTGATAGTACCTCATCTACCATATTGCATTAAATGCAACAAAAATATCCTCAGTTGTATTAGAAATTCATATTTCTGATCACTATGCCCAATTACCTACCTTTAATGTAGCTTACCATGGGCTAGGTGGTAAAGAAAGAAGAATAGTAAGGGGTTTAAGTAATGAAAACCCAAACAATTTAACAAATAGTTTAGCTGTAATAGATTGGGAAAATGCATTATGTGAGTGTGGTAATATAAATGATAAATGGAGTCAATTTTATAATTTATTTAAATTGAATTTTTATGCTATATGTTCAAAAATAAATGTGGACGTAAACAATATTGGAAGGAAAAGAGTAAAACTACCTTTAACAATGATGAAACTGAAAGAAAAAATAAAAGATATGTATATTTTCTATAAAAGTTCATCACTAGAATACTATAAAATTAGATATAAAGCAGTCAGACGTGAGTATCTCAAGAACTTAAAAGCTGTTAAAATTTATGCATATAGAGAGAAGATGCAGAAGTCAAAAAATGTCAGCAAAACAGCCTGGGGGTAATAGATGAAGCTAGAAGATATACTGGTTTACATAAAAATATAAAACTAAACCTAAATGGGGATGTGGTTGATGCTCCGGTTACTATAAGCCTAAAGTTTAATGAATATTTCATAAATATGTCCACGTACACGACTAGTGGGGTAATTTTGTAAATGTAAACACTACAAGCAAATCCTCCTCCTTTCTCAAACCAGTCACAGAAGATGAAATCATTAAGATAATCAATAACTTACCAAACATAAAGAGTAGTGGATGGGATGAAATTAGCTCAGTTTTATTAAACAGATGTAAATGTGTTATTGCAAAACCATTAACTTATCTAATTAACTTCTCAATAGAGCAGGGACAGTTTCCAGAAATGTTGAAATTAGGAATAATTACAATGATATTTAAAAAGGGAGATGAATTAAGTATTAATAAGTATAGACCTAATAGCCTTAACATCTGAAATAGCCAAATTGTTTGAAAGGATTTTGTTGTCAAGATTAGATAACTACTTGAGTAAATTTAATATATTACAGAACTTTTAACATGGATTTAGAAAAGGGAGATCCACTATTTCAGCTATTAATCACTCCATATATGAAATAATTGAGAATCTAGAAAATAATGAAAAGGTCAGTACATTAGTTTTTTATCTATCTAAGGCCTTTGATTGCGTTGACCATAATATTTTAATTAGTAACTTGGAAAAGTATGGCATAAGAGGATTACGCTTGGGTTTAATTCGTAGTTATCTGATTGGAAGAAAGTAGTTTACGGAAATATCATACAAAAAGGGAGATATATACAAAAAGTAAAATAAAATTTGGAAACTGTGAAGAATGGTGTACAGCAAGGGACAGTGTTGGGGCCTTTACTGTTTATTATTTATATTAATGATATTAAAAATCCCCTGAATATTTCAGTGTTAACTTATGCAGATGATACCACAGCTGTTTTTGACCTGAAAAAACCTAATAATTTAAAACCTCATATATTTCAAAAATTAAAACCAATGACTTAAAAATTTCTTTAAATGTAATAAAGAATAAATAAACTGGAATAAAATGGTAGAAGGATTGAATACTACATTAAATAATACCAATACCACTTTAGCAAAGATATTGGGAAGTTGCCAAAACTTTTCCATCTCTTAAAATCTGTATGAAAATTCTAATCTCAGCTGTTTGAACAGTTGTTTAACTCTTCAAATTTTTGCAAGGTGAATGGTTTCATATGCAAAATTAAAAAAGATGTCTATGGCAAAAGGTAAAATGGCATGAGGGTGATAAGATCATGCTACAGTAAACTGCCAGATATAAATGTCAAATGGTTGGAGAGGATTTATACACCAGTAGTAGAAAATAAAATGTTACATGAATCAGAGGTATAGGGAGTAGATGAGGCTTGGAGAGGCACTGATAGAGTACATAGTTCCTTTTGTACATATATATTGGGATTACCGATAGCATCACCTAATGGGGCAGCACATTTGGAATTGGGCAGGCAGTCTACTAAAATTAAAATCCTGTCAAGCACAATGAAACATTTATATAGAATCGCTAACTTGGAAGAGGACAATATAATTAAAGAATGTTTTCATATTCAAAGGAGAAGTAACTGGTGAGGGTCTTGGGTAGATAAAATGAATGACGTGTTGAAGCAGATAGGTATGGGTCATTCTTTGATAAATGCAGAGTATGGGTATAGAGGCTTCTGGAAAGAAGTTAAGATTAGAGGATATTGACAGACAAGACATTTTTGCCAGTACAAATGACAAAAGCTCACTGAGGTTATATAGAGAAATAAAAACAACCTGTGGGAGGGAAGGATATATATGCATAAGTTAGGGTAAGAAGCTTTTGCTTGGACGAGAACAGGAGTGAGAAACTTGAAAGGTATAGGTCAAAATAGAGAGGTCAAGATAGTGGTTTATTTAGCAGGTTCCTCAGACTGCTAAATAAACCACTGAAAAATACAATCCCCAACAATTTGAAATCAGGAATTTATCAGATTAATTGTGAAACCTGTGAAAAAAGCTACATAGGAAAAACTAAGAGAAACTTGTTAACCAGGCAAAAAGAGCACCAGAGGAACATTAAGTTGAAACAAACAGATAAATCTGCAGTTTCACACCATTTTTGGACAGAAAACCACAACATTGGCCACAACATTAAACTGTTAAAATCTTTAAGTACACCCATAGAATTGGATATTTGGGAAAAAATATTCATAAACAAAAACCGTGATAAAGTTATAAATTTTGAAATCCCGGCATTAAATGAAGTATTAAAACTTAGTGCCCCTAACACCAGATGGCAGAGTGATCAGAGCTCCGTAGTAGTGGAAGAAGAGGAAGGTTCATTTAGTCACCAAACAGCTGAGGATGAGATCGAATGATCTTGAAAACGTTTCAATTATACAAGTAAGTGAAGTTTGAGTGTAAACATAGTGACTCATAAATCAAACTGAAACATTAAAATATAGTTTGACTCAAAATTATATTAATTTTATGCTTCATTGTACTGTAGTCCTTACCCATAGGTATAGTTTTTAAGATCATTTGAGCCTGCCTTGGTAGCATAGAGGGTAGCTTGTCTGCCTCACGTTCAAGAGGTTCCAAGTTCGAATCTCGGTCAGGGTGAATTACTTGGATAAGGTTTTTCTGTTTTTTTTTCTTATCCTAAAAGATGAATGTTGAGTAACTGTAAGTTCTATTGTCCCTGGGCTCATCTGAGCATTATTTCACCCATTCCATTCATCGCCTGATATGATTTAAGGTTGGAGGATGTAAATTACCTCCCCACCAAAAAAAAGTTTGTCTTCTCATCCTCAGCTGTTTGGTGTATGATGAATACTTTCTTCCTCCTTCACCACTCTGCTGCTCCAATCCTCTTGCCATCTGGTGTTAGGGATGCTAAGTTTTAACAATTTGTTTAATAAAATAAAAGTGAATCGAGAAGATATTGACACATTGCTTCACTCACACTGTTTTTCACAGGAAATGTTTCAAGAGCCGATGATGGGAGCAACAGCTCTTGAAACATGTCCTGTGAAAAGCAGTGTGAGTGAAGTAATGTGTTTATCTTCTCAATTAACTTTTATTTTAACTTGTGCTTCACTGTCTCTACACTTCTTTCAATGTTTATACGTTGTTTAAGGCTTGGATTTCAGAATTTCCGACTTTATTATTGTTGATTATGTATTATTATTATATATTATTGTTGTATTAGTAATATATATGTAGTATTATATATTATTGTTGATTATGGTGATATTTTTCCCAGTTATTCAATTCTCTTGGTGAACCAAGTGATTTTAACAGTTTTATGTTATGGCCAGTGTGGTTTTCTGTCCAAAAGTGGTATGACATTGCAGACTTCTCTGTTTGTTTCAATTTTATGTTTCTCTGGTATTCCTTTAATCAGGTTACCAAGTTGCTTTTAGTTTTTCATATGTAGCTTTTATCATAGGTCTTACAGCTTATCTGATAAATTCCAGATTTCAAAGTTTTGAAGAGTATGAGTGTAAACAAAATGACTCAAAACTCAAAAAATAAGAATAACTTCACTGTTAATGCTTCTGTTTTTAATATTTATAAATCCAATGGCATCAGTAGTCCAGTGAGGTTCCTTCTTCTTATATGTTGGTCTGCTACTCTGTATTGAAAAAAATTGAAAAAAAACTAGCTATATGCGAGTGCTCACACTGCATTATACAGCAGTTGAGACCTGCATATCATTAGCACCAGTCATTTGATGATGCCTGGACTACTGTGACATTCAAATGATATGTTTGCGCTTTAGCGCTACCACACAAATAACCAATTGGTCCTTTTGTGCTACCACATTGCATTCCCCTTAACTATAATGCACACCAAGTGAACATGTCTCTATTAAATATTTTTTGCACTAGAAAAATATTTAAAGTTCTTAAAAAATAATGAAGGGTGAGGTAGGAAGTAATGTTTGTAGCACATTTGTACAAATTACATATTTTATCTTAGATAGTTTTCATAATGCAAATGAATAAACATACGCATATATTATATCATTACAATGTGTTGGACATAAGCACTCTAATGGCTGTTATAACTTGCTTATTTGTTTGTATGTGTGTACACATATTTGTATTTATTCAGAACTGGATTATAAATTATTAACATGGTGTGCTAAAATTTGCACATGCCAAAACTTTTGTTGTTGAGAGAGAACAATTAACTTTCCTCTTAGTTTGCAAAATGCTGTTATCAGCAGAATGTGAGGTATTGCATGTTTATGATTGTGTTGCTTGTAATCAGGGACAGTGTTTATTTACCCTACGGAGTTCATATCAGCATTGTTCATACCTTGCATTTGCAAAATGTACAAAATTAGAAATTATGGTGATAATAGACTTATATTTGTACTTAGACAAGACATGGGTAAATAAAAGCTACTCCTCAAAGATCAATGTGGCAAGATTTGTTAAAAAAGGTTTGGCATAAAGTTACTGTTGGAAATGGCAATCAGCTTATTTGTTATGCAGGATCTCCTAAGAGAGTATTCCTACTTGAAAACAAATGAAATTTTCTCTCCAAAACTACCTCAAACTATCATGACTGCTGATTCATTTAAAGTATGGTTTCTGAATAGGTTCTTAAATTATTTAGAAGAGGGAAGCATTAATATGGTGGATAACGCCTCATGTCATTGGGTTATTGAAAACAAACCATAGAATATGGTCAGCAGAAAGAACCAAATTGTTGAATGGTGGCAAAAAAGGGGGTTTAAATTGTTAGCAACAGAAACTAAGCTTGAGTCATTGCATTGATTACTTCTGTTCATATATTAGGAAAAGATGTATCAGGTGGATCAACTTGCAATTAAATTGGACATAAGATAATCCTCAGTACAGTCCAATTGACTTAGTGTGGACCAAATAAATTGGTAGGTAGCAGAGAGAAGTAACACTTTTAGACTGACTGACATTGAATGACTTATTAGGAAGAAATTCGCAGGATAACACAAGACTGGGAAAACTGTGTGATATATGAAAAAAAAAAGTAGTGCAAGAAGACAACTTAAGGAGAAAGTTAGGACATGAGATGATTTTGGAACCTATCAACATTGATTGATTGATGTTTATTTCCAACTGTAAAGCTTTTTACATGGATCTTCAATTTGTATATACATAAAATTAATACAATAATATTTACAAACATGTTTACGAAGTTGAGAAGTGTAAATAGCATATTCTACCTAATCTGTTTATATTCTTCGACGGAGTAAAATACTTTCTGTAGTAAATAAGTTTTGACAGCCTTTAGTTTTGTTTTCCCGTTTGTTATCTGTTTGATTTCAGCCGGTAGGTGGTTATACAAATATTTGATGCTATTTTCTATGCATTTATTATTTAGGATACCAGTAAGTCTGTTTCTAAAATAATTATCTTTTGCTCTGGTAATATGTTTGTGGATGTTACTATTTTTGTTTTGATCATAACTTTTTAGTGTAAGTTTGATACATATATATATATATATATATATATATATATATATATATATATATATATAATGAAGGTAATGTTAAAATATTTAGTTTTTTAAATGCATTTCTACATGTGTCTCTTTTCTGTATTCCTGCTATCAAACCTATTGCTCTTTTTTGCAATCTAAATAGTCTTAAAGCTAAAGTTTTTTGTACTGTGCCCCATAATACAATCCCATAGCTCAAGTGAGAGTGAATGAATGCATAGTATGTTTGTTTAATACATTTTTTTTTGTCTATTATTTGTATTGTTTTAAGATATATATACCTGAATTAACTTTTTTTTATTACTTTTTGAACATGTCCATTCCATTTCAATCTGTTGTCTATTACTAATCCTAAGAAGTTTGTTTCATTTACCTGTTGAATTTCTTTGTTTCCTATTGTTAATATAAATGTCCAAGACTCAGACGATGAAGACAGTGAAAAATATGAACTGGCTCTTGATGGAAATAATGACAGTGATACGAATGAGCCACTTACAGTTTCTTTGGATTGAAAAAGAAAAAGCTATTCATAAAGTAATAAGTATATAGCATTTAGTTTGGGTTCCCCATATGTGTTACAGCAGATCTAGGATAATGTGTGAGAATGAGAGAAATAAAAGAGTTTGGGTAACAAGGCGGCAATGCTGAGAATGCAAATGCACCTCATTTGCTGCATAGCAGAACTCTTATTTGAAAGCCATAATATAACGTGGAAAGTATTTACTTGCCAATGTGGCTAGTTCACTGTAAAATCTGTGCCTCTCTCATTCTATCAACTTTAATTACTGTTATTCTACTACAGGGTGCTCCAATTGATTAGATGGATCCATTTATTGCTTGGGCAGAGATTCCCTTGAAGGCTCATGGCTATATGGAGAGTGTTAGAAACAGCAACAATATGTTAAAATTATTAAATTTAAAGGGAGTTGATTAATGACACTAAACAACACTTACTTTTAAATTTTTCCAGAACATGTTTAGGAGACTTTGCCTCTATTCTCAATCGGCCATCGACAAAGTCTCTGAAACATGTTCTGGAAAAATTTAAAAGTAATTGTTGTTTAGTGTCATTAATCGACTCCCTTTAAATTTAATTTATCACAACAACACTGTTTTCAACACTTCCAAGAAAGGAATTGCAATATGTTAAGATTTATAGTTTGATTATAGCTGTACATTCTGGACTTTAATAAAGCCCACATATGTGATACTTATTAGTTATAATAACTTTAGGTTAATCTGATACAATGTGATACAATATTCCAGCTTCTATTTCTTCTGTATTAAAAATAGAACATGCACTGTCATTTCATATTTACTGTATTTTTGCAAATTATACAAACATATCTTTTATGTTGAAGGTGATTTGACTGATGCAAAGTCTGAGGATAATATGGGATCACGGCAGTATGTGAAGGAATGGGAAATCTACAGAAATACTCTGGATATCTGCAGAGTGACTGAGAAAACTGTCTGGCTGGATATCAGGGGCAACCATGGTAAAAAGCAATATTATATATAGCTAAGTTAATAATAACCATATCTAACTAAGACAAATGTACAAGGTACATTCATAAAATAAGTTTCCCATCCAGCCCACAGCATATATTATGCGAAGCAATTACACATAAGTGGTAGAGTAATGATGTGCAAGGCACATGTGCTAAAGCGACTTCCCACGTTCTCACAGTAACAGTGTTGCAGTGTGTGAAAATAGAGGATCTTGTTCCAGCTTCTGCAAAGTTTGAAGTGTGGTTCCTAATGAAGTTTCAGAATGCACAAAACCTGGTATTGATCGAATTTCGTTGTCAGTTATTCCAGATCTTTGGAATTGGTGCCATACACAAGCAAATGGTGCATCACTATTACAGACAATTTTCAGCAGATTGACCTAACATGCACATTTTGTGCATGTTAGGTGAAGGGGTATGTTATCCATTATTATAGCTTACCTTATGGAACTTGTGCAGATATACATTGTGGCCAGAGGCAAGAGTTTTTGTTTTTAATAACTTTTTTTTGCAAACTTTTGTGAATTTTTCCTTTTTTTTTGAAAATAATATATTTTTTAGTGATAAATGAGAAAATTTCTATTCTTTTTAGTCTGCATAGAAAAATTTACATCTATCACAATTTACATAAATATAACTTTAATTTAACATTCATGTCTTCATAGCATGAAGCCAATACAGTAAAATCATCATGCACACTGAACAGCTAAGCAGTGCTACAATAAAAAAAAAAACCTCTTGTTATGCTGACTAAAGGTATTGAGAAGATTGAACTTCTTGGAAACTACTCTCAGACATTAATTTAACATGAAAATATTGTCCCTCAGGGCCTAAGAATGTGTTTCGAAATGCCCGAAAGTTACAACTGAATACAAACTATACCTCACTGAAAACTACCCAGATTTAGAAGCTAAACTGTTTCCATTGCCAGCTATTTTGATGCAATTGTCAATTTCTTTTCTAAAAAAGAAAAGCTTTCAATTCCTGCACAAAATTCATTAAATGATCATTTTTGCGATGCCAAGTGCTGCAATATTGTAAAGGTACAGCAACATTTGTTTCTGAAAATTGCAGATTGATAACAGGTCCAATATTAGAATTTCAGTCTAAACAAAAACCTGTGGCTCATCTTGTTTTATCCCGAATTAACGCGCTGAGGGCCAAATGTGAAATATTAGAGAGTGGTCACTTTGGAAAAAGAGTAAGTGCACTTGTAGATCATACCATGGATCCCAGTGTTAGAGAATCTAAACATTTGCTGCCATAGGAATTTGTCTGAATTGAATTCCATTATGGCAAAAGAAACTGATGATGTAATAACCATAAAAGCTTTAGATCATTTGTTTGAGCATTCAAGGCTAGTTTAAATCAAGTATAGGTGATTTAAATTATGTAAGGGCAGCATTTAAACAACTAAATACATTTAAAACCAGTGGTATCGTGATTCTGATTTGATTCTTTCTTACAAAGAGCTTTGTGACATTGTTGAACACCAAAGCCATGGTGGTAACGATAACAGATTAGATGTAGTAACAGCACCATTAAAGGCAAAATCTGATTCTTACCGCAATTTCTATGGAAAGCCCCTTCAATGTCTTTAGTTGCTGATATCAAATGCTGACAGTGAGAGATTTTTCTCTACATATAATTTAGGTGTGACAGACAAAAGAACAAGTATGAAAGACAATAACATCACAAATTGTATGCTGCAGTTTGAGGATGTCTGATGTGTGATATTTGATTTTATTCATGTTACCTACTGTCTGCTGATTTCAAATAAAATATTTTAATTTGGAAAAAAGGAGTTTTAACAGTTGTGTTACTCTAGTTATCTGTTACTTTTCATTACAGCCATGTCAGTACTCATTAATTCTCCTCAAAAATTTGCGTGAAATTAATGCAAATTTATGGTAAAATATTCATCACAAAACACTGCCAATTAAAATTATTAATGCAAATTTTATAACTATCACCACAAAATCTTCCCTCAGATTATGGTAAACGTTGCTTATCAATTATTATGAATTCAGCAGTTATTTCTTTCCAAAAATGGATAGCAATTACTGATTTTTTTAGATGTCTGTATTTTCTACATCTGAGATGTTCTTAACCCTTGTTAAGTGGCTCTTAGTTTTCTCTGTATAATTCTTTTTTGCTATATTCACTTTTTTGTCTACTAAAGAGTTTTGGAAACCATTTATTTCTGCAATTTCAGTTATATTTTTCTATTCTGCTTTATGCTGAAAGTGATAAAGTACAGTAATTTATTGATCCAGTAAATCATACGTAATCATAAATTCATATATTCATTATTGTGTGTGTTAAACTATGGAAAGCTGCCTGTTTGCGTGTGATCTTGAATTGAAGCTATTAGATGTGATTTAATTGTGTTTTTCTGTAGATCCCAAAGTTTAATCTATTTGTATTTTTTATGATTTTGGGGTCTCCAGCGTTATGAGACTGTACCCATACTAGATGTACCAACAGTGGAAATTCCTTGTAGTGGTATCAGAGATTAAGCCTATATAGTTTTGTATAATATATGTATTTCAAAATGTGATTTGAAACTTTTGATATGATACTCCTCCTACTGTGGTAATTATGATTTATTTATAAGAAAAAGTCAAGCACTGATTGCTTAAAACTGTTTATAAGATTGTGTTTCAGTGGTTTCAATTTGGCCCTGTGTTACAATGCATCACAACAGGCCACTCACTGTGTGTAGCAGGCCAATACATTAGAAACCAGTTTAATGCATGTTTTCACATGATGCACATGATGCTGCTTAGTGATAAGGACCAAACAAACTAACAGAATAATGGCTGCATTAGAGACTGCGATCGTGAGGCAATATTGTGAACCAAATGGGAAAAAACCATTCATATGCAAAATAGTCTGCAGTAATGTACAATGTCTATCAGTATGTTGTGCTAAAAATGCAACATACTTACATGTGTTCATTATAATTTAAGCATGAGGTAGCAAATGCTGAGTTTAATTTTGAAAGTTTTGCTGAGTTTAATCCTTATTAAAATTATGTTTAGTGTTATTTGAATTATTTGAAAAGAATCAAAGTAAATATTTTCTTACTTCTTATAGTGAATAATTACAGAAGTCGCATAATTTGGTTAGCAGCCTTTGTTTCATTTAAATTACAAAGATTTGATGACTGCTAGTGGAAACTCAATAATTATGTTACAATGATAAGTCCAAAGAACACAGTCATAAAGTTATGAGTTCTCACTAATTCTTCATATTCTCCTCACCCTGGTCAATCTCTAGAGGGATGACTAGCTGAACTGAGACATCTTACTATAAAACGTAAAATATGAAGCTATTAACGGTGAAGTAAACAAATATGTACAAATATAATAATTTGTAACATAAAACATCACTTATCTTATAAGAAATGATGGAAGTTTTATTATTAATTGAATAGGATCGCAATTTCATGAAAAAATATCTCACATCATCAGCTAACAACCTTGTTGCCAAGGTCAAGTTTACCAAAGATTACCAGTTTTCGCCAGTACTACCAACATCTGAAAATGAAACAAATTTAAAAACAGAATCGACTGCCAGTATTTCAAAATTCATTATGCAATGTTTATTTTTTAAAATAAATATATTTTCCCAAACCATCAAATCTATCGGTCCATTTAATTGTTTTAATAATTTAATTTCCAGATTTATTTCATGATTAAAGGACCAAAAATGATCTGCTACGCCTATTTATCAGTTTGTTTGTACTTAATGTTACAAAAATGTTCTTTCATTCTGGCTTCCAAATTACGTTTTGTATTTCCAATGTAAAGTTTATCACAATCGAAACAATTAAATTGATAAATATCAGATTTGTTATTATTAGGAATTTTGTCTATTTTAGAGAAATGCAGTACATTTTTAATACTATGTTTATTTTGAGGAACTAAAGTTATACCAAACTCTTTAAAAACAATCTCAGAAACTATTTGTAGTTGGTTTATTAATACTCGTCACTTACTTGTTTATATTTATGAGAGACTAGTTTCAAAGGCATTCACCTACATTTTCAATCCCAAGGAAGGTAAGTAAATTTTTTAAAATTATAATTGTCTTTTACTTTTTTAAGGGTAGAAATATCATTAACAGTTTTTTGATATTTAAATTTTTCAATTTTTTAATGTATAAAGTCTTTATTAAAACCATTAATTAAAGCAGTATTAATAATATGTTTACATTCTATTTTAAATTCCTCTTTATTCAGGGGTATATATTTCAAACTGTTGAAAACAGCAAATTTATGCAAAAAAGGGTTAAAACTTTTATTTTTATGTAATTATTGATATGAGTAGACTTCCTATAAATACCAAAGTTTAATTTATTGTTATTCCTTATTATCTTTAGATCTAGAAAAGGAAGAAATCCATTAATTTCAGTCTCCAATGTGAATTTTAAAGCTTTATCTTGCAAATTTAGTAATTTTAAACCATCACTTATGTTAGAGTTAACATGGTAGCTCAATGGATAAGAGTGACTGGACGGAAAGCAGGAGATCCGTGGTTCAAATCCCGGCCGTGGCATTGAATTTTTCTTGTTGATTCTATTCATCAAAAACCTTGGTCTATATATGGCTAGTGTGAAGAAATGATTAATTTCCATCAATTAACTAACATCATTTATGTGTTTATCAGGAACAATAGCAAACATATCATCAACATATAAATAGACTTAAATAATATTGAACTTAAATTATATAATTTACAATTAAATTAACAAAGATTTTAGGTAATTAAGTTTGGCTTACTTTAGAATCCAAATTATTTAATATTCTTAATTTAAATATGAAAAATAAAACTGCTAAATTAAAATACAAATTATATGATTTGCATTTGAAACAACAAATTAAACTCAGTTATTAAAAATAATAAGGATAATGTTGTTAATTTATCAAATTGTAGCCTTAATCAAAAAGAGTTAAATTTTTTAAATCAAGGTTTAAAAACGTGTGTAGATTTTTCAAATAATATAGATGATTATATTCCAGATATAGAAATTGCTAGTCAAGATTTAAGTGAAAATAATAAATTTTTGATTAAATTGAAATGTAGCAAAACATTATAAAATTTGAATACATAAATAAGAGAAATAATAATAAACATATTATTAAATCATTAAATGAAAAAGATTTAATTCTCACTAACGTGGATAAAGCTAATTGGATTGTAATTTTAGATAAATCTGATTATTATAGAGTAGAACTTTTACTTCAAGGTGAAGATTTCATAAAAATTAACAAAGACCCTTTAAAATCTTGTATTTCAAATATTATAAAATGCTTAATGAAGTGAAAATAGTATCAAATAAAGAAAAACATTTAGTAAAAGTTAGTAATGCTGTTTTACCTAGAATTTATGCTCTTCCTAACATCCATAAACCTGGAAATAAAATAACGCCTATTGTAAATTCTATAAATTCACCAACTTATAATTTAGCTAAATGGCTACATAAAACAATTTAGTAATTTTGATAAATTTGAGAGTTTAAGTATTAAAAATTCTTTTGAATTAGTTAAAAAGATTGACAATGCTATATTATCTAAAACTGATAAACTTGTTTCTTTTGATGTAAATGCCTTATTTCCTAGTGTTCCTAGAGAAAAACTTTTAATTTATTTAAAAAAGTGGTTGGATTCAATAAATTTGCATGAGGACTTAATAGTTGATATTACTAATTTTTTCACTTTTAATGGTGAATTTTTTTAATAAACTTCTTGCTTAGCAATGGGGAATCCTTTTTCATCTTTTCTTGCTGATCTTTCTCTGAGCCTTTTTGAAGTGCAAGTCACTAAAGCATTTCCTTTAATTCTTAAGCTTGGTATAGATATATTGTTGATATTTTTGCTATTGTTCCTGTTAAACACATAAATGACTTTAAAATTACTAAATTTGCAAGTTAAAGCTATAAAATTCACATTAGAGACTGAAATTAATGAATTTCTTACTTTTCTAGATCTAAAGATAATAAATAATACATTAAACTTTGGTATTTAGGATTTTGTTAGCAAGTTAGAAATTATTAAGACATAGAAAAGGGAATCACAATACTTGAGGGTGTCATAATCTGACGGACTGTCGCCAGCTGCATGATGTCATGAAGATGACTATGTATTGCATCATTTAGTTCAGGAGAAATCACCGTTGGTCGTTAGCGTGAGTCAGCGTGTACTTCTCGAAGCTTCTGGAAATATTTTTGAACACATAGCATGGGGGGGGGGGGGGGGTAGAAGAGTAACTGACTGGCTTACCCTCGCTAGGTCGTGGAGTGTCAGTAAGTGGGATAAACTGGCAAGGGACGGACCTATGCTTGCTGCTGGAAATTGGAGGGAATGCACCATGTGCCACATCTCCAAAGGTCTGAAATATGTAGGTCACTAACACTATTGTACAGGTACCTTCCTTGATTGTGTTCTTAGCAATAAATGTAACGTATCCAAATTACTTTTTCAGTGATTTATGCTGTGATCCTTTTGTTATATCCGAACCTTCCAGTCCTCTGTAGATGAAATGCATGCAAAGCGAGTGACAAACGTTTCCCCCATAACGTAACTTCTCATTAGTAAAAGTAATGTAGGCTCCCCCTTTAAGTGAAAATTAAGAAAGTTACGTTATATTTGGTGGAGGCGCCAGGAAGTCTACTCATATTGATAATTACATAAAAAATAAAAGTTTTAACCCTTTCTCACTTAAATTTGCTGCCTTCAGTAGTTTGATTTATAGATTAATAAATATACCCTTGAAGAAAGAGGAATTTAATAAAGAATATAAACATATTATTAATACTGCTTTAATTAATGGTTTTTAATAAAGACTTTATACATAAAAAATTGAAAAATATAAATATAAAAAAACTGTTAATGATATTTCTACCCTTAAAAATAAAAGATGATTATAATTTTAAAAAATTTACGTACTATCCTTGAGTTAATAAACATTTTCAAAATTTTTTTAAAGAGCTTGGTATAACTTTAGTTCCTCAAAATAAATATAGTATTAAAAATTTACTGCATTTCTCTAAGAAAGATAAAATTCCTATAACAAAAAATTTGGTATTTATCAATTTAATTGTTTCATTTGTGATAAAGTTTATATTAGAAATACAAAACGTAATTTGGAAGCCAGAACGAAATAACATTTTTGTAACATTAAGTACAAACAAACTGATAAATAGGCTGTAGCAGATCATTTTTGGTCCTTTAACCATGAAATAAATATGGAAATTAAATTATAAATCAATTAAATGGTCTGATAGATTTGATGGTTTGAGAAAATATATTTATTTTAAAAAATAAACATTGCATAATGAATTTTGAAATACCGGCAGTCGATTCTGTTTTTAAATTTGTTTCATTTTCTGATGTTGGTAGTACTGGTGAAAACTGGTAATCTTTGGTGAACGTGACCTTGACAACAGGGTTGTTAGCTGATGATGTGAGAGTTTTTTTCAAGAAAACTTTCATAATTTCTTATAAGATAAGTGAAGTTTTATGTTACAAATTATTATATTTGTATATGTTTTCTTACTGTGTTTAAAGTCTCAAAAAGTGACAGGCATTTTACCCATCCAATACACAGTTCTTCCATGTGCAGTTTCTTCCATATTGGCGTGGCAGACATTCTCTTGCAAGTGAACTAAATCTCCTTCTCTCAGCTGCAGTATATTGACCTGTGAATGCCAGACTTCATGAAAGTTTCTGAGTTTCAGAAGGTACTCCCTTGTCTATTGTTTCCAAATATCACCTGCCATGTTCTCCCAAGCTACGAATTCCTGGTGAGAATTGTTCTCAGTGTTGATTCTGGTTCACATGGTGTTGTGGTGAAACATTGACTGTTCAGGAAATTTATTGGCATCAATGCCTTTGCTTCTTCATCTTGACAGATGGAACTTAAGTTGATGGTGGCTTCATTGTTCACATACTGAGTCACCATGCTGAGTCCCTCCTTGTTTACTAATAATATGCCCAATACTTTTCGTAGACATCATTTGGTGATGTCACTCCCACTATCCTCCCCACCAAGCTGCCAGAGCAGCAATGAAGTGTCATATAATGTTACACTGGGCTAAGTATTGGTGAATTGGTGTAGCAGTAAGTTGAGTCCAAAATGAGGACAGTTCTTTATTAGCAGCATGGAATGTAGGGCATTGCCAGTGTAGAAAATATGCAGCAGCTCTCTTTGTCCAGCAAATCTTTGGAAAGCTAGCAGAAATATATCTGCCGTCATGTTGTAAGACACCTCCAAGCACAATACCCTTGTTGTTGCGCAGGTGAATAGTGCTATATAAAATTTGTTTCCAGTACCCCATCTATATATTGAAGGGGTGTGCAAAGTTGATGCAGGTGATCTCAGATGTTTGGCAGTAGAGCCTCCAAGTACATTTTTTGCCATTATAGGGATAAACACAAATTTAACTCCCTTTTAACTGTCTGCCTAGCTTGAAGCTCCCAAAATTCTGAATGTAGTTAGATTATCTGCACACAGTGAACTCTGTGCTTGTGTGCATGCACACTGGTGTTAGGAGGAGTGGTGTCACTGTTCATGAAAGAGCTCGGCAAACTGAAGACATCCTCCATCTTGAATGCATGATCTGTTTGAAAAGAATTATATCAAGCTATTTTCATTCCAGCAGGTAGGGATGAATTGTTTTGAAGTGTAGAAGTTCTTGTAAGAAATATTCTCTTTGAAATACTTTAATCCATTAGGATTACTATGGAGGAGATTTGGTTCCAGAACCTGTGGTTGATTGTGCATAAGCCCCAAGTGGGGCATTCCCAGGAGGAAGGGTGAGGCAAGAAGAGACAGAGGGCAGCTCACTCAAGGAGTCAAGACAGTGCTGAGACACCCACTGACACTTCTACCCTGAAAGAGATAATACAACAGTCAAGCCCCCAACCTGCTCTTGCTACACCGATGAGGTGGGCAAATCAGTGCTAGTACAAGTATATAGAGCTGTGCCAAGACTCTTCTCTGACCTGTTACAAAAGATGGATTTGAATCCAGCCTTTGTCAGAGTCCCAATATATCATGGAATCACTATGTCAGAACTGGTGAATAGAGTTGGCCAATGTCGATCTGGAGAAGCTCATCCCATCTAATATCCCTGGATCAAGTATCTTAGAAGAGAATTTAGGCAATCCTGAAGGAAGAAAG
Source organism: Mantis religiosa (assembly GCA_030765055.1). Lineage (NCBI taxonomy): Eukaryota > Metazoa > Arthropoda > Insecta > Mantodea > Mantidae > Mantis > Mantis religiosa. The sequence goes on along the minus strand of CM060953.1, from coordinate 124,305,147 downwards.
GTATATAGTGCAGATACAGGACTGATGTATGAAGAGAACAATGTTTTATGTTTTCCTTCTTAGTGCATCAGTCATAGAGGGAAAATTACCACATTACATAGTTATTCAAACAGATTAAAGTAATAACCAGGGTTAGGATTTTTAGGTGTGCACCTTTTTTCCTAGGGTAAATTTAAGCTCTTTGGAAAGATTCTACAGAGTGAAGTTTTCTTTCTAGTTGTCAAAAGAAGCATTTTCTCATGCACCTTTTTCCCTTTCTGGGTACCTTTATTCCTTTTTCCCTTAACCATGCCCATAATCCCCTTTTTTTCTTTTAAGTTTCCTGCCAAGCTGCAGCTAAACAGACAGGTGATGGCTGATAATGCTCCTAGCATTGATATGTCATAGATGATGTCATTTTGTGTGCCCTGAACCACATGTATTCTTGACACCACTGCTGCATTCGACTTGTCATACATTTGAAGAAAAAATTTGTATTGGTCTAATATCACTGCTTATCATAAGTCAAAATGTACAGTTAAGTGCATAAAATCATGCTACCAATGTAATGCATAAGTATTAATTTTTAGATGAGTCGTATTTATTACACATCTGCTTCACTTTCGTAATAAATGTGTAATAATGTGTAATAATGTGTAATAAATGTGTAATAAATACGACTCATCTAAAAATTAATAATTATTTCGCTTCACTGTGGTGTTCCAATACAGTTAAATCTCGATATAATGCATAAGGTTTATTTGGTAAGGAAATACTAAACTGCCTCTTGCAAAGCCCAGCCTACTCCCCTTACCTGGTAAGTCTGTCTTACTTCCCTTTTCCTTTGATTCTGAACCTTAAACTGATCTTAGTCTGCAGTTAAAAGTTTGAATGCTAAGCTTTTGACTTCATTAGACAAACTCATTTAGGGGCCGATGTGGATATTTGTGGCACACTTGGTTTTCATTCACTCAGGTACTTCTTCACTTCTTTCCCTTTTGCTACTGCCAAGACTGATCTGTATTCACAGGTAAATGCATTTGTGTCAACTTTAATTCAAACCAATAAGAGATTGGTTCACTCAAGGCTGGGTGGAACACGGATGATAAGGAAATTCTGCCAGTATAAAAAAAACTATAGGAAACCAAGCTTGTGCATGTTTCATTGTGCTTGACTGTAGCTACAACCCAAAATTTAAAAAAATCAAATTGACATTTTTCCAACATTTGTGTTTATTTTCAGATAACTTTAATGTCCCAAGCCAAGATTCCAAGCTAAATTATTACCGTAACTATTCAATTCAGGGAATTATTCATCCAAAATCATACCTATATCAAATAAGGAAAGGACAAGAGCTGTACTCCTTTATTGCCATGGATGCCTGTTTGGAACCTGGGCCTCGACGTCCATTCAACTTTGTTGGTGTCCTGACCAGAGGAGAGATGGAGCATATTCGAAGATTAGCAGATGAAGCAAAACATGGAGGAAGTAAATTTATAATTTGGTTTGGCCACTATCCTACTTCATGCATCCTGTCACCAGGAACTAGTGGAGTGCGAGGTTTAATTGGAAACTATGTGGAAGGTTTAGCATATGTTTGTGGCCACTATCATACCCTTGCGGGTATGGTACCAAACATGTACACTCTCCAGCAAGCAGGTTTCTTGGAACTGGAGCTAGGAGACTGGAAAGACAACAGGCTGTAAGTCCTCACATTGTATTCTACTCTAAAATTATGACTACCTTTAAGGCATAAAGTGCTTAAAGTTATTATGAAGAAATATTTGAGTGAGATAAAATTAGAGTAAACTGTATAATTAGTATGGGGGAATGTCACAAATTATAATAAATAATGGTTACATGAAACTTCATTTAACTTGCAGTGTATGTATTCTGTGAGATGTTGGTTGAATGTGCAGAGGTGATGTGTGTAACAATAACAAAAAATGTGCCTTTGTTATTTTTAATAATGTACACAGGCGTGCAAAAGTATTCCGATGGACGAGGGGGTTGGAGAGGCAAGGGGAACAAATTTCTATGATCGGTTAGGTTAGCCTGGTGAGAGGAAAGATCAGGTTTACCTGCTAATCAAAACTAACAACATTCCCCTCCAGCGACCACATGAGGCGGGAGACGAATGTAATAACGTATAATCCTGCCTTTAAGCAGTCCACCCAGCGATGATGATGATGACGACGACGATGATGATGATGATGACGACGACGATGACGATAATTTTTTTCTATATTTACTTACTTTGAACTAATCAAAATAAAAATTATCTGTTTCTCACATATTTATCTATACATATATTGCACATTTATTGATATAACTAATAGTTTTCAATATCTATTTAAAATAAATACTTCATTGAAGAAACGTAATTCAGAAAATACATATCTCATTCTGTAGCTTTTCTGTAGTAATAATCATAATAATTATGATGATGATGATAATGATGATGATGATGATGATGATAATTAAAAAATTTCAAAAGAATTTTAAATGCTACACGACTCTCTGAACAACTCAGCTGCACGTTGTCCAACTGAATTCAATGATTTTGCTGAATGTAGAGCATAAAATGTGTATGGATACACAGTTCTAATCCTTGCTTACAAACCACTGTATACTCTCACATTGATTGCATTATTGAAACTTTGTGTTCTACAGTTTGTTCTCTTTATTTCTAAAGTTTTGAGTTAGTTTAGAATTGCTTCAGCTAATTCAGCTCATTTGGTCCCATGTTTAATGTACTCATTAATCATAGAAACTGTTTCACAGGTTGCATATCTTTTAAATCATACCTCACTAATGATTATTGACCATTAATTCACATAAGAAAAGGATGGAATAGAATCAGAAAATAATGAAAATTGTTTTGATCTCTGGCCTAATTTAATTTCCAATATTTTATCAGATCTCCTCTAAAGAATATTAGGTCGATGGTGCAATGACCGTTCCATGCAAAGTAGGTTGGAATCTCCTTTTTCTTCCCCCCCCCCCTTATCAGAGACCTGATCAGAATAGAAAGAATAAAAACAATGTTCGTTAAGAGGATTACCTCAGTTGAAAAAACAGTGCCATCCCATATGTTATACAAAATGATGACGTACTTCATAGAAGACATACGATCACTATTCTACCTACAATCAACAGAAACAAGCAGGACCATAGTAAACATCAGGGAAAGGAAGAAAAGTGAAATCGACCTTGACTTCTACACCGTACCAATGATGATGGACAACAGATGGACTAGAGAGTGCAACATGCAGCACCACGTCACAACACAACTATCCATACACAGATTTTACCACAAGATATGTGTAAACAAGAAGTTCCATGAGCCAGACGAAGACTGCAAATGTATATTGTACGGGCAGAAGTATAGTAGATATCACATCATAACATGCACAAAAAGCACCAGGACAATTATTACAGACTATAGCAAAGACTGAAATGTGAAATTAACCTAATGCTCAAACTTGAGTGTACATTTCTCTATAATATTTTTTCAGACATTATGAAAATATTGCATTCCGCCTAAAAATTCATACTGGATATCATGTAACATGTTCTGCAGGCTCTCTTCACTCCATGAGAAAACTGAGTTGCCAGGAGTGCCATCAAAGGTATACTAAACTTACCTTACAGCTCAAAATACTGACCTTCTGCTCTCACACAGGCAGCATATCTGATAAAAATGTTCAGTAATTCACTCACTTATAGAGATGTTTTGTTTCAGCATTTGCACTCAATTGGATTGGTTTTGGATTTTTAACAGACATGTAGGATTTCTCACAGAGGATGGAAATACATTTGTTTTATTTGAAGCAAAAGGTTAGAAACAGTGATGCATTTAACATTTGAAAGTAATGAGTCGGTATTCAAACACAAACATCACTTAAATTTATCGAGATTCAACTGTATTGGAACACCACAGTGAAGCGAAAAATTATTAAATTTTAGATGAGTCGCATTTTTTACACATCTGCTTCACTTTCGTACCTATTTTGAGTGAAAGTGAAGCAGATGTGTAAAAAATAGGTACGAAAGTGAAGCAGATGTGTAAAAAATGCGACTCATCTAAAATTTAATAATCACTTAAATTGTCCTTACTTGGACATGCTTCGGAGAACGGTTTGTCCCCATCGTCAGCAGTTATCCGACTGGTTGGAAATAGCTTCCTGTAACCTAAAAGAACAAGAAAAAATTGCTGTACGTAAAGAATGTGAAACAACCATACTGGAAATACAGAAAGACGTTAGAAATAATTTCCCTTCCAAAAAAGTAATCAAGGCCCTCAAATCAAAACTGGTAATATACACAAAAGCGGACAAAGGCAACCAGATAGTAATCCTAAATAGATCAGAATACATCTCTGGAGTAGAAAACATGTTACAAAGTATTGAATTCACAAAATTGGAAAGTGACCCACTAAAACTCTGTATGAAAGAATTCGAGAGAACCTTAAAAGAAGTCCGGATATTATCTGATATACAGAAATCTAAAGTCAAACCAGACCACCCAGTATTACCGAGACTTTATGTGTTGCCAAAAATTCATAAACCAGGAGACAAAATGAGGCCCATAATCAACAACAGACGCACCTACCTACAAGTTAGCCAAACATCTAGCACATACATTTTCATCACTGCCACAGTTCCACAGCCTAGCCATTAGAAATTCATTAGAATTAGTAGACAGGATCTCAAATTTGCATTTGGACACAGAAGACAAACTAGTATCATTTGATGTCACCTCTCTTTTTCCCAGTATTCCAACAGATGAACTCATGCTACTCCTCAAGAATTAGCTCATACAGACTAACATTTCATCACAAGAAATAGAAGGTCTCACAAAACTTATTTATGCTTACATCAAAATTTCTTTACATTCAACGGTAAATTCTATCAACAGACCTCAGGCCTAACAATGGGCAATCTACTTTCACCTTTCCTAGCCAACCTCTTTATGAGCTACTTTGAAACACATATTACATCATCCTTCCCATACATCTTCAAATACTGGTATATATATGTTGATATTTTTGCCATTGTTCCACACAAATTCAACAAAGAATATAACCACATGATTAACATAGCTGCAATTAATGGATACTGTAAACAATTAATAGAAAAGAAAGAACACATACTGGATAACACAAAATTAACAGAATCAAAATCCAAGACACAGGTCAGGAAATTCACATATCATCCCAGAGTGCATCGTAAATTCAACAAGATATTCAAGAAGTACAACATCACCCTAGCCTCAATAAATAAATTCAATTTAAAAAAGTTATTATGTAACAACCTGAAAGACCCACTACCTGAAAATAAGAAATCACGTATATACAAAATCAACTGCTCAGACTGCAATAAGTTTTACATATGAAAAACAAAAGAACTGTACATATTAGATTACAGGAATTTATGAGATGTGTGAAATACAAACAAATAGAAGAATCAGCAATAGGCCACCATTTCTGGTCTACCAATCATGAAATTGTACCAAATATAAAACTTTTAAAGCCAGCCAGTAATGCAGCCGAACCCGATGTTTGGGAAAAATTGCTAATTACAAAAAACAAACAATTTACTTTAAATTTCGAATTGTCGCCTGAAAACTCTCTTTGGAAGTACATCTCACAGACAACAGATGCCACCACAGACAACCAGCTCACTTCAGGAAACCACGGATCCAACCAGTCGGATAACTGCTGACGATGGGGACAAACGGTTCTCCGAAACATGTCCAAAGATAATTTAAGTGATGTTTGTGTATGAATACTGACTCATTACTTTTAAATACTTTTGTTTGTTTAGCTAATTTGTTTAGCGATTTTTGAAGCAATCGTCCTTAAGCAGCACTGATTTCATCTAGTTTATTTTCAGTTAAAAGTGATCTCTCGGAATATTTCTTGTCCAACTCTGAACACTGAATCTGTAGCTTCAAATTTTGAAAGATAAAGTTTGTTGTTCTAACCTTTGTACACATCAAGAACTTTAGTGACAACTTCATGCAAGAAATTAAAAAGATTCTTACTGCTGAGCAAGATGAGTGAGCAGGAATATTTTTATGACATATGCTTGCTACCTCTTTGAGAGCAGAAAATCAACATTTCCAGCATTTTCTATAAGGTAAAGGACTTTTAATATGCCTCTTATGTTAAAGTTTTCTTGGTGACTCTCACACTGTGGAGAAAGCTCACAGAACAGGTTGTCATACATAAGTTTTTAAAGACCCTGTAATATGGATTGGCATAATTTGACTGTATATATATTGTTATATAATAATGCATTCTTTGAATATGTACCTATAAAAGTGTGATAAAGAGAGTTAATAATTTCTCTTAGCCAACATTGAGCAGCAAAAGAAAATATATGTATACTTTATACCATGCTGTAATAGTATATTATGCAATGAGACTATGATGGTAGTAATTAAAATGTGAGTATTATTATTAACCGAGCAAGTGAAGCGATGATATGAGCATTGTAATTACCATTATAGTCATTTCATGCGACTATTATTAAGAAGAACGAAACGCTATAGCAACACAACTTCACTATTACTTATCTTATTCACAATCCTTTGGGACCGGTTTTGAAGCAACTTTGCTTCATTTTCAAACTGTCAGCTTGACACTGACACAATGACTGGCTGACCTTGACCACTTCTGTAATTTGAGGAATAGCTCCTTATATTACTGCCATCTTCCAGGGACAGCACAAACTTATTGATGACATCTATTTGTGGGATATCAAAAATCATCACATGATCTTTATTTTTCAAGATAAATATTTTCTCCCAAACCATTAAATCTATTGGTTCGTTCAGTTGTTTCAATAATTTAACTTCTGGGTTTATTTCATGTTAAGATGACCAAAAATGATCAGCCACTGCCAATTTACCTGTCTGTTTATATTTAATATTTTTGAAATGTTTCTTTGCTCTTGTTTCTAAATTACGTTTGGTCCTACCAATGTAAATCTTATCACATTCTAAACAGTTAACTTGATAAATACAAATGTTTTGCTATCTGAAATTCTGTCTTTTTTTAAAGTCATTATGTGAATTAAGACTCTAGCTCATCATTCATGTATTGCTCTACTGAGTTGTCAATTAATAAGCTTTTTAGTACAAAAGTGAATCGAGAAGATATTGACACATTGCTTCACTCACACTGTTTATTCGCAGGACATGTTTCAAGAGCTCTTGCTCTTATCATCAGCTGGTACTCGATTAGTGCAAGTTGTAGTGGCTTCCTCTTTCTCCGTATTGTCAATAGATGGCGTGATGTACTTGTCAAAGATGTCTGGTAGTGGTGTTTCAAAATTCATGACTCATGACGATTTTTGTTAATGAAGATTTTTTTCCCATATGGAAAGGTCTATGGGGTGATTAACATATTTTATTAGAGATGTTTCCAAGTTTATGTCATGTCTAGTATTCAAAAAATGAAAAGCCACTGCTGATTTTTCTGTTTCACAATTTTTAATGTTTCTTAGATGTTCTTTAATTCTGATGTTAATATTTCTTTTTGTTTTTCCTAGATAAATTTTAGGGCAAATTTCACATTTGATCTCATAGATTCCTGGTTTTTCTTTGGTAGTGATTGAATTTTTGGGAGGGCCTTTTAACAAATTTATGATATTAAACCTATTTTGAGGTGCAAGAGTTATGTTGTGTTTTGAGAAGATTTTTTGGAATTTATTATAGGCTGATGGATGAAAGGTGAATTTTTTAAAAAAAATTTTCTCTTTTTCTCCTGTAGGTTCTAGGGTGGTGGTTTCTTTTATTTTCATAGCTTTGTTGAGTCTGTTAACTGTTTTGTCTACTAAATTTGGGTTGAAACCGTTGGATATAGCTACTTTTTTTATGTGTAGGTATTCTTCTTGATAATCTTCTCTGTTAAGTGGAAAGTTGATCATCCGAAAGATTAAACTGTGAAAATGGCATATTGGTGTTGTTTTGGGTTGAAACTTGAAAAAATTGAAATTGAACTCAATTCACTTTTCTGCTAATTTGTGCTTCACTGTCCCTATGCTTCTTTCAAGTTTATACTTTAAGCTTTTTAGTGTTTTGCTAAACTATTTTGTCTTAATTTGCTCTGATATTTTTGGGCAATTTATTGTAGACTTTTATTCCAGCATATAGTAAGCTTTCCTCATACAGTGACAACCTATGCATGATAGATTTCAGCTTGTTTTTAGTTCTTGTTCTGTGACAGTGAGGACTTTGTGCAGTAGACAGTGTTTCAAAGTTTGTATGTACAAATTTATTTAATTTGCATATAATGCTATGTGGTTTTAATAAATTGTCTGTTAAAGTAAATATACTAATTTAGCATACATTGGTGTCCCACATTGGTGTTGCACAATTTAGGTTGAGTAGTTGTACCAGATATTTAGAATGTTTAGAATCTTCACTAGGAAAAGCAGTTACAATTCATTTAAACAAGACTCTTTAAAGATCAAATTTTGTAAAAGCAATTTTCTGAGTTTTTAATTTTATGATGATCGTCAGTTTCCAGAAATATTCTTTATATCTTGAATGTACACACTCCTTAGTATATTTGCAGCAGGATCTGTCAGTTATATTTTAAAAGTTATGCATTTGGATAATTTCAGAGCGATTATTGTAGTATTACATCTATTTATTTGTTAACAGGTATAGATTGCTGGCAATCGACCATGGCCTTTTCTCATTTGTTGATGTGTGCCACAGAGACTGGCCTGTGGCTTTGGTTACAAACCCAAAACATGCTCTTTATGTGATGCCAACCAGGGAGCCTCTTTATAGAATGTTAGAATCTACTCATGTAAGGTAAGGTATTCTGTGTATGTGTGAACCACCTATAATTTACATTGAATTGGAACTGAATGGATTTCATTAAATCTTAAAACTGTTTGCAAAAAGCATAAGGGTCACTGTTTAATTTTTGTGTATTCTATCAAATGAAAAGATGTGACTTACAGCCTGTGCCAATTTCTTTTTTAAAGTACTCTTTTATATTAATACAAAATTGTATCTTCTGGAATTAATTCTGCTGATGAGTGGCTCATTGGACGGGTACTGGCCTATGGATTCCAAGTTTGCAGATTCAGATCTGGCTCAGACTAATGGTTTTCAAGTATTCTTAAAAGTGAGAATTCCATGTCAGTACACTCTTTTTCATAACTGAAGAGCTGCATTGGGACTGTGAACTAATTACGTAAACAACTTTGCCCATTCAGCAGCGTTTCAAAACATTTTAACATGAATTGCATCTTGGAAAAGCATAGGCATCCTTAATTATTATGTGTTCCAAATGGGAGGAGTTCTCACCTATAGTGAATCAGATGTGTTAGAGCCTTCAGCATTGCCACCTCGCTATCCCCACTCTTTTAATATTTCCCTCCCTTCCTCTCTCTCTCTTACTTGCGAGTCTTCTTGGCGCTAAATGTAAGGGAACACAAACTGAATTCTCCAAAGTTTTATAATAATGCAGTTGTTGAAATCACAATTACAACATGGATATTCGTATATTACGCACATGTTTTAAGTATATAGTTTAAAAATAATTATAGTTTATGAATTAATTATTTTTGTAATCCAATGAAAATGCCAGCGGTGCATCCATATAGCTGTGAATGTTACTCGTCATTGTCATTGTCTTCATCGTCTTGAGTATTGCAAATGTATGATGATAGGTTCTATAATCCCATCACATGCTATTTCTTTCCAAAAGTCGCCTTTTTGTAGTTTATCTGATGTCTCTCGCAGTTTTTCTAGCCTTGCTGTGTTCCTTGTCAATTTCTTCGTGAATAAGTTGTTCAACTTCAGTCGGATTAAAAGTATTATTTCTGTTCTAGACGTTCTCGGGCTTCGAGCCAGGTAAGCAGATGTTGAGACATCGACGTTTTGGGAGCGTACATCTCTCCCATCTTCAGGATGTTGAATGACTTAGGGCTGGGGTGACCCATATATATATACTGGTCGCCAAGAAAATGACGCGGACCAATCTGCGAGCGGGCTCGCGTTGGTGAATATGACAACCTCTCAGAAAACACTGCTGCTCTGGTCGCTGCTCAGTAAGCCAGATCTGTGTTTCCTGAGTCTCTCTTTTTCGAGTTTTAATGCAGGATTCCATGCTGCACTAAATTGTAGCCCAGCATCTCGGTTAAGAGTGACTCTCTCTGCCGAGATAGCCAATGCCTCCTTAACTCTGCGCTCCCAGTAGCCACTGCATTTTGCCAAAATAGTGGTGAGACCGAAGTTAGCCCTATGGTCTTGCTGGAAGCAATGTTCCGCCAGCCCAGACTTTTCAGGTTGCAACAGTCTTGATGCTTCTATCATGTTCTTTGATCCTGGTAGCTATGGTCCTGCCGGTTTATCCGATGTACGGCACTCCACATTCACATGGAATGCGGTACACCCCTGGAACGTTTAGTTGTAATTGGTCTTTGACCGGTCTCATAAAGTGTCTGATTTTTGCAGGCAGTTTGTGAATAGTTTTTATGTTGTGTCTTGCCAGTATTCTGCGGATTTTTCCAGACAGATTGCCGGTATATGGGATGCAGGCTATAGCAGTTGGCTTTTCAGTGGAGCTACAAATGTGTGTTCCAGCTCTTTTGGCTTTTGCGAGAGCCCTCTTGACATCGGGTTCAGAGTAGCCGTTCTGACGAAAAGTTTGTCGCAGATGTTGCAGTTCCTGAGATAAGTGCTGAGGGTCCGAGATGGCCAATGCTCTGTGGACCAATGTGTCGAGCACCCCCATACTTTGGGATTTGTGGTGGTAGCTGCGTGTGTTTAGATATAGATCGGTGTGAGTGGGTTTCCGATAACCTGCGTGCCCTAGTGTACCGTCCTTGTTTCTTGAAATCAGAATGTCCAGAAAGGGCAACACCCCATTCTCTTCCACCTCCATAATTTCTCAGTTCTGCTTACCTGGCTCGAAGCCCGAGAACGTCTAGAACATATACGCCGCCAGGAAAGATTCAGCTCATATTTCAGTATTATTTCTGTTTGCAACATAATCTGAGCCCACATTAACGCAATTGGATTGTTCTGGCAGTGGAAAGGGGGAAGGTGGTTTATGATACCTCGTGTCTTATTTCAGTTGCAAGCTGATCCAGCTGATACACTTTCCCTGGTTTTTAAATGGAAGAACGACTGAATAATGCTGCTGTGAACTCTCTAGAGTAAATAGAGATTACAAAACCATTCATAAACAAAGATATGTGACCAGACACATTCTGCTAGGCCAGTAGGAAGTGTATTGTTTCCTCTTGTTCGAATTTAACAAATATGTTGGCTAATTCAAAGTAATTCTTTTATCTCATCATGTAAAATGTTTACGTTTCAGTTCTGAGTAATTACAAATATATGTACTCGCATACATACCTACCAATAATGCTATTCATTACATCGCTTATGATGTGATGCATTGTTGTAATATAGTAGCACTTTATTTGTATTAGGAAAACTATATGAGCTAAAAATATGGGGTTTTTACGGTTATGATAAGTACATTACTCTGTTCCTTTCTTGGAAGTGTTGAAAACAGTGTTGTTATAATAAATTAAATTTATAGGTAGTTGATTAATGACACTAAACAACAGTTACTTTTAAATTTTTCCGGAACATGTTTCAGAGACTTTGCCTCCATCCTCAGCGGCCAATGAATGGTTCATTGGTGTAGTTCACGATATTTTGTCATACGTCTCCTCTGGTGGCAGTTCGAGGAACTTGCTGAAGAAATCTTTCTGGGGGATGTCGAAATTGAATACTTTGTTCCTATTTTTTGAAATGAAGATTTTTTCCCATGTGGATAGTTCTTGTTTTTCTGGTGTATGTTTTAGTAGTTTGGTTCTGGATTTATGTTGTGGTTTTTTCCTAAAAATGCATGGCAACTGCTGATTTTTCTAATTGTTTATATTTTATGATCCTAAAGTGTTCCTTTGCTCTTGTTTCTAAATTTCTTTTGGTTTTTCCAATATAAATTGACTACAGTCACAACATACAATTTGATTATTAATTTATAGATAGTAGTATTTATTACACATCTGCTTCACTTACGTACCTATTTTGAGGACATGTTTTGCAAATCATCGTTTGCATCTTCGGCTCTTATGCGACTAAAGCTTGATCCAGTGGTGTGAGTAATTCTGGAGTTGCTGCTGCCATCTGTTGATTTAGTGATGAACTTAAATGTGGGATTCTCTTCTGGCGGGATTTCAAAGTTCATTAGTTGGTTTTTATGTTTTTCTATGTATATTCTCTTCCATATGACGAGTTCACTATGTTTTTGTACGTATTTTAGTAATTTGGTGCTATCTTCAATTTCATGATTTTCAGACCAGAAATGAGCTGCTATTGCGGACTTATCAATATTTTGGTATCTTAAGTGCCTGAAGTGTTCTTTCTTTCTAGTGCCTATGTTTCTTTTTGTCCTCCCTATGTAAATTTTTTCACAGTCTTTACACTTTAATTATTTTGCTTCACTGTGGTGTTCCAATACAGTTAAATCTCGATATACAATTTGATATTCTTTGATGTTTGAACAAATTAGGTTTTTTAAGGAGAAATGGTTGACTGGTGCTAGTTGAATGTTTTGTTTTTTGAAGACATTTTTTAATTTATCAAAGGCCCATGGATGGTAAGTGGATTTTTTGAAAATCATATTAGTTTCTGTAGCTGAGAGGATTGTGTTTTCCTTTATTAGCTTCTTAGCAAAAATGCCATTCCATCTAACAAAAAATTTGGTATATATCAAATTGAATGTTGTGATTGTAGTCAAATTTATATTGGAAAAACCAAAAGAAATTTAGAAACAAGAGCAAAGGAACACTTTAAGAACAAAAAATATAAACAATTAGAAAAATCAGCAGTTGCCACACATTTTTTTGGGGGGGGGGGGGGGGGAACACAACATAAATCCAGAACCAAAACTACTAAAACATACATCAGGAAAACAAGAACTATCCACATAGGAACAAATCTTCATTTCAAAAAAATAGGAATGGTGTATTTAATTTTGACATCCCCCAGAAAGATTTGTTCAGCAAGTTCCTCGAACCGCCAACAGAGGAGACCTATGACAAAATATCATTAACTACACCAATGAGAACCAGTTGATGGCCGGTTGAGGATGGAGGCAAAGTCTCTGAAACATGTTCCGGAAAAATTTAAAAGTAAGTGTTGTTTAGTGTCATTAATCGACTCCCTTTAAATTTAATACATTACCCTGTACCTTCCTCATAGATCAGTTTTTGCAAAATCGGAATTTTTGTCTTAGCTCAGATAGTATTTATAGAGATTGATTAGGTTGGTGCTCCTCACACACCACTTAGGGGGAATGCAATACAACAACATCACGGGACTCCGATTGGTTGCTCACCTAGCAGTGCTCAAGGACAAACATCATCCCATTTGAAACAGATAATAGGGGCCTTAGCAATACAAACAATCAAAAGATAAGCTTCACAAATCATATTTAGTAACACTGAAAGTATAAATAAAAGCTCATTACCCCCAGAGATAGCCATGGTATTTAAAACAGCAGAGCTTTATCAAGTTAGGTTGAAAATATGAATAAAAATATATTACCTCAGTAAAAAAATAAACACAGAATAATAAACACCTTACATCTGCAGATTATGAAGAAGTTTCACTCTGCATGTGAGTCAGCAGTGTTGGTTCTTTCATTGTCAGAATCTGCTGTCTTTGTAGCTGAAATATCTGCAGTATCAGTTGTGCTATTCTCAATCTTACTGTCTGTGACAATGCACTATCACTTACTTAACTACTGATCCATCAAAAAGTCTGCTTTCCGGTATCTGTGTCTTGTGTTGTCTACATGCTTACTGTGGGAGACCCATTCCTGCACAGTAAAAGTAAACGCAAAAGCCTCACAAATAAGAGATAGAAGTTCATTATAACTTCTATTAATGTTACATGGCCTTATACGTCTCTTCATTGAACTCCAGACATACTCTATACTCGATTGCATTTATATCAGAGTAGTGCATCAAACTGTTAACAGTTACACAGAAAATGAAGCTAGTTACAGTGGAGTAATAAATATTACACAAATAAAAATATTTGTTAATTAATGTCCACTTATCTTAAGAAGTTGATGTTAATACTTCTTTCTTCTTGGTAAAATCGATGAACACTTGCCCACATCGTCAGTCAACACACTTCGTCTACAAGGATACCGTGTTTTTTCGTATTACCAAAATCTGAAGACAAAACAAACCTAAAAACAGAATCAATTTTCGGTATGTCAAAATTCATTTCGCAATTTTTATTTTTTTTAAATAAGAATTTTTTCCCACACTATTGAATCTATGGGAACATTTAATTGTTTTAATAATTTAACTTCGGGATTTATTTCATGGTTAAATGATGAAAAATGATCTGCTATGGCCGATTTATCAATTTATCAATTTTGGAAACCAGAAAGAAAGAATATTTTCGTAACATTAAATATAAACAAATTCAGTCTGAGGAACCTGCTAAATAAACCACTGAAAAATACAATCCCCAACAATTTGAAATCAGGAATTTATCAGATTAATTGTGAAACCTGTGAAAAAAAGCTACATAGGAAAAACTAGGAGAAACTTGTTAACCAGGCAAAAAGAACACCAGAGGAACATTAAGTTAAAACAAACAGAAAAATCTGCAGTTTCACACCATTTTTGGACAGAAAACCACAACATTGGCCACAACATTAAACTGTTAAAATCTTTAAGTACACCCATAGAATTGGATATTTGGGAAAAAATATTCATAAACAAAAACCGTGATAAAGTTATAAATTTTGAAATCCCGGCATTAAATGAAGTATTAAAACTTACTGCCCCTAACACCAGATGGCAGAGTGATCGGAGCTCCGTAGTAGTGGAAGAAGAAGGAGGTTCATTTAATCACCAAACAGCTGAGAATGAGATCAAATGATCTTGAAAACGTTTCAATTATACAACAACAAGTAAGTGAAGACTGAGTGTAAACATAGTGACTCATAAATTCAAACTTAAATATAAACAAATTGATAAATCGGCTGTAGTGGATCATTTTTGGTCATTTAACCATGAAATAAATCCTGAAGTTAAATTATTAAAACAATTAAATGTTCCCATAGATTTGGTAGTGTTTGAAAAAATAGTTATTTTAAAAAATTAAAATCGCATAATGAATTTTGACATACCGGCAATCGATTCTGTTTTTAGGTTTGTTTCGTCTTCAGATTTTGGTAATACGAAAAAACATGGTATCCTTGACGACGAAGTGTGTTGACTGACGATGTGGGATAATGTTCATCAAATCGATTTTACCAAGAAGAAAGAAGTATTAACATCAACTTCTTTAGATAAGTGGACATTAATTAACAAATATTTTTATTTTTCTAATGATAAACAGTTGTCGGTTTATGGGTCTTATTAATAATGGATAATCAGTTCTTGCCATTTAACTTTCACAAGGCAAATTCCTTCCTTGCAGCCACTTATGAATTCAATCTTTTTCCCTCTTACAGGAGGGCTTTATTTGAATATTATGGTAAAGGACGTTTTCTATCACCAATATGCTTCTTTGTGTTAAGCCAGTAGTAATCTTTTTGAGTCTCATTTGTGGAAATTCTGGGAGTTCATTTTATGATGTTAAAATCCAGATTTAGTTCCTGATTTAAATATGAAAGCTTCCGCAGAAACAAATCTGTTTTTTTCCCCCAGCATGAGCAACAAAAAATCTCCTGCTGGGGTTGCTGGACTTTAGAACCCCATAGTCATGCTTACTCTGTCAACATTTAGTCACACTATAATTTTCATGCACATAGGATTCATCTAAGTAAATGATCGGACAGTGTTTTTTTTTCTCTCCTAAGATGCTTCCATGACAAGCTCTGATATCATCCCTTTCTATGAGTACTTTTCACAATGTAGTTCATGAAGGACACAATATTGTGACTTTGTGGGTTCGTGAAATAAAGGTCGAGGTTACAATCACAAAAACTGTACTTTATTCTCGTAGCAAATACACTCTTCACAAATTCAATTTGCTAGATAACCTAAAACTGTTTATTTTTCAAACACTACGCTCAACTGTCTGTCGCTTCCGGTAACGATCGGCCCCGAAGTTTTCCGAATCTCCACCGGCCATCAGTTATTCATCGGCTTCGCGAGTCTACCGCCAGGGTAACACTGCTCCCTCCTCAAGGCTAGTTGTCCCGAACAGCGCCTTCGTAGCGGGCCAGGCGATCCAGGTGTACCACCAACATCTTTCCTCGGGGCACCTTCTGGATGCGGTGGACCACGTCGTTAATCCTCTTCACCACACGGTACAGTCCTTGCCATGACTGCTGAAGCTTCGGGCAGTGTCCCTTGGTCGGGTCGGGCGGTACAACCAGACCAGGTCACCTTGCTGGAACCCTTGGCTGTTGGCTTGCCTGTCGTATCGGGTTTTCATGCGGTCGCTCGCCTTCTGGATGTTCTGGCGAGCCATCTCATGCATGTCGTGGAGGTGGTCCACCAGGTTCTCCACATCCCTCAAGAGTGGCCCCAAGTCTGCGTCCGCCAGTTGCTCCCTCCTCAGGCCTGCGCTATCCCAGCCATCCGCAGGCACTGCGTGACTACTCGAACTGCTGCGGCACGCTCCTTCCCCTCCACTCTTGTGCATTGGCCGCACTCTTCTGGACAGGGTCTTCGGGACATAGCGTCCGCGTTACCGTGACTCTTCCCTCTGCGATGTTCCGAGGTGAAGTCGTACTCCTGCTGCCTCTGGACCCAACGGGCTGTCTGGCCTTCCGGTCGCGCCGTCACCATCACCTTGCTCCTCGCGGGGACAACCACGTCTTCGTTCAAGATGATCCTGCAAATTCCAAGGCGCTCTTCTGGTTGACGGAGTATAACCTCTTCTCCGTTGAGCCTCAGGACCTTCCTGCCGACGTCGACCGTCGCCTCGCGGCTCCTGAGGGCATCCAGTCCCAGAATCACCTCCTCAGCCACCCTCGCGACGAACACCCACAGACGCACGGCACTCCGTCCCAAGGTCAGCTCCAGCAGGGCCTCCTTCTCCACAGGCATGGTGTCGCCCGTTGCCTTCACAAGCTCGTATGGTCGGCTCGGCTTCCTCGTCGGCAAACCCTTCGCCACGTCAGGTCTGATGATGGTCACGGCCGCCCCGGTGTCCACCAGTACGCGGCACGGCTTTCCTCTTACCCAGCCGTCCGCGATGAGGTTGTCATCCATCCGCCGGCTGACGGCGTGGATTGTCACTCGAGGGGATGGTGGTAATGGCACCGACGTACCCCTCTCCACGCCGGGGCTTACTCGTTCTTCCGGCCGCTCTTCCTGGTGTGGGCAGTCTCTCTGCAGGTGCCCGGGCTGTCCACACCCCCATCACAGGCCACTAGGTGTTCGCCGGCGTCCCTCACCTGGTCTTCTGTCTCCGGCGTAGCGGACACTCCTCGTTCTCACGTCGGGATAGATGCTACCTTGGCCGCCTCCATCCTTAATGCCGCTGTCAGCGCCTCGTGGATGGTTTTATAATCGCCGAGCATTAGGCGCTGACGAATCTCCGTTTCCCGTACCCCGTCGACAAAGTTGCAGGTGGCTTCCCGGGATACGAACTCCAGTGGCAGGTCAACCAAGGCCTTGCCAGCTAGCTGCTCAATCGCTATGGCGAACTCCTGCAGCGTCTCCCCCGGCTGCTGTGATCTTGCCTTTAGTTGGCTGCAGTACGCTGCGGCTAAGCGGTGTTTCCCGAAACGATTCTCCAGGGCGTCCCAGATGTCCTTGGGCGCCGCCGTTGTCTGCACCGCGTTTAGGACTTCCGCGGCCTGTCCCTGGAGGCTGGCTATTAGCCGTGTGGCCTCCTCCTCCGGTGACCATCTGTTGTGCTTGGCCACTGTGTCGAACTGGTGGCGGAAGACCTCAAATGTTGACGCGCCGTCATATTTCGGCGGTTTGACGCGCGCAGAGGTTGTGTCGCGTCCCGGCGCGTCGGCCTTCAAATCCTTCAGTCTCCTGCCGACGACGTCCTCTACTATGGCGTTCAGGGACTTGACGCTGCTGTCGGCCTTTCCCTCCAGGTCGTCAACGCGGCTCGCCAGGTCCTCGACGCGCTCGTCCACTTGGCCCATCCGCTTGCCCAGCTCCGTCACGTTATCCCTCACGCCGGCCAACTGTTCTTCAAATTTGGCGGCGAGGGCCTCGTTCGCAACTTTCATTTCTTCCAGCTTTGCGGCCAGGTTGTCATTTGTAGTCTCCAGCTTCGCGGCCAGGCTGTTATTTGCCGCTTCTGTTTTTGCAGCGAGGTTTTCGTTTGCCGTCTTCATTTCCGAGGTCAGTTCGGCCTTCATTTCCATCATCTTCTCCAAAATCTTTTCCAATGCCGATTCCATAGCCGTTATCCCACTTCTGACGCCAGTTGTGACTTTGTGGGTTCGTGAAATAAAGGTCGAGGTTACAAACACAAAAACTGTACTTTATTCTCGTAGCAAATACACTCTTCACAAATTCAATTTGCTAGATAACCTAAAACTGTTTATTTTTCAAACACTACGCTCAACTGTCTGTCGCTTCCGGTAACGATCAGCCCCGAAGTTTCCCGAATCTCCACCGGCCATCATTTATTCATCGGCTTCTCGAGTCTACCGCCAGGGTAACAATATTATAATTACTGGCAGTTTAGACTGCATAAATAATACCTTGTATACATCTAAACATTAGAATTAGTTTTCTCTTTGATGTTAATTCTTGTTTTATATATAACCTGATGAGTTACCAGTTTAGCAGCTTAGGCTGATAATGTAATCATTATGTGACAATAAAGATTCTATTCTATTCTATTCTTGTCTTGACATTTCTGAAAACCAAAACCCATCTCTAGTAGCATTCGATATGAGGATGACAGAACTTTTAAAGTCTTTTTGCACAACAGTGCAAGTCTTGAAAAGTGGGGACTTTCTTCTCAATTGTATACAAAAGGTTTGTTTTTTGACATAATGCACATTTTGAGAAATCGCCTAATAATGCAGCAGGTCATGTTTTTAATTTTACCACGACGACTTGGGTGGTAAAAAGGTCTCTTTTTAATTCTTTTTATGGCACTTATATGTACTCCCATATCAGCACATTCCAAGCACAAGTTAGTGGTATAATTGGTTCTTATTTTCTTTCTCTATTACATAGAAGAAAAGAGCTTCCATTACAAGTTTCCTTGTATTAGCACTCAAAACAGTATGGCTTGTTTCTTGTCGCTGCATTATGACTTGTCTGTGTACCACCACTGACACGTTTCTGTTTGTTTACTTCATAATGAACCAATCAAGTCATACCCCACTCGGGGTCATGACTGTCCTCAGTGGTTCCATATTAAGCGAAGAAAGGAGTGCATTCCTTTAGTATTGCTAGAGATGTCCCTGAAGGGGTTCTTCTGAATTTGTATTTAAATGTTCCTAACTGTCTGAAGGTCAGATTGAAATGATTTGGCAAACCAGCTTACTGGTTAGGGTTATTCTATTTACTCCATCCCTTCTTGGGACACTGGTGACACATGAACATAAATAAAGTTCTTCAATTCTGATTTTTTGTTCAATTCTGAAACAAGTGTAGACTGACTTCATCCATAACTTATTCCAACCCAATTCTAAATTTTTATAAGCATCAAATGTTAATCACCTTCAATAAGATTACAAGTGGCCTCGTTTTTTTCCTCCGCAATGCTTGTCCGTGAACGACGGTCATGATTCTCATTTTCGAGCCATTCATGGGCTTCCTTAAATGCCTTGTCCTAAGCAAATACATAAACCTTTGTAAGTATCGTATCATGGAACTATGCTGCCAGTCTGCAAAATTTCATCCATTTTCACGCTATCACAAGCAAGAAATTTAATGATATGTGTGTAGTTCAAGCATGTAGCTATTTGTGAGACATTGTGAGCTCAACTAACAAATGGATCTATGGTGGCTAAATCCAACTCATCCCCACACCTGATGTCCCTACCCAAACCATGTTGACATCACAGTGCGCTTGTTCAAAATTATGCTCTTATAACAAAGTCTCATTTATATTTGATTTACCCTCATATATATAATTGAGTGGATTCTTCTGAGTTCTTGATAACAATTGCTAATTTCAAATTTTATCAGATATATTCAGCAGCATTAATTTTAACTAGCTGTACTACTATTTATTTTCCAGAGTGTTAGCATTCTCTTTGGCACCGATTACAAGTGTTAAAGTGAGGATTGAGGATGAAGCCTGGAAGGATTGTAGACATATAAAAGGACCATTGTATGTTGCACCATGGAACCCAAAGAAGTATAGAACTGGCCTTCATGAAATTCAGGTAATAAAATGATAGCAGTGAATATCATCAGAATTACATATGTCAATTAAAGAAGGAAATTTCAAGTTTGGAAGGTGCAGTTACTTAATAATTTATTTAAGCTTAAGGAAAATTTACTCTCAGCTGGAGACTGACTGTTGGCTGTAATTGCTTCCTTTAGGCCTAGTGTAGTTAGAAAATAATTGCCCACAAGTGAGTAAATAACTGTATACAATGTTTAAAATCTCATAAAACTATTTGTTGTCAGTATTTTCACACTAATCACTTACATTTTAATTTTTTACTACTTTCTTTGAGGTTGAGAATGGAAGCAAAGCATCTGAAACTACTCCCTCAGAAATTAGTGTATAAACATAGTGTATAAAAACGTACTACAAATATTAATTTTTAGATCAGTCGTATTTATTACACATCTGCTTCGCAGATGTGTAATAAATACGATTGATCTAAAAATTAATAATTATTTCGCTTCACTGTGGTGTTCCAATACAGTTAAATCTCGGTACTACAAATAGTTTCATGAATTAATTTGGATGTCATTGTTAATAAATTCCTCCAAAATATTGTGTTTAAAATTTGTTTGAATATATCGAGATTTAAATGTATTGGAGCACCACAGTGAAGCGAAAAATTATTAATTTGTAGATGAGTCGTATTTATTACACATCTGCTTCACTTTCGTACCTAAACAATTTTCGCTTTTGTTTTATTGAGAGCCGGTCTATTTCTTGATTTAAATCCTGTTCTATTTTGAGGACATGTTTCGCAAATCATCGTTTGCATCTTCGGCTCTTATGCGACTAAAGCTTGATCCAGTGGTGTGGGTAATTCTGGGGTTGCTACTGCCATCTGTTGATTTAGTGATGAACTTAAATGTGGGATTCTCTTCTGGCGGGATTTCAAAGTTCATTAGTTGGTTTTTATTTTTTTCTATGTATATCCTCTCCCATATGACAAATTTTTTTAAACAATTTTCGCTTTTGTTGTATTGTTAACTGTGAGAGCCGGTCTATTTCTTGATTTAAATCCTGTTCTATTTTGAGGACATGTTTCGCAAATCTTCGTTTGCATCTTCGGCTCTTATGCGACTAAAGCTTGATCCAGTGGTGTGGGTAATTCTGGGGTTGCTGCTGCCATCTGTTGATTTAGTGATGAACGAAAGTGAAGCAGTACGAAAGTGAAGCAGATGTGTAATAAATACGACTCATCTAAAAATTAATAATTGTTTAAATATGTTTGTAAAAAGAATGGTGATCTTTAAAAACAGATGTTTTGTCTGTTTCTTTATTATTTTTTTTTCCTTTTTTTTCTGTGCAAGATGTAAAACAAGCACATTAGCAGCCACATATCACATAGGTCTGGATGTGTTTGCAAGCAGATGACATAGGATATTCCACATGAAATTCAGTGCTGTAAACTTTTGCACTTTCTGTATAAAATATCATTTTTCCTATTAACAGATGGTGTGAAGGAAAGAATATTTAAGAAATATTAGCATATAAGAATGAACAATTCTCGTGATGTAAAATAATAAATTTATTGCATTAATTGATTTTGTAACATTCTAAGTGTGCATAGCTTCAAAATGTGTAGTTGCAGAATGCTGTACCAAATTTTATTTTGTAGGCATTAATCCTTATTTCATTTCAGCATAGAATAATTGTTTTTATAATTTTAAAATAAAACTTATATACTGTCGTGAACCTGATCGCGATAGCGTGGCTTGTGTACGCAAAAAGCCTGGAGATAAGGAGTATGCCGGAAGAAATATTGATAGCGCGAGATAAAACACCCGCCAGCACCGATAGGGTTACGCTTCTGGAAGGTGATAGAACATTCGATTCCTTCCTATTTGGTCCAAAAGTATCTCGAATTTACGAAACAGGTATTTAAGCAAGTGACGGCTCGCAAAGTGAGTCAGTTGTGAAAGTTATTGTAAACAAGAGTGAGTAAGCAGTTGTTGTGTAACAGTTAGTGTTGTTGTAACGAGAGCTAATGTAATCAGCTGCAAGTGTTTGTTATTGTCCTCGACCTTGGAAGATTGTATGATGTAATGTTGTTACGTGAAAATTGGACAATGTATTGCTACATACTTATAATGAATTAACCAGGAATGTTGTTCCGTTAATTACATGTAAACCATGGAATCCTGTTGCTACAAAAAAAGTAGTTCCGAAAACTGAATCAGCTATAGTAAAGGAGATTTTTAATTTCTGCAACTCGGCCTTTTAATTCTATGAACCAACAAAGTCACAATTGGTGTCAGAAAGCGGGGCAATCACAACATTACCGAAAATGGAATCAATGAAGACCGAATTAAATGGAAGCTGCAAATAGCAACTTGGGTGCGAAGATGACCGACACCAGGAAGAGCAACCGGAGGAACGAGTAAGGACCGGCGTGGCGAGGAGCACGTCGGCGCCATCACCACCATCCCCTCGACTGACACTGCGCGCCGTCAGCCGACGAATGGATAACAGCCTCACCAAAGACGGTTGGGTATGAGGGAAGCCATGCTGCATGCTCGTAGACACCGAGGCAGCAATGACCGTCATCAGAATACCGAGCCGAGCATACCAGCTAGTGACGGCATCGAGCGAAACCTTGACCATGGAGAGGGAGGTCCTGCTGCAGTTGACCTTGGGACGGAGTGCCGTGCGTCAGTGGATGTTCGTCGCAGAGGTGGCTGAGGAGGTGATACTGGGATTGGTTGTGGTTGCCCTCAGTAGCCACGAGGCGACGGTCGACGACGGCAGGAAGGTCCTGCGGTTCAATGGTGAAGAGGTCATACTCCGGCAACCCGTAGAACGCCTTGGAATCTGCAGGGTCATCTTGAAGGAAGACGTGGGTCCCTGCGAGAAAGGAGGTGGTGGTGACGGCATGATTGGAAGGACAGTGAATGAAGAACATTGTTGCCGTGCTGAAAGGTGCCAGTGAGGCTGCTTAACCTAGCGTACATCGATCACGACGTCCAGGCCAGAACGGAGATGGGGACGTGCGAGTCCGTGGTCATCGTGACAACAATCGACAAGACACAGAAACCGGTGCCAATGCAACACCTGGGGTCCCGGCTGGAAGGCTTACTAGAGAGGCCAGCCAATCACCTGACCGCAGAACAGCTCGAGAAGGTTCGACAACTGCTCAGATGATAGCAGAGCGTCTTCAGCCAAGGCAGAGAAAAACTATTGTGTCGCCCGACGAGAGTTATTGGCGGTAGTAAAGGCCTTGGAGCACTTCCACAAGTACCTGTACGGTGAGCCATTCCACCTGAGGACTGACCTTTCCGCCCTAACCTGGCTACTGAGCTTTAGAAACCTGAAAGGCCAGACAGCACGTGGGTTCAGAGGCTGCAGGAGTACGACTTCGCCTCTGAACATCGTAGAGGGAAGAACCACGGTAACGCAGATGCCATGTACCGAAGACCCTGCCCAGAGGTGTGCAGCCAGTGCACAAGAGTGGAAGAGAAGGAGCGTGCCGCAGCAGTCTGAGTAGTCACGGCAGTGCCTGCGGATGGCTGGGATAGCCCAGACCTGAGGAGGCAGCAGCTGGCAGACGCAGACTTGGGGCCACTGTTGGGAGAAGTGGAGGCAGGGACAAGACTGACCTGGGAGGACATCGCACCGAGGAGCACCACCTACAAGTCGTACTGGGCCCAATGGGACTCGCTGAAGATCAGAGAGGGCATGCTGTTCCGGGTATGGGAATCATCTGATGGGAAGATGCAGAGGTAGTTGGTACTTCCCCGAAGTAAGGTCCCAGAAGTCTTGGAGGAAGTGCACGCCAGTACTTCAGGAGGACACCTGGGAGCAAATCAAACAATCGACAAACTTTAACAGCCATTGCAAAGACCGTACCAGGTGGTGAAGAGGACTAACGACGTGGTGTACCGCATCCAGAAGGTGCCCCGAGGGAAGATGTTGGTGGTGCACCTGGATCGTCTGGCCCGCTACGATGGAGCTGTTCGGGACGACCAGCCTTGAGGAGGGAGCAGTGTCGCGAACCCGATCGCGATAGCGCAGCTTGTGTACACAAAAAGCCTGGAGATAAGGTGTATGCCGGAAGAAATAATGATAGCGCGAGATAAAAGACCCACCGGCACCGATAGGGTTACGCTTCTGGAAGGTGATAGAACATTCAATTTCTGTTTGGTCCAGAAATATCTCAAATTTACTAAACAGGTATTTAAGCAAGTGACGGCTCACAAAGTGAGTCAGTTGTGAAACATTTGTTGTAAGCAAGAGTGAGTAAGCAGTTGTTGTATAACAGTCAGTGTTGTTGTAACGAGAGCTAATGTAATCAGCTGCAAGTGTTTGTTATTGTCCTCAACCTTGGAAGATTGTGTGATGTAATGTTGTTACGTGAGGATTGGACAGTGTATTGCTATGGAAATAAAGAAGATTTTTTATTTCTGCAACTCGGCCTTTTAATTCTACGAACCCACAAAGTTGCAATACAGTTTTTACTTATTTTAAGCATATTTCAATTACAATAAAACTAAAACATTAGAATTGAAAATATTACTCAGCTTTTCCAAGAGATGCCGGGGTAGTTGATAAAGTGGCAGTGTTAAGTTTTTTATAGTTATAACACAAAATATGAATAAACTCATTGATTTATATCACTTATGCACGGTGGTCATCAAGCACTTTACAGCAGCACAACACATTTATTGCAACCTAATACAATAGTAAAGCAATATTTCACATCTATTTTGATTCCTTTCAGTTTTTCGTGTGCTAGGAAGATAAACAGAAGTGATTGCTTGATCTTCAGATGTTCAAGAGTGACCATCAACACGTATTTCACTATCACTGCACATAAATTAATATTTCTTTAATTATTTTAGATGAATAATGAAATATGCATTTCATTGTGTGTAAATTCTGGAATCCTACCGTATATAAACAAATTAATTTTCTTAATCCAAAACCATCTGCACAGAAATAATCAATATTTCTTTACTTGAATAAAAGTGAGAAGAGCATGTTTTCATATCAGTGTGAAATTGAAGTTTAGGAAATCAAACTATGGCGGGACTTAAAGTAATTGGATTATATTTAAGAATTTTGAAGTATATTATCAGAAAATAACATAAATTTTCTGTTTTCTTAAAGAATCATTATTTAAATGAGTAAGCTTTCACAGCCAGTGTTATATAGAACATGATTATCCGGGCTTATGTCCCATGGTCCAGTAACATTCTCTTGTGGACGTAACATGGCCCACAAGCTCGGATAATCATTTTATATATAATTTTATTATTCATCAAAATCAACTTTGCCCTTTCTAAGTAATCCCCCTCAGATGTAATATGATTGTGCCAGCACTTGTTCCAATCTCAAAAATACTTCTGGAACTCACTTTTTGTTATGGTGTAGAGCTCCTTGAGCAATTCTGCTTTTATCTTATCAATAATGACAAACCAAACATCCTTTCATAGTTCTCTTCAGCCTTGAGAGCAGAAAGAAGTTGCAGGGGCCATGTCTGTCAAATACAGTGATTAGGTAACTTTTTTTTTTGGCCAAAATATCACAAACAAGCATTGAGGTGTGAGTGGGTGTGTTATCGTGATGCAGCTTCCATGAGTGGTTTTGTCAAATTCTGGTCAACCTCTCTGGAGGTGATTCAGCAATTTTCTAGAACCATTTTCTTTATGTCTTCCACAGTGTCATCGTAATTTATGTGTATCCAGAGCAGTTGTCCTAAATGATTTTTTCACTTTCTTTGAAACATTTATACCACAAGTAAACTTGTCTTTCTCATAGTAGATTTGTCCAAAGCCACTGTCTACATTTCGAATGTGGTGCTACACTTTATCCAATTTTTCAAACAAAAAAAATAATTTGCTGGCTACTCAAAAAATGGATAATATTTTGACTGTTAAAAATAAACTAAATTATTAATTTATAGATGAGTCATATTTATTACCCATCGGCTTCACTTACGTACCTATTTTGAGTTCATGTTTCGCAAGCCATCGTTTGCATCGTCGGCTCTTATGCAACTAAAGCTTGATCCAGTGGTGTGGGCAATTCTGAAGTTGCTGCTGCCATCTGTTGATTTAGTGATGAACTTGAATGTGGGATTCTCTTCTGGCGGGATTTCAAAGTTCATTACTTGGTTTTTATGTTTTTCTATGTATATTCTCTCCCATATGACGAGTTCACTATGTTTTTGTACTTATTTTAGTAATTCGGTGCTATCTTCAATTTAATGATTTTCAGACCAGAAATGAGCTGCTATTGTGGACTTATCAATATTTTTGTATCTTAAGTGCCAACTAATGAACTTTGAAATCCCGCCAGAAGAGAATCCCACATTTAAGTTCATCACTAAATTAACAGATGGCAGCAACAACTTCAGAATTGCCCACACCACTGGATCAAGCTTTAGTTGCATAAGAGCCGACGATGCAAATGATGGTTTGCGAAACATGTCCTCAAAATAGGTATGTAAGTGAAGCCGATGTGTAATAAATATGACTTATCTATAAATTAATAATTATTTTGCTTCACTGTGGTGTTCCAATACAGTTAAATCTCGATATAATAAACAAATGTTCAAAAGTACTGAAAACAGCTGAAACTGTAAACATACATCAGGAACGTATGTACCAATAAGATAGAAAATAAGTTTTGATATTTGGATGTATAAAGCCTATGAAATTAAAAAAAAAATCCTGTTATTTTTCTCACACCTTACATAAAAGTTGGATATTTTTGCAAGATATGATAAATTCAAACAATTTTAATTACAAAATTATTATGCTCTGAATTCTAAGAATTCTAAGCCGTGTGTAGGACGCACTATGAAAGGGTAGAGCCAGAATGAAAAATTCAATGCCATAGCCGGGATTTGAACCACGGATCTTCTGGTAGTTGTCTCATGTGTTTATGAGAACTCCTGGTGGTTTACCAGGAGAAACACGAGTCAGTTGGAGAATTTAATGTCATGTTGGCACGTTGGCCATAGTAGCTCAAATGGTTAGAGCGGCTGGACGGAAACCAGAAGATCCGTGGTTCAGATCCCGGCTATGGCATTGAGTTTTTCATTCTGGCTCTACCCTTTCATAGTGCGTCCTACACACGGCTAGTGTGACAGAACAATTAATTTCCATTAATTGTACCTAATAGTGGTCCGAACTATAAAGCCCGGGCCTTAAAGTACTTACAGCATAGTAAGTCGCCATTAAGGTAGTTGTCTCATGTGTTTATGAGAACTCCTAGTGGTTTACCAGGAGAAACACGAGTCAGTTGGAGAATTTAATGTCATGTTGGCACGTTGGCCATAGTAGCTCAAATGGTTAGAGCGGCTGGATGGAAACCAGAAGATCCATGGTTCAAATCCCGGCTATGGCATTGAATTTTTCATTCTGGCTCTACCCTTTGAAGTAGTTTTGTTTGCATAAATTTGTTAATGAGATGTATTCTTCTGCTTCTAGTGTTTCCATTTCTATTGTAGTTAGCTATTTTTCAACAGTGTCTAATTTTTCTGTTCATATTCATAAAGTAATTAAGTATGTAAATACAACTAAATTTCTTGGTCTTTGGATACAGAGTAACCTAAAGTGGGAGATGCATGTTGATCATCTAATTAAAAAGCTGAGTACAATTTCTTATAATTTCAGACAACTGGTACACATAGTTAACATAAAAACTCTCAGAAGTGTGTATTTTGCGTGTGCTCACTCCATTTTAAAATATGGCATGACATTATGGGGTAACTCACTACATTGTAAATCATGATTCATAATGCAAAAACGGACTCTAAGAATACTTGGAGGAGTTAAATCAGCATCTACGTGCAGACCATTATTTAAAAAATTTAAAATCTTACCTCTCCCATTTATTTTCATTTTTGAAATTTTAAAATTTACAAAGACAAATTTAATGAAAGGAAATGACTACTGTACCTTTAATGACACAGTTCATAATCATAATACTAGACAGAGAATGGATATTCATGTGAATAGAAGTAACACAAGAGCTCATCAAAACAGTGTAATAAACCTAGGAATCACCTTTTTTAATAAATTGCCTATAGCCAATAAAACCACTTGCAATTTTTTAGCATTTAAAAAGTCAGTTTTGGCATACTTGCTAGACCACTGATTTTATTCTGTTAGTTAATTTATGGAAAGTTTATAATATTGTTACATTTCTGAATTAATTGTGTAGATTATAAAATTCTTGAGATATCTTTATAAAACATTATTTTGTACAAACACTGACTTGTTAATTTAAAAGTAGTAAATTGCACTGTAAATTCACAATTTGACGTGTCTTACATCATAGTACTCATGTACAATGTATGATTTACAAGATGAATAAATTATCTATCTATCTATCTATCTATCTATCTATCTATCTATCTATCTATCTATCTATCTATCTATCTATCTATCTATCTATCTATCTATCTATCTATCTATCTATCTATCTATCTATCTATCTATCTATCTATCTATCTATCTATCTATCTATCTATCTATCTATCTATCTATCTATCTATCTATCTATCTATCTATCTATCTATCTATCTATCTATCTATCTATCTATCTATCTATCTATCTATCTATCTATCTATCTATCTATCTATCTATCTATCTATCTATCTGTCTCTCTGTCTCTCTGTCTCCCTGTCTCTCTGTCTGTCTGTCTGTCTATCTATCTGTCTGTCGGTCTGTCTGTCCGTCCGTCCGTCCGTCCGTCCATCCGTCCGTCCGTCCATCCGTCCTTCCGTCCATCCGTCCGTCCATCCGTCCATCCGTCCATCCATCCGTCCCTCCATCCATCCATCTGTCCATCCATCCATCCGTCCATCCATCCATCCATCCATCCATCCATCCATCCATCCGTCCGTCCGTCCGTCCGTCCGTCCGTCCGTCCATCCATCCATCCATCCATCCATCCATCCATCCATCCATCCATCCATCCATCCATCCATCCATCCATCCATCCATCCATCCATCCATCCATCCATCCATCCATCCATCCATCCATCCATCCATCCATCCATCCATCCATCCATCCATCCATCCATCCATCCATCCATCCATCCATCCATCCATCCATCCATCCATCCATCCATCCATCCATCCATCCATCCATCCATCCATCCATCCATCCATCCATCCATCCATCCATCCATCCATCCATCCATCCATCCATCCATCCATCCATCCATCCATCCATCCATCCATCCATCCATCCATCCATCCATCCATCCATCCATCCATCCATCCATCCATCCATCCATCCATCCATCCATCCATCCATCCATCCATCCATCCATCCATCCATCCATCCATCCATCCATCCATCCATCCATCCATCCATCCATCCATCCATCCATCCATCCATCCATCCATCCATCCATCCATCCATCCATCCATCCATCCATCCATCCATCCATCCATCCATCCATCCATCCATCCATCCATCCATCCATCCATCCATCCATCCATCCATCCATCCATCCATCCATCCATCCATCCATCCATCCATCCATCCATCCATCCATCCATCCATCCATCCATCCATCCATCCATCCATCCATCCATCCATCCATCCATCCATCCATCCATCCATCCATCCATCCATCCATCCATCCATCCATCCATCCATCCATCCATCCATCCATCCATCCAATCTGTCTGTCTATTCACCATAGGAATTCATACAGAATTTTGGGCTTAGTCAAAATAAATAAATATATACAGTTGGTTACAATTCTATATACATTAGTCCTTTTAACAATTAGTGTGATAAATACAATAATATTTTGAAGGCTGACAGACATGCTCTTAAGTCATTGGGTGAAGCAGGTCCAGGCGTCCACATCATCTTCCTTGTTGTTTCAGCATGTAGTTCTCAAACGTATGTAACAAGCAATTTACAAATTTGGATTAGTGTTATGTCATATTTAGATTAGCCCATATCACATATACATCACAGCTTATTTATTTAGCATATTTACAAATATTCATCTGTCATAAAAGGCACCATTAATTAAATAATTTTTTAACTAATGGAAATTAATTTAAATTAATTATTCTTTCACACTGGCCGTGTGTAGGCTAAATTGTGGAAACGTAGAGTCAGACTGAAAAATTCAATGCTATAGCCGGGATTTGAACCACGCATCTTCTGGTTTCCGTCTAGCCGCACTACCATTGTGCTACTATGGCCAACGTGCCGATATGACATTAAATTCTCCAACTGACTCGTATTTTCTCGGTAAACCACTTAGGAGTTTTCATAAACACATGAGACAACTACCTTAATGGCGACTTACTACATGTAAGTACTTTAAGGCCCGGTTTTTTTATAGTAAACCACTGTTAGGTTAATTAATGGAAATTAATTATTCTTTCACACTGGCCGTGTGTAGGCTAAATTGTGGAAACGTAGAGTCAGACTGAAAAATTCAAAGCCATAGCCGGGATTTGAACCACGGATCTTCTTGTTTCCTTTAACTGTTTAGTAAACTCTGGGCCTGATGTTTGTTTAATATTGAGTGGTAATTTATTGTATAATACTTCTCCAATCACAAATGGATTCTTGTCAGAAAAATTTCTTCCTTTTCCTTTTCCGTGTTAGTATGCTTGGGAATAATGATATGACATTAAATGAGCCCGGTCTGTCATTTTTGTCTTTGACTACTAAGTCTAAGGAATTTTTTATATTTGCACTCTCAAACATTGGGAAGGAATTGAATTTGTTCAATAACCATTTGGCCAAATTATATGTGGGGACATTTATGCTACTAGTGATAGGTCTCCTTCATTTTCCTGTTTATTATTTTTGAAAACCCATATATTCTTGATAATGTTCATTATCTACTATAATTTTGTGCAATTCTTTCTAATTGATTATTTTGCTTTCTTTTAAAGTCTTATTTGTAGATTCAATGCAGTAATTTAATAGGTTGTTTTCCACTTTTTTGTAATTACTACACTTTAACAGTTCTTCCATCTCTTTGTATATGCTACCTTTTTCAAAAATTACTCTTTTATTCCCCTTATCTGTTTTAGTGTATATAATTGGTTTACTTTTAAGGATTTAGTCTCTTAATAAAATAAAAATGTAACTGACAGTGTTAGAAACCAACAACAAATAGTTTTTCAATTAATTTTCATGTCACTAAATATAATAAATATTATAAATATTAAAAGCAGAAGCATTATTAACAGTGAAGTATTCTTCATGTCACTGTTACTAAATTCCTCCAATTACACATAACATTCTTATTACAATAAAATATAATAATTACAAATTACATTTATCTTTTTAAGAAATTGAAAGTAGTGGTTTTTCGAGATCTAAAGATGAAAAATAACAATAAACTTTGACATTTATAGGAAATCAACTCATATTGATAATTGCATTAAACATAAAAGTTTTAAACCTTTTTCACATAAATTTGCTGTTTCTAACATTTTAATTTACAGGTTATTAAGAAAATATAACCACATTATTAATACTGCTTTAATAGTTTTAATACAGATTTTATACATAGAGAGATTGAAAAATTTAAAAATCAAAAGAGTGTAAATAATGTTTCTACCCTTAACAAAATAAATGATGATTATAATTTTTAAAAATGTGCTTATTATCCTTGGGCTAGTAACAATTTCAAAAAAAAAAAAAAAAAATTTAAAGAATTTGGTAAATTTTGATTCCTCAAAATAATGTAATATAAAAATATTTTTAAATTTTTCTAAAAACGATCAAATTTCTGATAATAAAATTTCCATATCAATTTAACTGTTTAGATTGTGGCCAGCTTTACATTAGAAGAACCAAACATAGTTTAGAAACCAGAATGAAGGAACATTTTAGAAATATTAGGTATAAACAAATTAATAAATCAGCTGTGGCAGATCATTTTTGGTCATTTAACCATGAAATAAATCAAGAAGTTAAATGATT
Source organism: Mantis religiosa (assembly GCA_030765055.1). NCBI lineage: Eukaryota > Metazoa > Arthropoda > Insecta > Mantodea > Mantidae > Mantis > Mantis religiosa. The sequence continues at coordinate 124,272,890 of CM060953.1, read as the reverse complement.
AAAGACATTAAATAGACTGATAGATTTAATAGTTTGGGAGAAAATATTTATCTGAAAAAATAGAAATTGTATGATGTATTTTGAAATACTGCTATTCGATTTTGTTAATAAATTTGTTTTACTTTCAAAGTTTGGTAATACAAAAATAATCCATCATCTATCATCAGTAACGATAACATAAATCAACAAATTGGCTGATGATGCAAATAAGTATTTACAAAACTAGTTGTGTGACCTGTGAAGCATTTACAATTTCTTAAAAAGATAAGTTTGGACAAATTATTGTATTTTATCATAATATCTGAATTGCCTCACTGTTATTAGCTTCAATTTTTTATGTAATAACATTGTACTGCATTCTTGAGGGATGTGGAGAATGATGATCGTAGGAGTCGAACAAGAAAACTGATATAATAGAAAACCTGTTAAAGAAAAACAAAATTAGCGTAATGGATTTGAGGAAGAAGATTCATGAAATAAAAGATCAATAAATTAAAGAATTCTAAATGTGTGGGAATTTTATAAAAAACAGCACTGATTTAGATGTGAGAAACTGTTGTTTTTAATCCAAGACAATTGATTCCAGAAGGAAGAAATGGATAATGATAAGGATGTTGGTGGCAACAACGAGGTGAAGTTTGTATTTATTTTCAGCAATATATAGCTGATGCATCACTCATTATCAAAGCAGTAGCATAATTAAAAAGTATTCATTTTAATTTTTTGTACCATGTACATAGAGGTAAAGAAGGAATAGCATCCCATCCAAAAATGACAACAAAAGTTCACGAAAATATATGTTTTGAGTTCCCTGAATTTAAAAAGTCCTTTAAAAATGTCAATTTGCGTGTATCTGTGAACAAAATAAATAAAAAAAGAATGATTGAATACCAAATTTTGCATTTAAGTTCATCTTTCAAGGATGTGACAAAGATTTTCAAGAAAATTCCCTTGCCTCAAATTATCCTTTATGTGAAACATTTTTGACACATTTGACTTTTTAAAAAGTGACTCAAATAGGAAAGGAGCATATCATTAAAACTACTAAAGCTGAAGCCTTAAGAAGACAGTCATTAAAAAGTAAGGTTGAGCTGAGGTTTCCCATAATGACCAAAAAAAAAAGGGGACAGAAATACAAAGTTAAGTGAGGTTGATGTTTTCACTGGTTTAGGTAACTACAGTTCAGTAAAAGAAGTTTGTAAACATTTTATTCCTTCAAATACTTACTGTTATTGTGCTACTTTAATGTTTAACATCTGATTTACCTTTGATCATCAGAAGCCTCTCAGATAACACACTCCACATTCATTATTTTCTCTTGGAAGTCGTTGATTGTTTTTTCACCTGTGACGTAGTTTGTAGAGAGGTGTGTAGGTTTAAAATGAAGGGCAAACATCAACCGTGTTAGAACTGTTGAATGAACTTCAAACTGTGTGCAGTTTTCCTTAGGGATTTGCTTAGACAGTTGTTACTGAAATTAGGGTTCCATTTTCTCATGCTAATTAAGAGGAAGTGCATGATTATGCAATCAGCAAGGATTATGGCATGGAAATATCATTACTTGACCAGCTAAATTATTTCAGGCAAGAAAGGTATCATAGTTTTAGATTATACTTAATATACTACTGTAACGTTTCCCTTATCCTAAAAGATGAATGTCGGGTAACTCTAAGCTCCATGGACCCTGGGCCCATTTGAGCATCATTTCACCCATTCCATTCATCGTCTGATATGACTTAAAAAAGTTAAAGGACATAAATTACAAAAAAAAAAAATACTGTAACCAAATATAACACCACCAAGTAGTACTAAACTCACTTTATTTTTTACCAAACATACAACAGCATAAATACATAAAATATGAAGCTATTAATAGTGAAGCAACCAAACATATACAAATACAATAATTTGTAACTTAAAACTTTACTTATAAGAAATGATGAAATTCTGATCAATTCATAAGAAAAGTTTCATCATTTCTTATAAGTGAAGTTTTAAGTTACAATATTTGTATATATAACAGCATATTAGTGTTAACACTAGAAGGACCGGCAAGTATGGTCTACCGAGAAGGACCAACCTGTCATTTTGACGGGTGCAGTTTTATTTGCCCTTTTTAAAAAAATAAACTAATTTGAATGCATACGAGTTTATTGAATATTATTTATATAGTTTACCAGTATATAATTTTACTTTTGTCTGAAGAATTACATGGTAAAATGAACATTTTAAGCCTAAAAATTAATCCAAATATATACGATAACCAAATGTGAAATGGACAACTTCCTAGCAAACACATGTGTTTCAATATAAAATTTTGAATACCACAGTATATAGTAGAAAAAACACTTATAAACCTGATTTCACTCATTCAAAGCCACCCGCAGCATTGTAGCACCTAACACACATGTATTCAGCATTGCCTAAACATGGTCCACCATATACTTGCTGCACTTGTTACATAAATGTTTGCTCCTATTCTTCCCTCTGCATCCCCCAATTTGGCAAGTCTTCCAATTGTTGCTCTGCTGAGGTGCTGTGTTAGGAAGTGTTTTTGTACCCTTGTGGATTTTTATGCTGAAGGCAACTCTTCTGCTAAGTTGTATATGAACTGATGTCTGGTTACTTTTTTACTTGTTACTTCCTTATAGAGTACCCATGCATTAATAGCTGCCAAGGTCAACACATTGAAAAAAAAAAAAAACATTCATAGGCTACCTTCTGCATCCATATTTCACTGTGTACAGTCGAGCCATTTGATCGATGACGTCAATGCCGTACTTGGTGTTATTGTAATACGTCACTGATTCTGTTAGCTTTTTAGGATGTTGTTTATATATAGTAACTGTGTAATGCATTGAACTCAAAAGAAGCACATTTTTTATCTTTCTCCTCTGATAGCATGTCACAGTTATGTCACCTGACCTATAAAGTACAGTTGTGTGCAAAGGTGTTGTAGCATATTTTGCTGATTGAGGGATTTTCCTTCTACATATCTTTACTGTGCCCACAATGCTTGTACTTTTATGCTTCAAACTTTCTGCAAGGCATTTGGTTGTGGAAAAATTGTCACATGTAATATTTCTTCCTGCAAAAACAAAGGGCTGTATAAGATGCATTACAACATGCTCTGAAAGAGGAACACCTGTGGGGCGCTGCTCGTCTTTGCTCAGGTAAGGAAAACCAAATGTGTCCAATTTATTGCTCATATATTGAATGAAAGAGCATTTAGCCTTGCAAGGAAACAATTGCTCATCCACAGTGATATTTTCACTTGGAATGCAAAACTGCAAGGAATGGGTAATAAATGGATTCCAGACAGGAGTAGCAGCTGCAAAATGACCTGCACTTAGTCTTTGAGAACGTGAGTCCTTGTCATCAAATCGCATAAACCACAAGATTTCAGCAAATTTGTTTCTGCTCGCTCTGTTCCTAAAAATGGTGGTCCCCAGGTTTTCAACCATAACAACTTCAATGGAAAGTTTTTTGCTCCAACACTTTGTAAATACCTAAGTGGTAGCACAAATTGTGCCACTTAGCGAAATAAAGTTTCTTACTCATCGACAAAGGGTCTACAGAATGCCATAAACCAATCAGAAGGAAAACAACAACAGATGTGGACAGATCCAAAGGCTATTTTTCACACTTCCGCACCCGTTAAAATGACGGATGGCGGTCCTTCTAGTAGAGTTGTTTGTACCAGTTTTTATAAAGGTCCAAAATGCTTAATTCTTTGTAGATGTGTTTGTCATAAGTATTTATTATAAGTCGTAGAACATGGGAAGGTAGAAAAAATCATAAGCAAGAAATAAATCTTCTAAAACAGCGCATCCGCCAAAATGACGGATGTGGTCCTTCTAGTGTTAATGTTTCTTTTTGCTTCTGTTGCACACATCATGGCCAGCCTCCTCATGGCTGGTTATCCCAACCAGTCTTGCAATGTCAACTTCTTTGCTAGGGACAACCAGTGGACATGGTAGATTTCATCACTATCTCAAAATAGTATAATCCTTGCTTTACTATAAGTAATTTATTCACCATATAAATTGATCCAGTTTTTGACTTAGTTAAAAAAGAAAAAAAAAGCAAGAAAATTATATATTTATACTATTTATAATAAAGTACATACAAACAGAGTAAGTTTTGCAATGTAACCATGTGTTCCTTTTTTTTTTTTCTGTTGTCCTCCAATGTTAAGTCGGACAATGAATGGAATGGGTGAAATGTAGCTCAAATGAGCCCAGGGTCCACAGAGCTTAGAGTTACCCGACATTCATCTTTCAGGATAAGGGAAACCCCGGAAAAACCTTATCCAGTAACTTACCCTGACAGAGATTCGAACTCGGGACCTGTTGAACGTGAGGCAGACACTCTACCACCACGCTACCGAGGCAGGCTGTAACCACGTGGTTGAGTATCATTTAATTACATCTGTTTATTCATACACTATTTATAATCAATTTAATCCATTTGAATCAATCTAAATTTATCACATTAGGAGGAAATGTCCATTAATACCTCATTTACAGAATAGTATTTGTGCTTCATTAAGCTAGTTTTGATTTTCTTCCTATATTGATGTGTATTGCATTCAGTTAATCCCCTACTTAATTTGTTATATAATTTTATGCCCTGATGGTCTATGGATTTTAAATTTTTTGAAGTTGTTTGATTAGAAAGATGGATATGTTGTTGTTGTTCTTGTAAAGTGACTGTGATATTCCCTGTTCATTTTAAAATCACATATGTTCTTATGTATAAAACAAACTGTTTCTAAAATGTACAAACATGATAGAATAGTATATTCAATTCTTGAAAAAGTGGTTGACTAGGAGTGTAGTGTGGTATGCCAAATATAATTTGACTTATTTTCTTTTGTAGTTTAAATATTATTTGTAAATTGCTGTCAGTAGAACCCCAAAATTGTATGGCATAGGTGAGAATTGACTGTACATAGCCACAACATATAGTTTTTAATGCCGTATTTGTGATTATGTTACTTAGACATCTAAAAGCGAGTATTAATTTACATAGTTTTGCAGACAGATAAGTTGTATGATCCTTCCATTTTAGCTTTGAATCAATCATAACACCTAGAAATTTTGTGTTATTTACTTTGTAAATAGGATTATTGTAAATTGAAATACTGAACAGCTGTGACACTAAAATTTATGAACAATTTTTTATTTGAATTTAGGGATAGTTGGTTGGAATTTAGCCAATTTTCAAGTATACCGATCATTGTGCTTACCTGATCATTTAGTTGTATCAGGTAATTGTGTGAGAAAAGTAGGTTGGTATCATAAGCAAACAGCACCATGTGACATGGCTCAAGATTCTTTGGAAAATCATTGATGAATAACAGGAATAGTATAGGCCCCATGATTGAGCCTTGCGGTACTCCACAGGAAATTACTTGTTCTTTGGACCTAATGGAGAATATTTCTACATATTGCTTTCGGTTTGTTAAATAGGAAGTAATCCACTTCTTAGCAACATCGCGTAGACCGTAGCTTTCAAGTTTGCTAATTAGTAACTCATGATTTACACTATAAAGGCTTTGGTAAGATCTGTGAATAAACCTAAAGCTAACTTTTAGTTAATTGATGAAAATTAATCATTTCTTCACACTAGCCGTATATAGGCTAAGGTTTTTGATAGATAGAGTCAACATGAAAAATTCAATGCCATGGCCGGGATTTGAACCATGGATCTCCTGGTTTCCGTCCAGTCGCTCTTACCCTTTGAGCTACCATGGCCAACTTGCCGTGCTGACATTAAATTCTGCATTTGACTTGTATATTTCACATTAGGGGCTCTCGCATCCAAGATACACCGTTTGTGGCGACTTACCATTGTAAGCCTGGGACTGAAGTACTAACGATGGTAAGTGATGCGAGAGCCCCTAGTGGTTTACCGGGGAAATATACGAGTCAAATGGAGAATTTAATGTCAGGATGGCAAGTTGGCCATGGTAGCTCAAAGGGTAAGAGTGACTGGACAGAAACCAGGAGATCCGTGGTTCAAATCCCGGCCATGGCATTGAATTTTTCATGTTGACTCTATCTATCGAAAACCTTAGCCTATATACGGATAGTGTGAAGAAATGATTAATTTCCATTAATTAACTAAAATAATAAAGAGTTAAATGATGAAGCCTGGGACTCAAGTACTTATGATGGTAAGTCGCCATAAACGGTGTATCTCCAATGTGAGAGCCCCTAGTGGTTTACTGGGGAAATATACAAGTCAAATGGAGAATTTAATCTCAGGACGGCAAGTTGGCCATGGTAGCTCAAAGGGTAAGAGTGACTGGACGGAAACCAGGAGATCTGTGGTTCAAATCCCGGCCATCGCATTTAATTTTTCATGTTGACTCTATCTAACTAAAGCAAACTGTTTATTATTGATAGCAGAATGTATTTTGCTTGTGCAAGTGTACAGTGCATTACAGATGGATACTCCTTTTCGAAACCCAAACTGATTGTTGTCAAGTATATTATGTTTGTTGAGGAAATTTACAATTCTGCCATATACTTCACATTCTAGCACTTTTGATAGTACAGGTAAAAAAGATATGTCTATAATTATTTAAATTAGTTTTATCAAGTTTTTTTGTGTACTGGTATTACTTTTGCAATTTTCAGCTGCTTTGGAAAAAACCCAGTATAGAGATAGGTATTAATGATGTTTACAAGGAGTGTAATTAGATGGGAGATACATTTTTTAAGTAATATACTTAATAAGTTGTCAGGAGCAACAGAGAGGCGGGGTTTCAGTTTACTTACTATTTTCCTTACTGCATTTTCATTTGAGGGTGCTAAAAGTATAGTGTCCTTAACTTTACTAATCTGGGATGGTAGACTTGGTAAAGTTTTGTTTTTGCTAATTGCACAATTTGCATTAGTAAAGATGTCATTAAATATGTGGACTATTCAATTTTTTTTTTTGTCTGTAAAGTAATTAAATTGGAGCCTTTTCTTTAGAGGCTGGCTTTCCTAATTCCCTTTTAACTACATTCCAGATAGTTTTACTTTTACATTTAGCATTACTGATAAAATTGTCACTGTTAAGTTTTTTTGGCAGCATCTGTGACCTTTCTTAAAACCTTACAATAGTTTCTGTAATAGTGCTTTACACCTATGTCAGATGTAGCTTTATAGGTTGTGTATAACTTTTTCTTGTTTTTACACGATGTAATGATTCCTTTGCTTATCCAATTACCAGATATTTTGTTGACTCGATCGATGCTTCACATTTTTTTAGGGGAAAACAGATATTGAAATAATATATCGAGATTTAACTGTATTGGAACACCACAGTGAAGCGAAAAATTAATAATTGAAATAATAGTTCATTATACTGTAGAAAGTGTTAAGTTTACTAGTTGCACTGTCTTGTTCCAGAACTTCTAACTATGTCTCATTTTTAAGTTTAGTATTAAATATGTGAATGTTGGAATCATTAATTATGTATTATTGGAACAAAAAGCAATAATACACATAGCAGAAGAAAACGGATACAACAAAAGTTTGGTGTTGAAGAAAATTAGAAAATCTAAACTAAAGAAAACCATTAAGGAAGCAACCACATTTATTAAAGAAAAAGAAAGCAACAGCATATTCAGTTCATTCACATATCATCCAAAAACATTTAATAAATTTAAAAAGATATTCAAGGAACAAAATATCATCTTGGCACCTACTAATAGATACTCAATTTTAAAATTACTAAATTCAAAAACAAAAGATGAAATTCCTTCAGGTAACAAATCTGGAATATACCAAATAAATTGCAAGAATTGTGAAAAATGCTACATAGGTCAAACAAAAAGAAATTTAAAAACCAGAGTCAAAGAACACTTTAGAAACATCAGATTGAAACAAGAAGACAAGTCAGCAGTAGCATTTCATTTTTGGAATGAAAACCATGACATTGATCCAAATCCAAAATTATTAAAAGGAGTGATAAACCAAAATAGATTGACAACATGGGAGAACATATTCATCTGGAAAAATAAGGATCGCGTAATGAACTTTGAAATCCCGCCAGCAGATAATTTGACAAAAAAGTTCATAGTTCCACCACCAGAGAGAGCAGATAACAACAGATGCCAGTTGGGAAGAGATTGAAAATGGAGGCCAGGGCCTTTGAAACTAGTCTCTCATAAATATATGAAAAAGTAAGTGACGAGTGTCAATAAACCAACCACAAATAATTTTTATATTTACTGAATTTTGTTTAGATCAAAATTTTTTCACGTTTAACTGTGAATTTTTTCAACAAACTTCTGGCTTAGCAGTGGGTAATCCTCCTTCACCTTTTCTTGCTGATCTTTTTATGCATTTTTTCGAAATGCAAATCACTAAAGCATTCCCTTTAATTTTTAAAGTTTGGTATAGATATGTTGATGATATTTTTGCAATTGTTCCTGATAAACTCATAAACGATGCTTTAAAATTACCAAATTTGCAAGATACAGCTATAAAAATTACATTAGAGACTGAAATTAATGGATTTCTTCCTTTTCTAGATCTAAAGATAATAAGAAATAATAATAAATTAAACTTTGGTATTTATAGGTATTTATAGGAAGTCTACTCATATTGATAATTGCATAAAAAATAAAAGTGTTAACCCTTTTACACATAAATTTGCTGTTTTCAATAGTTTGATTTATAGATTAATAAATATACTCCTGAGTAAAGAGGAATTTAATACAGAATATAAACATATTATTAATACTGCTTTAATTAATGGTTTTAATGAAGACTTTATAAATAAAAAAATTGAAAAATTCAAATATCAAAAAACTGTTAATGATATTTCTACCCTTAAAAAAAATAAGACGATTATAATTTTAAAAAATTTACTTACCATCCTTGGGTTAATAAACATTTTCAAAAAATTTAACCATGAAATAAATCCAGAAGTTATATTATTAAAACAATTAAATGGTCCGATAGATTTAATGGTTTGGGAAAATATATTTATTTTAAAAAACAAACATCGCATAATGAATTTTGAAATACTGGCAGTCGATTCTGATTTTAATTTTGTTTTATTTTCAGATTTTGGTAGTACTAACAAGAACATATTAACATCTAGCATTCGTAACGATGACGACAGCTTTGTTGTTTCCGGCTGAGGATGTGTAAAAGTTTTTCATCAAATCGCGATCCCGGACAATTTATAAGAAAAGTATTATCATTTCTTATAAGATAAGTGAAGTTTTAAGTTACAAATTGTTATATTTGTATATAGATTTTGAAAATTTATGAGCACCTTATTTACATCTGTTTGTGAGTACACTTGTTCCCAATCTTCTCTTGAGAGTAAGTGCAGCAGATGAGTGATTTTGCTTCCACTACATTGCTTATATTGATACCTAACATCATTACTATTTATTTTGTGTCTACCTACTAATAATTAATTTATTTTTAACATTTTAAATTTCTGCCCATATTGGTCTGACATGACACTATTGATAATTTCTATATTGTAATTGGTTATTTCCTTGTTTATTATTAACTGATCAATTGCAGTTTGTGATCCATTTGATATACAAGTAGAAGTATTTACAACAGCTTCCATGCCATAATGTACGAGTAGTTGCATTATATTTCGTTTATTTACATTTTGCGTAAGAAGTTAATATTTAAATCACCTATAATTACTATTTTTTTTTGTTTCCTTTGATAGTAGTCTAATATTATTTCTAAATTATTAATAAATTGTTTAACATTACTACTTGGGTTGCTATATATGCATATGAGCACAATTTTCTGATTCACTAATTCGGTCATGCACCTTTCAAAGTGTTCCTCATCCACTAGATGTTCAAAGGTATTGACAGTTTTGTATTCTATGTTGTTCTTGGCCAATATACAAGCTCCCCCATAATTTTTTTCCTTTCTGCAATAAAAACTACTTAGTGTGAAACCTTCTAATTTACAATACTGAATTTTGTCCGCTCTTAACCAATGTTCTGTTAGCCCAAGAACATCTACAGCATTTAATATGCTGTTGGTAAGTGTTTCTAAATTAGCTACCTTATTTTAGTTAATTGATGGAAATTAATCATTTCTTCACACTAGGCGTATATAGGTAGTCAACATGAAAAATTCAATGCCATGGCTGGGATTTGAACCACGGATCTCCTTGTTTCCGTCCAGTCGCACTAACCCATTGAGCTACCATGGCCAACTTGTATCACAACATAATATTCTCCACTTGACTTGTATATTTCCCCGGTAGATCACTAATCTCTGTTTCATATAACCTTGCCCCACTGACATGTATCACTCCGCGTGCAACTACCTTCCTCCTCATCCTAATTGGCTAATGCTTTCGCACATAGGCCGTAGGCGGTGCCTTCCCGTCACATTTAAACCTGCAGTAAACGTAATAATAATTGCCAGGAAGATAGATAAAATCATACAAATAAGAATATGAAGGCATGCAAAAATAATGAAGTTTATAATGAAACTGAGCAAGTTGAAACTGAATGAATGAGCAATGAATCTGAAACAAGTTTATAGTGAAAGGCCTTCAGCCTTTTCCACTGGGATTTTTTAAAACCAGCACACATACCTTGCAAAAATGCTTGTCTTTCAGTCTTAAAAGTCATGTCACACCATACTTGTGTGTCCTTCATTCACCCAACTCTCGTCAAGGTAGTATATTTTGCGATTTTTATCCCGGTACAATCTGATTGTTCTTAAATAACGTCTTCGCCACACAGCAATATTGCCCCTGGAGTGGTAAGTTTTCCTGTATTCTCAGTTTCATGTCGCGATGTCCCTACGCATCTAACACACCTGTAAGTTCAGAGCACAGCTGTTCGACTTCTCTCACTGACAAAGAAGGATTCTTCTCTGTGAGTGCATTAAACACATGCAACACAATTCTTTTTTCGTCGTTTTGTAAAGGTTTTCCATTGTGATGCTTCAGCGATAAACTGGCGGTAGACTCTGCCATTATACATATAATAACTACACACACAATAAACGATCAGTAAAATAATTTAGCTGTAGCACTTGGCACAACACTCCTTCGAATGGTGATATATGACTAATCCAGTTCAAAACAAGGTCAGTGATAAAAGTCATATAAACAAATATGTCATCACTACCAATAAATCACGTGCTATTTTGCCATGTGCTTGAGAGCAAAGGAACCTCCTCTTTACTTCATTTAAGAATTAATATGCATTTCAGATAAATCAACTCTGTTGCGTAATATATTTAATTAAAACAGTTACGAAAATATAAATTTGACAGTTGTCTTCCAACATTTAAAGATATATCACCATGTTAAATAACGAACTAATTTTTACCGCACAACAGTCTATACTGCAATAGCAGCCAATGAGAGATGATAAGGTTCCGTGACCTTAAGAGATACGTGGCAAGCTTATGTGAAACAAGGATTAGGGGCTCTTGCATTCGAGATACACTGTTTGTGGCGACTTACTATCATAAGTACTTGAGTCCCAGGCTTCATCATTGAACTCTTATTATTTTAGTTAATTGATGGAAATTAATTATTTCTTACACTAGCCGGCCATGGTATTGACTCTATCTAGCTACCTTATTTCTTACACTTTGTATATTCTGATGAAATATTACCAATTCAGTCTTACTGCTACTTTGAGGTTTTCTATTATTATTGTCACAGCCAAGAATCTTAACTATTTATTACACTATCTCCACTATAGTCCAAGTTAAGGTTATTTGTTCCTCCGATTAATACGACACAGTCTTCTGTTGAGAATTCTTCCGCTTCTTTTGCTGACGTGCAAATAACTTCTGACATGGTTGCTCCTGGTTTTACTATTGACTTGGCTTGTACATCTTGATTTGCTTCATTGTTTATGGTGACAAGTCCTCTGCCATGACTGTCGCCTACTATTAGCATCTTCTTTTTATGCTGCATGAATTTCCATCCCATTTTCGGCCTACTTGTAGGAGAACAGATGCTTTTTTGTCCAAACTGCTGCTAGGTCCTATGTTTAGTGTATGTAGGATTTCAAATCTATTCCTGACTGGTATGGCATATCCTGTCTTTGATATTTTGGTCAGATCAGGGTTGGAATGCCTGCGTTTTAGTTTGAACTTGGAGGTCGCTTCCATTTTCGAAATCTTCATTTGCTGCTCTGGTGACCGTTTGGATGTTGATTTATTATGTATCACTTTGGCTTTCAGTAAATGTCTTTCCCTACGCAGATTTGTTATCTCTTCTTGAGCCGTTCTTAAATCTTTGTTTAGCGTATCTATTATCATGTGAAGCAATGCTATCATTTCTAATGGTTGGAGCTCCTGGCAGGTCCAGCCATGGCCTTTGCCAGGGTTACCTTGCAAACTCCAGGATGTTTGTTGGGGCTGCAGAGCATTACCTTGTTTCATCCAACTCACAGGATCCTCCTTCAGATGTCAATCATCACCTCGTAGCTCCTACCCCCTCCTCAAGTGTGCACTATCCAGTCTGTCTGCAGGCACAGTACACTCCTTAGTCTTCATCCATCCATTAGCAAACAGATTTCATTTCACTCTTCATTTCTGTGTTCATTTCCTCCTTCATACTTTCCATTTTCAATTCTATCTTGCCCATGCCATATTTTGTTTCTTCTTCGCCTCCATATAATCTTCATATCCCTCTTCTGGCACCAAAGTAACCAAATGACAACATTACCAAGTTGTACTAAACTCACTTTATTTGTGTCACCAAAACAGCACAATGCTAATTTATACTGATTTTCACTTTTACAAAAATTCATAGAGCAAACTCGTCAGTGCTAATGATTCTTTGTGCCTCTTTTGCACTCACACTGCCCAAAGCTTCTCGATATTATTGCTGCAGACTATTATCCTTTAACACTCTGCTTGTCAACTCTCTGACATCTGACTCATTGGTTGGCTGCAGCACTCCATACCCTTATATATCTCCATGCAAGATATTTCTGAAAATTGAATTCTCTGAAATTGACTAAATGGAACATTGACTAAGTCAATTCTTCTAGATTTGTCAAAATTGAATGGTCTGTAAATATCAGTACAACAAAGAGGTATATATTTTTGGCTTGTGATGTCAGGTGTCTTTGAATGTTCCATTATTGCACCTCTAGGGGGCAGATTACAAAGGTAGTGGATTGGGGTGAGTCACATTTAATCACTTTATGATAGGCATTTGCATTGTCATAACACTACTCATGATGTTGTAAGAAAAGATTGGGACGATGACAGTTGTTCATCCTGCCTTTCAGCCTTTGATTCCTGTGGAAAAAGAATAATGATAATGCATACGGGTGTTAGGTTTGGATTGAGGGCTGCTTATATTTGTCCTCTAAATATATTCAGGAATCCTTGGCCAATTCACAACACGAGGTAAATACAGAAATATTTGAAGCTCGCTTCAGGGACACACCTTTCAAAATTATTTCTCCTAAGTGTGCTATTGTACTCAGTAAAGCTATCATTTTTGGCTATAGATCAACATTCCCCCACCATGTTCAGTAGAAAGGCCAAAATGATGAAATTTAGGGAAGACATAATTTAGGAGTACTTAGACCAGTTTTACAGTGTATAAAAGCTGTCCTTTTAGAGAAAATTTGGGAAACGCATGTAATAGGCAAAATAGCATGAACTTCTAGGTTGCTGCCATATCACTGTTGTCTTAATCTGATTGAGCTAATATGGCCACACTTAATATATTCACCCCTTTCAAAAGCAAGAGATAAAAACTATTAAGCACCATACAGTTTTTCTTTCCTTTTTATTTTACATTGTGATATATTTGGCATTTTAAAAGAATATCAGAGAATGCACAAATATATGCATCTAACAACTTGTGGACTCTTTTCTTTCTTATAGGTTTTGGTTAAAGATGAAGCAGGAAGAGAGAAAGTTTTTCAGCAGCCATTTTCCTTAGATGGAACAAAGCTGAGCTTCCGCTTTCTTCCAAGATTTGCTTTAATGTCAAACATAAGTGTTGTTGTAAGTATATTCTCTGTTGTATTAATGCACATAATGTTTTTATGATCAGACTTGACGGCATTAATGTAATATGAAGATTAGCCATATCCTAATGTTCCAAGAAGAATTTGACAACTGATTCTATTGCAGCTAAATCACAGTCAAAGATTTTATGGGTTTGAGTGTTGCAATTATAGATTTGTGCAAATATTGAATCCTTTCTGAGTAATCTGTTATTATTGTTTTATTTATTTTTAGATAAAATACGACATGGAGTAATACATGACTATTGGTTTTCATATTAACTTACCATAGATAGTAATAAAATGTATAATTTTTCCTTAAACCTTCTAAATTATCAGTGTGTTTTTAAGATGTGTCAGAAATCACATTGGATTGCCAAAGTTGGGCACCACTTTATAAAATGGTGGTGCCTCACTGCAATTAATTTTTGGTTTGTAAATATTAAGTTATGCTCTTGTTGCTATTTCTAAGTGTCTGAATGATCTAATCCGTTCTTAAGTTACATATTTTGAAACTAGATTCAACTTTTAGAAGTAAGAATTGAATAAGTATCTTTGAAAGAAATTTCTTGTACAAGATTTTGGTTGTTAAAGCGAGGCTGTCTATCTCATGATTTTTTTAATGATATACACAGTTTTCTGATTACAATATATTCTAAAACTTCTTTTAAAATATGTATAACCATTGTAGTGACTAAAAATATCTTCTCTCGGGCTATAAGCCAGGTGAATTCAGAAAAAAGTTTTCAGAGCTTTCAAGAGCTAATGCTGCTATCAATGATTATTTCTCTATCACTTTTTGATAAGGAAGTAGATGTATAAACCAAATTCAAAATGCTAGCAAATCTGTACCGAGAAAATCTGCAAATAGAGAGGAAATATATGTCTTTTTGTGCAGAATTGAATGGACCAGTATATGGTAAATACAATTCTGATCACCATTTATTTTCTTGGTTTTAATTTATTAAATTGCATTTTCTTTATTTATTATTTATTTGTCAATAGACTGCAAAGTAGTTTCTGACATTGCCAATTACAATATAAAAGTTTACAATTATAGGATATAGAGCAAAATATAAACAGTATAAAAACATATTTACAGATCATCAACTTTGTACAAACATTTATCCATTAAAAAGTATTTTAATTTGTTTTGAAATTGCTTCATACCATTTAATGCTTTAATTGATGTTGGCAGTCTATTAAATAAAATCTGTCCCATATAAAATCATCTCTATCAGTATATCGTTTAGTAGTACAGTCTCTAAAATAGTCATTGTTGTGTCTGGTATTATAATTGTGTACATCAGCAGTCTTCAAATTTACCTTACTTACAACAAAAAGAATTGCTTTATATATATAGTGAGTATAGTGTGAACATTTTGTTTTGTTTGAAAATATCTACACAAGAATCAGTATTTTTTAAGTTAAAAATTATCCTAATACACCTTTTCTGTAGAATGAATACTCTGTCCAGATGTACCCTTGGACAACTTCCCCATATTTCAATTCCATATGATAGGTATGGGAAGATAACACCATAATAAATATTTTTTAGTAGTTTGGTATCACCGATTGGCTTAAAATGCCTAATTAGAAATATTGATTTTCTAATTTTTTTACATAGATAATGTGACTACATCATGTCAATTTATTGTTCATATAAAGCCCTAGGAATTTGTGGCCACTTTACGCTAGAGTAATGCAGTTTGATCATGATTTCAAAGAAAACATTAGCCAAACTTACAATCAAGCAAGAGCGATTTGTTCTTTTGCCTGAAGATTATGGACACCTTTTTCATTCAAGAATGCATTTTGACATGGATGATTAGCACTTCATATTTAGAGCTAAAGTTAAAGAGTTCAAATCTGTTAAGGAATCTGTTAAAAGTTGTCTCAAACTAATGCAATAGTTTTTACAGACTATTAACTGTAAATGAGGAGCAAACAGAATTAGTATTGCATTGTGTTCCAGAACATCATGTACTGTATCTGCATCATAAGAAAAAAATATTGAAAAGAAAATATCCTCAAGAATATTAGACTCAAAAGGGTATTAAATTTTGAATTTTTGCAAACAACAATAACTTTTACACTGACTAAAGACTATAGTTCTAATGTTTGGTCATTTGTTTTGACAGGAAAGTAAATGATTAAAGAATATTATAATCTGATGTAGCAAGCTGGCATGCTTGAAATAGGATGCAGTAGATTGCTGTGCTATTGGTATCTGATTAACTCTGCACCTGTTCAGTTTGTTTTATATAAATATTTAAAAAAAAATGATTTTCCTCCTATTAAAAGAAGGTCAATTCTTTCGCTATGTTGTATATCCCTGTATTGTTAAATAAAAAAGTAATCTATTTCAGTTTTTGTTTTCTTGGTTAGTTAAATAAATATATAAGTGTAAACCAGTAATTTCTAATATTCAAAATTGTGCTTAAGTGAGATTACTACAACCAATCAAGATGAAAACACATACAAGTTTCCTACACAAAGTTACGGAATTAACCCTTTCACCAATATGGACGTCATATGACGTCCAAGTTAAAATGTCCCAAACCGATATGGACGTGTAAAGACGTCCTGCGCATACATGCGTTTAATGAGCATTTAACGCCAATTATTTTAATCTTCCTATTTTACAATAAATTTAAATTAGTTCTATAAGGGATGTAAACGTACCCTTAAAGGTTTCTTTTTGAATTGTACACCTCCAAACTTCGATAAACACCAAAGGGCACATCTGCAGATTCACACCAAATAATATTGGTTTCCTTTGGAACTTCTTTTTCACAACACACTAGACATTTTCGAAATGGTTGCAACTTTTCTGGTTGTGGGTGGTATGGTTTTAGGAAAGTGTTTTCTCTCAAGTATGAGGGGTGATGTCATGAATTTATTACCCCCCAGTATAAGAGGCCTTTGAGTATTATAGTACTCAATTAGGTTACGAGCTATTTATACACGCAAGTACAAGTAGATGAATGTCTTGCATGAATTTACAGCTCTGAAAATTACGAAACAATTGTGCATGGTTACATCCAGTGGTATAAAAATACTTTTTTTACCATTTAACTGTTTTTCGTAAAGAGGGATAGCTAGTAATAGCTGATCCACATCACCCATATTTGACCCGCCACTTCCCCCAAACAATGGAGTAGTTAGCATGCCATCTGTAGACCAGTACATGTCACTGCTACCTAAATCCTAAACATCCTCTTCATAATCGCACAGCAAATATTCCATATTTTCTACAGTAATATCAGAAGCCTGTATACATCATACTCAAGGTAATTTATTTGCTACATTACAGGGATAAGCCATGGTTAACATTGATATTTAACAATTTCAAATGTGCCATTCATTTAGCTCTTGATAGGTATAAGAAATCACTCTGAATACAGAGAGAGTATAAATAACTAAAATACTGAGCCAAAACAGCTGCATAAGGCTACCAGAAACCTTGGTTGAAAAACACTGTAATAACAGATGCTGACAGGGAGTTTTCTTTCCAGTGTAACGCAACATATACTCATATGATTATTGCTTGGTATAGCATAAATAAACTAAACTTGAACCCGAGAAGTCGATTATTGCTTGGTATAGCATAAATAAACTAAACTTGAACCCGAGAAGTCGCTTGCGTAGCTATACATACATACATTCGTTCGTATACACAAAAAACAAAATGATTCAAATATTAGGCGCGTTCGGCACAAAGTGAAACAAAGAAGTGAAATTTGAACGATTTATTACTGTAGTCTCCACTTCTTTGTTACTGTAGATGTATACTGCATTTAATGGGTTTTAAACCAGTTTTTGTTTCATTTAAATAACTTAATAAATACGGGAGATATGGAATTGTATTTATGATGCATTTTTACAGCATTTAACAATTTAAATGTCTTGTTCTATTTATTGGGTATCCGTTTCCGGCCCCTGAAGGGTTTAAATGGCCATCGGTGAAGCAGTTAAAAACATCTGAATTTTCCTAATTCTAAAGAAAACATTTTAATCAAAGAAAACCCACTAACTTTTGAACCAATTAATATTCAATTAGATTTAGAACAAATAGTTACAAAATCTGAAACTTCCAAACCTGTACTAAAAGCACTAGCATTAGAAACTGTGAACAATAGATATCCACCTGAAGAATGGTTACATATCTACACAGATGGATCTAACTTGGACAACAACTCAGGAGCAGAAATTAAGTGTGCACTGTTCTCATTCTATCAACCAGCAGGATACCATACAACAAATTTTGATGCAGAATAGATAAATTAAAAAATGCTGTCATACGTTCTGATTCTAAAGCAGCATTATGTGCAATAAGTTCATATAAAATGAGGTCAATCCAAATTAAAGAATGTCACAAAATGATCCAACAAGTTCAAAAACTACAGAAAATAATTATATTACAGTGATACCAGCACATTGTGGAATTGCTGTAAATGAATCAGCTGATTTTCTTGCCAAAAAAAGGCGCAAATTTAATTCAGAACAAAAGTAAAAACTTATCCTTTACATCCATAAAAAGAGTAATCAAAAGCAAATATAAAAACAAACAAAACCAATCAATATCTAACAAAGCCAAATATAAAAAATGGAGCATTTTAATTAAAAATCCAGAAATTATTCCAGAAATCCCACATAAAGCTGCAGTAGCAAATTTTAGATTACTTACGGAACATGATTATTTGGCCAAACACTTACACAGAATAGGAATTTATACAAGTCCAAATCGTCTTCTGTGCAACAAAGAAGAGGAAATGACTGAAGAACATCTTTTAACCTGTGAAGCCCTACCTGCCGGACCCACTACACAGAAATATTGGAGAGCAAGAGAGCTAATGGCTTTATTGCCAAAGCCTAGCATTTGAAAACAACAACAACAAATTGTGCTTAAGTATCCTCTTGAACATATACATTAAAGACAACTGACTGGCACATTTTCAATAAACTCTTCACCACATTCCAACAAATTTCTGAAATCAGAAAATCCATCAGAATCAATTTGCAGCAAATGGGAGCCAACACAAGCTTTTTTTGTTGTTGCTATCATTGTGTCAAGATTTGGTCATACAGAGCTTTTTACATGTCAGTAAATCTATTGATATCATTGCGGCTGCAGCGACGCACCAAAAGCTTCGACACAGAGAGATAAGGGACAGATTGTGCTAGGCAGAGATAAACAGCTTGTCTAAGCAGATAAAGATAGCACATAGATAAACAGATAAAGTGAGGTAAATAGAACATTCTAGTGACATCTTGATTGATAGTGAACAGTTGAGCTCTTGTTTGTTACAGAATATTCCAGAAATGTCTAGTGATATGAGTAAGTGGTATATATAAGAGGCGACATGCCAGCTTAGTAGTCGTGATCAGTAGTAAACAGTGTCATAACGAGAGTTGTAATTGAAGCTGGTGCGTGATGAAACTGAGCGCTTTTGTTTGTGTCAATGACCTTGGTAGGTTGTAATTGTGTATGTGACATATTCTGCTACTGTAAGAATTGAACAGAGTGTATTTCTACGGAAATAAAGAACATTTGGGATTTCTGCAAATTGGACTTCTAATTCTACAAACCCACAAAGTCACAATATGTTTCATAGTTAAACATCATTGATGTGTGCCTAATTTGAACAAACTACCTTGGGATCAATGCAAAGAATGCATGTAATGAGCTTATCAGAGATTACAGTTCCTTTCTTGGAAGTGTTGAAAACAGTGTTGTTGTAATAAATCAAATTTAAAGGGGGTCGATTTATGACACTGTCAACACTTTTAAATCTTCCCAGAACATGTTTCAGAGACTTTGCCTCCATCGTCAACCAGATATCGACTGGTTCTCAGTGGTGTAGCTGGCAATATTTTGTCCTAGGTCTCCTCTGGTGGCAGTTCGAAGAACTTGCTGAACAAATCTTTCTGGGGGATGTCAAAATTGAATACTTTGTTCCTATTTTTTGAAATGAAGATTTGTTCCCATGTGGACAGTTCTTGTTTTCCTTATGTATGTTTTAGAGTTTTGGTTCTGCATTTATGCTGTGGGTTTTTTCCCAAAAATGCATGGTAACTGCTGATTTTTCTAATTGTTTATATTTTATGTTCCTAAAGTGTTCCTTTGCTCTTGTTTCTAAATGTCTTTTGGTTTTTCCAATATAAATTTGACTACAGTCACAACGTTCAATTTTGTATATACCAGATTTTTTGTTTGATGGAATGGCATCTTTGATATTTGAGCAAATTAGGTTTTTTAAGGAGTAATGGTTGATAAATTCAAAAAAGTCTTAAAAAACAAAACATTACAACTAGCACCAGTCAACTTGTATTTTTATATAATTATTGAAATGAGTAGACTTTCTATAAATAACAAAGTGTAACTTATTATTATTTCTTATTATCTTTAGATCTAGAAAACGAAGAAATCCATTAATTTCAGTTTCTAATGTGAATTTTATAGCTTTATCTTTTAAATTCAGTAATTTTAAAGCATCATCTATGTGCTTATCAGGAACAATAGCAAAAATATCATCAACATATCTATACCAGGTTTTAAAAATTAAAGGGAGTGCTTTAGTTACTTGCATTTCGAAAAAACTCATAAAAAGATCAGCAAGAAAAGGTGAAAGAGGATTATTTATTGCTAAGCCAGAAGTTTGTTGAAAAAAATTCACCATTAAAAGTGAAAACAATTTTGTTCCAAACAAAAATTATTAATTTTAGTTAATTGATAAAAATTAATAAGTTTCTTCATACTAGCCATATGTAGACTAAGGTTTTTGATAGATTGAGTCAATATGATATCCGTGGTTCAAATCCCAGCCATGGCATTGAATTTTTCATGTTGACTCAATCTATCAAAAATTAGTAAGTTTTAACAAAATCAAGTCCTCGTGTAAATTTATTGAATTCAACTACTTAAAATAAATCAAAAGTTTTCTCTAGGAATACTAGGAAATAAGGCAGTTACATCAAAAGAAACAAGTTTATCAGTTTTAGATAATACAACACTGTCAATCTGTTTAACTAGTTCAAAAGAATTTTTAATATTTAAACTCTCAAATTTATCAAAATTACTAAATTTTTTATGTAACCATTTAGCTAAATTGTATGTTGGTGAATTTATACAATTTACATTAGGTAACATTTTATTTCCAGGTTTATGAATTTTAGGAAGAGCATAAATTCTAGGTAAAACAGGATTACTAACTTTCACAAAATGTTATTCTTTATATAGAATAAAAAGAAGTATTTCAGAAAGTGGAATGCCATTGTTACTAAAATTAGGCAAATGAGTCAACCTTGTATATACTTTTCTCCACTTACAAGTTTTTTGAGACTAGTTTCTAGGAACTTTTTCCCTATCTGTCAACCACAGAACTGACGATAGGGAAAAAGTTCCCAGAAACTAGTCTCAAAAAACTTGTAAGTGGAGAAAAGTATATACAAGGTTGACACATTTGCCTAATTTTAGTAACAATGTTTTTCTTTATTTGATATAACTTTCACTTCATTAAACATTTTATTGAAATTTGAAATACGAGATTTTAAAGGCTCTTTATTCATTTTTATGAAATCTTCACCTTGAAATAAAAGTTCTACTCTATTTATATAATCAGATTTATCTAAAATTACAATCCTATTTAGCTTTATCTGCTTTAGTGAAAATTAAATCTTTTT
The DNA here is from genome assembly GCA_030765055.1 of Mantis religiosa. Lineage (NCBI taxonomy): Eukaryota > Metazoa > Arthropoda > Insecta > Mantodea > Mantidae > Mantis > Mantis religiosa. Next base: position 124,251,208 of record CM060953.1, on the reverse strand, counting down.
CATTTAATGATTTAATAATCTGTTTATTACTATTTCTCTTAGGGTGGTATTTATCTAAATTGTGTAATATTTTGCTACATTTCAATTTAATCAATTTATTATTTTCACCTAAATCTTGACTAGCAATTCTATATCCGCAGTATAATCATATATATTGTTTGAAAATTCTACACACGTTTTTAAACCTTGATTTAAAAAATTTAACTCGTTTTACTAAGGTTACAATCCGATAAATTAACAAAATTCTTTATTATTTTTAATAAATGGGTTTAATTTATGTTATTTCAAACGTAAGTTATTTAATTTGTTTTTTAGTTTAGCCGTTTTAGCTTTATTTGATATTTATTGTACTTAAAACAATTTATCATCATCTTGGTGGTGATGACGGTGACATCACCATACCATTATTTAATGATGTAATGTTTGTAAGTGTTCATATACTGTGAATATAGTAATTTAATATTAAAAAGTAACCCAAGCAAGGTAATACTACTTCAAGAATCAGAGGTACTGCTTTTAATTTACTTTCACTTTTGTTTGTTTGCAGTTCCAGATCCTGTTCGGCACAATGCTCACAATTTGTGTCTTACCACTTTGTATTCTCAAATGTCTTCATAGTTTAGTAAAAGGTAAGCTCAATCCAATATGATGATAGAAAATTGACTTTCTCTAGTGAAGCATAAAATTAGTAATGTTTTTAACCTTTGATACCTCACTGTCCTTTGGTTCTTTCTTAAAATATGTTTTTTTAGATTGTAACCTACATAATCTGCAAAATCTGCAAAGACTGGTTATAGATTCATGATGAGGAGAATCTTGTATAATAAAAACATAGAATAATCAATCTCCTTTTCTATTTGAAATTGAAATTTAGAACCTCTAATAATGTAAATCTTTTCTCTCATTGTAGATTCTAAGTGAGTTTTTAAAAGCAAACTCTTTCTTTTTTGATTGCTTTCTTTCCTATCTTTTCTTGTTTCTTTCTTTCTTTAGTTCCTTTTTACTTTAGAAAGTAAAACAGTGAAGAACTGGACAAATGTACAGTAGTGTACATTTAGGAAGGAAACCATAACAATGAAGAGAAAAGTTATAAATAAATTCATAAAAAACAGTCAATGAACTTAAACATAGAAGAAAATCCAAATTTCCAATTTTATTTCTCCAACCACCAATGAGAGTACTTCAGCTACTCCAGTAGCAAAGTTCTCAGATGCAATGGCCAATTGTGACACAAGATTTCTGCAACAGTCAATGAAGCACACTCTAATTAAGATTGGACGAGGCATTTCAATACCTTGCTGGTCCCACTAGAGTGCTGCAGGCTAAAATAACATAGACATTAGGCACTAGCTTTTTATCCACACTAGAACACATGGTATGGTACAGTATAGTAAAAGTAGTGGGGAACCTAACTTTGGATAAACTGTGCAAATCAAATAAATAAGTTAGTATATCATAAGTGCAGGTCTTTTGTCATAAATTTATCATACAGTTTGTGGAGGATTTATGTCCAAAAGACTACACTATAGACACAGAAAACATGTATAACAGGAGAGCCAAAATTCTTTGACCTATCTATGCTTTGCTTTTTCACTGGGCATGTGAAAACATGATAATGCACTGCTGCCATACACTAGGTCACATAACGTGAGTTAACAGTGGTGTGATATGGTTCATTTTATTACAAATGATTTATTATTTGTCCTGTACTTAGTCACAAAGTGTATTATGGTTCAATATATGCTTTCTACTGCACAGTGTGTATTTATTTATGATTTGTATGCAGTCACTCAGTTCACCAAGTGAAAGTATGATTTGCAGTAAGATTTCCAGGTGTAAAAGTTCCAGGCCATAACACAATCCATGAACTTTACAAGAAATTTTAGGCCAAAGGAAGTGTTTTGGCTAAGAAATCTGAAAGACAGTATATGGTTCTTACTGAAGAAACATTAGACATCATTGGTTATTGTTTGGAGAATTCTGCGCAAAAATTATTTAAGCGTCTTTCACAACATGCAGGCATTTCTTATGGCTCTATGCAAAGATCTACCAAAATGCTGAAGTTAAAACCATATAAAATAACCGTGACACATGCTTTTCAACTAGGTAATCCTATAGCTAGGCACACATTTTAATAATGTATACAGTAGCGAAATAGACCACATTTTATGTTTTTCACCTTCATGAATCCATATACATAAAAAAATAGTTATTGGAGCTCTGTAAACCTAATATTGTTTATGAAGTAACCCTGGTGAAAAAACTGGTGTATGATATTGGCACAGAAAGAGTTATAGGATCAACTTTTATTTTGGTCAACAGGGGACTGTCATATATAAGTGAATACAATTTTGCCACTTTTTTAAAGAATTAACAGAGGAAGCATGATTTTGCCTTATTTTAGCTAGACTCTACAACAACTCATACGGCCAATGTTTCAATGAGAACAGTTGAAAATGTGTTTCAGGATAGAATTATTAGTAGAGATTTGTGGCCCTCTCAGTTCTCCAAATTAACCCCCTGTGACTTCTATCTTAAAGGTAACTTAAAACATAAAGTATATATAATCCACACACCCTGGAAAAATTAAAATATCTTCCAGGAAATAGCTAGTACTTCATAACACGAACTATGGCTAGTGATGGATAGTTTCCTAAAGAGGTGCAAAAAATGTATAGATAATGATGCTGGCCAGTTTGAGTATCTCCTTTTATAAGGTTGATAAGTAAAGCCTTTAAAAGTAGTTTTAAAAGTTTTGTATAGTTCCACCCACATCTTTCTATGATAGTGGCAGTAGCCAACAAGCACCTAGGATACGTGCAGGCAAAACACCACACAGCCGGTTCCTTAGCTTTTTTTCTCTCATGTTAATATGTGTTATATAACAATAAGCAGAGGGAAGCAACAGTCTGTAAATAAACACTGCAATAACGTAAAATAAGTACGTATTTAATAGAAACAAAGAATGTAAATCTGCTTTCCATTTTAAAAACAGCAGCAGACAGGGAAAATGTATTTTGTAATAATTTGTCTAAAATGATGTTTGCTGACATACATATACACAAATTGCAGTATCAGGACTGTTATATTTGTGAAGAAACATTCAGTTTGTAAAGTTTTTATTCATTCTTTTATACATGGTGTTCAATTTTATCTGTGATTTTACTTACAAAATTTGACATCATCAATAGCATTGCTTATGGAGCGAGTTTATATACAATTCGCCTAGCGGCTTGCGATTGCATTTGATGTGCTGACGGCAGTTTTGAGACCTCCCTCTACCAGCAGGTAAATATACTATTTGAGAGGTGAGTCCTGTCCGCGTAATATAAAGATGCGTAATTTTACCTGGTGCGTAGATATAACGTAGTTTGTTTTAATGAATATGAACACTATAAATGATAGATAAATACAAACAATATCTTGCAGTTTGGTGTTTCTCTGTGAATATATATATATATATATATATATATATATATATATATATATATATATAATTTAATAAAGGAATGCCAAATTAATATCAGTTTGTTTCAAAACATTTTAGTAGAGAAACCGATTTTTCGTCCTTTCAACAGTATATGTCATATTGAACGATGAATGAATAAATGAATGAATAAATGAATGAATGACTAAATTAATGAATGAAACGGGTGATATGATGCTCAAAGGATTCCAGGGCCCCTAGAGCTCAGAGTTACCCAACATTCGTCTTTGTAGGATAAGGGAAAACCCTGAAAAAACCTTACCCAGGTGTTACTAAAATTAGGGTGAGTCAATCTTGTATATACTTTTCTCCACAGTATATACAAGATTGACTCACTTGTCTAATTTTAGTAACAATGGCACTCCACTTTCTGAAATACATCCTTTTATTCTATATACTTATCCAGGTAACTCATGTTTAGTGAGATTCGAACTCATGACCTCTTGAGTGTGAGGCACACATGCTACCTCACATCATGGAGGCAGGCAAGAAACAAATGTAAATCAACTGAATATGAGCTGCTTCTATACGTTTATCAAAACAGTGAAACCAATAATTGATAAGCATTAACTTCTGTGAACAGCATTACGGAAACTAAATAGCAAGAAATAGCTGAACACAAGTCAGTAAATAAACAAATAAGTAAAGCTGAGCCAATGTGGCAAGTTAAATATCAATGCTTCTTAAACGAATGGTTCAGTGTGACCACCATTAAGAACATGACGCTTCCTTACTCTTTTCACCATATGTTCATAATCAGCTTGCAGCATCGCAGTTATAACTGTGGTCATCTCACACATAATTAGCTGCTGCAGTTGCTCTAAAGTCTCGGGTCACCTGGAATAAACCCAATCTTTGAGATAACTCCAGAGGAAAAAATCCAACGGGGTAAGATCTGGAGATCTTGGTGGCCACACAGGATTGCTACTGAATCTGTTGAGGAGAAAACACAATAATTCAGGTTATTCATGCTGAGCACATTCCGGAAAATGTGATCTGGAAATTTGTCGTCTTACCTCCCAGGTAAGTCTTTCAAGGAAAGCAATTGTACCATTAGTGGTATCTGCAGGAGCACCATCCTGCTAGAATCAGCCATCAGAGTTTTCGTTTTCATCCAGTTGGTCAATAAACTCAGTTAAAATTTCCTCCCTATATCGCCGAGCGTTTAGTCTTCCTTCAAAGAAAATTGGGCCGATTGTTCGCTGTTGTGACATGGCTGAATGGAAAGTCCCATCTGCTGCAAAGATGTCTGAGGCCTTTCTGTCATAACATTATTTATTGCTTCTAGATTGGGACCAGTCACTTTATAGCATCCAGTGTCTCTCTTTTTGCAAGTAACTGATCCTGTATCTTGGAAATGTTTGATGCACCTATTGGTTTTTAAAGACATAAGGATACCAACATTAATAGACATTTTAATTAAGTGTAAGAATGACAAAACATTTATATCGTATTCTGATAAAACGTAAGTAGTTTATGTTGCAAACAAATGCATGTCAATTTGACGGTACGTGGACACTTTTGACAATATTACGCTCCGAGGGACTTGTCTGAATGCTGGATATCATTACATAAACTCCTCTATGCAGAACTTTAAATTATATTTATACGTTTCACCAATTTTAATGAAGATGCAGTGCTTTGTGATCATATCCATGATGGTAACCTTTAGAGTAGATATGTGCTACTTACACCTGTGTGTGTACTAGAATGTTAATCATGATTACCGTAAAGAGGGGTGAAAGGGGAGTCTGGTTGTATTAGTTACTAACACAACCACACTCAGAGTGCTGTAATTTGCTTAATGTTCCATAAAAATTAATGCTTGTTCTCTGTTGAGGGGACTATGACTTTATGATAAACTCACCAGTCAACAATGACCTCATTCTTGCTCTATTGGAGGGTGGGAAATAATGAATAAAAATGAACACTGTGTGTACCTTAATGTGCAGTTTAATGACTGCCCTGTATCTTATTAAAGATCTGAATATCATTTTAAATTAGCTGCTCATTTTCAGTTTCACATTTCTGTGTATGGTATTTGATTGTTGCATAAGAGGCTGGTTTTTTACATTGTCACTGTTTAGAATTTCATGGACTATGGTCTGTGTGCACTAATCTTAAAGATGCAGGTACAGAAATGCTTCAGCCTAATGAGCTATGCACCATTAGTTCTGAACTGCTCGTATTTTTCTCACTTTTAGAACCAAAAACCAGGTTGGAAGTATTGATGGAGTAGTTATTAAAGTAAAAAGAAAAATGAAACTTTTATCTGCAATTAAGTAATTGTCATTGTTATTATCTCTTCTAAGTACATAAGCATTTTTTTTTCATAAAAGCTTCCATTTTAAGCTCTTAAATGGGCAACAAGAACTAGCAGCAGTGAGTTTCTGCCATTGTGTCTTGGAAAAATAGTTTTTTCAATGGCTGAACTCTTGATCCATTTTCAGTTCCTAAGGTATTAGAGTGTTTGAGGCCAAGGGATCTTTTACACTTTTGTCTTTCCTTACCTTCATTTTTATCTCACCACTTTTACTTTCTATATGTTTTAAATGTTCTACACCTTCCATGGAACAATAATTGACTCATATTGGCAAATGTGGGGAAAAGCTGGTGGTTAAGAAATTAAACCTCCTGACCTCCTGACCCAATGATCAATGGCGGGAGCATTCCTTTATGCTTAGTAAAGGTTGAGAAAGAATGTAGCATACAATCTACACTTCTCTAAAATAGCTGTTTGTTTGGCTACGGAAATGTAAAAATATTGTTATTTTATCAGATTCTAGTGTGGCAATCCAACTCAGAATCCAAAAACAGAAAAAAAATAAGAGATATTCATTGTTTAGTTAAACAGAAACAAAACTTGAGTAAGAATATAGTGTTCTATTGGATTCCTACTACACACTGTGGATTGAGTAACGGAGAAGGCAGACTCCTAGCAAAATTCAAAATAAGATACAGTCAAAAGTACAGTTTGCACAAGATAAGAAGAGCGCTGGATTTACTGTGTGGTGCTGGCAGAGGGAAAGATGCGAGAGCTAATGCTCTGTTGTTTTTGCAGTGTGGTCAACCTTGAAAAACACAGTTAAGCAAAATAGCATGTAAGATAAGTGAAGATATGCACCGCAAGTGTGAAATCTGTGGACAAACATTAAATTGAACTCGATCCGATAAGCTGTATGTTTATATATGTACTATTTATGAAACACATATATAAATACTCACTCATTCGCTTTGTGATTCTTCGATTTCTGAGTCCACTGCATCAGTTTCATCGCTAGTATCCTCTGATGTACTGATGATAATTTCATCAATCACATTTTCTATTACACCATCATTTCTCCAATATTTCATTTCCAGCTCTTGGACCTTCTTGCAGTATCCTTCCCAATCCGTCACAGTTACAGAAGAAAATGCTTCTATAGCAAGTTTCTGCAGATTTGTGCCTGACATATCACCAGTAATGTTGTGTGCCCTGAAAATGTTCTTTATTTTTGCCCACGCCAGTTCAATTGCATTTAGATCACAGTTATACGGAGGTAAACAAATAATAGTGTGTCCCCTTTTGAGAGCCATAACATCCACAACATAAGTCTTGCTCCTAGGTTTGGTGGCCTTTATTAAACTGTAGAGTGTAGTTTTTGTCATTTCATAATTACAGGCGATACCCTTTCTTTCCAACCAACATATCATTTTTGCTTTCAGATTGTATCTTGTCGGAGTTTTGTCCATCTGTCGAGAGTGATATGATGCATTAACAATGATCAAAATTGATGATGGTGGAAGGTTAGGAAGAACCTGTAAGCTAAACCATTTTTCAAAATTATGCGAATTCATTTGTCCATGATAATCCCCTTGTGTGGACCTGGCCACAAATATTAATTGAAAATAATAAATCATTGATTAAATAAAAATGTAGCAAAATATTACAAAATTTTGATAAATACCAACCTAAGAGAAATGATAATAATAAACATATTTTAAATCAAAAAGATTTAATTTTCACCAAAGCAGATAAAGGTAGTAGAATTGTAATTTTAGATAAATTAGATTGTATTAATAGAGTAAATCTTTTACTTCAAAGTGAAGATTTTATAAAAATTAATAAAGACCCTTTAAAATCTTGTGTTACAAATTTTAATAAAATACTTAAATGAACTGAAGGTTATATCGGACAAAGAAAAACATTTTGTAAAAGTTAGTAATCCTGTTTTACCTGTAATTTATGCCCTTCCTAAAATGCATAAACCTGGAAATAAAATGAGACCTATTGTTAATTGTATGAACTCACAAACTTACAATTTAGCTAAATGGTTACACAAAAAATGTAGTAATTTTGATAAATTTGAAAGTTTAAATATTAAAAATTCTTTTGAACTAATAAAAAAGATTGACAGTGTTGTATTATCTAAAACTGATAAACTTATTTCTTTTAATGTAACTGCCTTATTTCCTAGTATTCCTAGAGAACAACTTTTAATTTATTTAAAAAAGTGGTTGAATTAAATAAATTTACATGAGGACATAGATGATTTTGTTTAACTTACTGATTTTCATTTGGATCAAATTTTTTTCCTTTTAATGGTGAATTTTTTCAACAAACTTCTGGCTTAGCAATGGGTAATCCTCTTTCACCTTTTCTTGCTGATCTTCTTATGAGTTTTTTCGAAATTCAAGTCACTAAAGCTTTTCCTTCGATTTTTAAAATATGGTATAGATATAGATAGAGTCAACATGAAAAATTCAATGCCATGGCCGGGATTTGAACCAGGAGATCTGTGGTTCAATTTTTCATGTTGACTCTATCTATTAATAATCTTAGCCTATATACGGCTAGTGTGGAGAAATGATTAATTTCTATCAATTAATTAAAATAAGAGTTAAATGATGAAGCCTGGGACTTATGTACTTATGATAGTAAGTCGCCACAAACGGTGTATCTTGGATGCAAGAGCCCCTAATGGTCTACCGGGGAAATATATGAGTCAAATGGAGAATTTAATGTCAGGACGCCACGTTGGCCATGGTAGCTCAAAGGTTAAGAGCGACTGGATGGAAACCAGGAGATCCGTGGTTCAAATCCTGGCCATGGCATTGAATTTTTCATGTTGACTCTTATCTATTAAAAATCTTAGCCTATATACGGCTAGTGTGGAGAAATGATTGATTTCTATCAATTAATTAAAATAATGGTATAGATATGTTGATGATATTTTTGCTATTGTTCCTGAAAAACAAATTAATGATGCTTTAAAATTACTAAATTTACAAGATAAAGCTATAAAGTTCACATTAGAAACTAAAATTAATGGATTTCTTCCTTTTCTAGATTTGGAGATAATAAGAAATAATAACAAATTAGATTTCGGTATTTATAGGAAATCTACTCATATTGATAATTACATAAAAAATGAAATTTTTAACCCTTTTTCACCTAAATTTGCTGTTTTTAATAGTTTGATTTATAGATTAATAAATATACCTTGAATAAAGAAGAATTTAATAAAGAATATAAACATATTATTAATACTGCTGTAATTAACGGTTATAATAAAGATTTTATACAAAAGAAGATTGAAAAATTTAAATATCAAAAAACAGCTACTGATATTTCTACCCTTAAAAAAATAAAAGAGGATTATAATTTTAAACAATTTACTTACCATCCTTGGGTTAGTAAACATTTTCCAAATGTTTTTAAAGAAGCTGGTATAACTTTAGTTCCTCAAAATAAATATAGTATTAAAAATTTACTACATTTTTCTAAAAAAGATAAAATTCCTAATAATAAAAAATCTGGTATTTATCAGTTTAATTGTTTAGATTGTGATCAGGTTTATATTGGAAAGATGAAACGTAATTTGGAAACTAGAACGAAAGAACACTTTCGTAACATTAAGTATAATAGCAGATCATTTTTAGTCATTTAACTATGAAATAAATCCTGAAGTGAAATTATTAAAACAATAAACGGTCCGATAGATTTAATAGTGTGGAAAAAAAATATTTATTTTAAAAAATAAACATCGCGTAATGAATTTTGAAATACCAACAGTTGATTCTATTTTTAGGTTTGTTTCGTTTTCAGATGTTTGTAATACAAGAAAAACATAAGAAAGGCATGGTAAGCATTATCCTTGACAACGGAGTTTATCTGTGGACTGAGGATGTAAACGATTTGTTTGCAAAATCGATTTCCATTTGAAAAGAAGTGTCAACACCAATTTGTTAAGATAAGTGAAGTGTGTTTGGAGGAATTTCGTAACAGTGACGTCAAAATTAATATAAAAATTATTTGTGGTTGGTTTATTGACACTCGTCACTTACTTTTTCATATATTTATGAGAGACTAGTTTCAAAGGCCCTGGCCTCCATTTTCAATCTCTTCCCAACTGGCAACTGTTGTTATCTGCTCTCTCTGGTGGTGGAACTATGAACTTTTTTGTCAAATTATCTGCTGGCGGGATTTCAAAGTTCATTACGCGATCCTTATTTTTCCAGATGAATATGTTCTCCCATGTTGTCAATCTATTTTGGTTTATCACTCCTTTTAATAATTTTGGATTTGGATCAATGTCATGGTTTTCATTCCAAAAATGAAATGCTACTGCTGACTTGTCTTCTTGTTTCAATCTGATGTTTCTAAAGTGTTCTTTGACTCTGGTTTTTAAATTTCTTTTTGTTTGACCTATGTAGCATTTTTCACAATTCTTGCAATTTATTTGGTATATTCCAGATTTGTTACCTGAAGGAATTTCATCTTTTGTTTTTGAATTTAGTAATTTTAAAATTGAGTATCTATTAGTAGGTGCCAAGATGATATTTTGTTCCTTGAATATCTTTTTAAATTTATTAAATGTTTTTGGATGATATGTGAATGAACTGAATATGCTGTTGCTTTCTTTTTCTTTAATAAATGTGGTTGTTTCCTTAATGGTTTTCTTTAGTTTAGATTTTCTAATTTTCTTCAACACCAAACTTTTGTTGTATCCGTTTTCTTCTGCTATGTGTATTATTGCTTTTTGTTCCTTGAAATATTCTTCTTTTTCCATGGGTATGTTGACTAGTCTGTGTGTAAGGCTGTTTATTATTGCATGTTTATGTGTAATTGGGTTGTGGCTATTATTTTTTATATAATTTTCTGAATGTGTTGGCTTCCTGTAAATTCCAAATTTTATTTTTGTATCATTCCTGATGATATTTAGATCCAAGAAAGGTAGTTGTCCATTGATTTCCTTTTCTATTGTGAATTTGATAGTCCTTTCTTGCAGATTGAGTAATTTTAATGCATCATCTAAATGTTTACTTGGTACAATTGCAAAGATGTCGTCAACATATCTATACCAAACCTTGAAGATCAATGGGAAGGACTTTTTAATTTGTGTTTCAAATGCACTCATAAATAAGTTAGCCAAAAAAGGTGAAAGTGGATTGCCCATTGATAGTCCTGATTTCTGCTTGTAGTGTTTTCCATTAAAGCTAAAGAAGTTTTGTTCAATGCATATTTTTGTTAGAGAAATATATTCTTCTGCTTCTATTGCTTCCATATCAATTGTAGCTAGCCATTTTTTTAACACAGTCTGCAATTTTTCTGTTGGTATGCTTGGAAATAAAGATGTGACATCAAATGAAACCAGTCTGTCATTTTTGTCCAAATTTATATCTTTGATTTTTTCTACTAAATCTAAAGAGTTTCTTAAATTTGCACTTTCAAATTTTGGAAAACTATTAAATTTACTTAGTAACCATTTGGCCAAATTATATGTGGGGGCATTTATGCTACTAGTAATAGGTCTCATGCCTTTCCCTGTTTTATGAATTTTTGGCAGCCCATATACTCTTGGTAATGTTGGATTATCTACTTTAATTTTGTGCAATTCTTTTTTGTTGATTATTTTGCTCTCTTTTAGCGTTTTATTTGTGGTTTCAATGCAGTACTTTAATGGATTAGTTTCTACTTTTTGGTAATTACTGTCTTCTAACAAATCTTCCATCCTCTTTGTGTATTCTTCTTTTTCCAGAATTACTAGTTTATTTCCCTTGTCTGCTTTAGTATAAATAACCGGTTTCTTTTTAAGAGCTTTTATGATTTGGTTACTAAAATTCTTTTTCTTTTCATTTTTAATCTCTTCTACTATTTTGGAGCATCCATAGTAATTCTGGTAATTTTTGTCAGTAATTTGACAAAAAAGTTCATAGTTCCACCACCAGAGAGAGCAGATAACAACAGTTGCCAGTTGGGAAGAGATTGAAAATGGAGGCCAGGGCCTTTGAAACTAGTCTCTCATAAATATATGAAAAAGTAAGTGACGAGTGTCAATAAACCAACCACAAATAATTTTTATATTAAGATAAGTGAAGCTTAAGTGGCAAATATTTTTATTTGTGTAACAATCTTTGGAAGTTCGTTGTTCCACCAAGAGATGCCACCGCTTCAGATTCCCCAGCCAAAACTGTTAACAGCACTAAGAATAAGTTAGACACATACTGATTATGGTACATTTTAGTTAATGATACTTACTTTTCTAATCTATTCATCTTATAAATTATTAATACATCACTGTTTCTAACACTTCTGCTCAATTATAACAAAAGAATTAATTATGCATGATTAGAAGTCATCCAAATTAATTGAAAAAAATACTTTTTAACACTCCGTCACTTACATTTTTATATTATTGAGGGACTCATTTCGGAAGTTGTTGTTTCCAATTTTAACCTCAAAAGTCAGACTATCGTCTGTCATCATCTGCTGTCTTCTCTCTGGTGGTGGAAGTATGAACTTTTTAATCAAATTATCCACTGGTGGGATTTCAAAGTTCATTACTTGGTCCTTATTTTTCCATATTAACATGTTCTCACATGTTGTCAATTTGTTTTGGTTTATCACCCCTTTTATTCATTTTGGATTTGGGGCAGGTCATGGTTTTCACTCCAAAAGTGAAATGCTGCTGCTGACTTATTTGAAACATCAAATTGAAACAGGAAGATAAGTTACTGGTAGCTGACTTAATGTATTATCTAATTATTATTTAACAGACTATAGTCGGATCCTCGAGGTTGAAAATGGAAGCAACAGCTTCTAAACTAGTCCCTCAACACAAATAATATAAAAATGTAATACATAAAAAATAGATGCTAGTAACAGTGAAGCAACATTTACTACATAAAACATACATTCAATTGAATTCTGTGAAATTTTCATCAATTTTCTTAAAAGATAAGTGAGGTTTGTTACAAATAGTTATATTTCATGTAATAAAAATGCAAGTTATAGTGTGTTAAAAACCGACTACAAATAGTTTTTTCAATGAAAGAATTAATGTTTAAAAACCGAACTGTGTACCTTTTTGAAGTATATTGTCCTATTAAACTAGTGCAAATGTCTTAAGGTATTATGCTAATAACTAAAATGTACTTTAAGTCAACATTTTTTATGTTTAAACTACCTCACATACTTTTGAAAAATCGGAACATGTTTTGGGAATGGTTGCTCTCATCTTCACCTCGTTGGGCCCAAATTACCTAGTTGTCATCGGGCCCTTAAACTCCATTCACCCACTCACTCATTTAGCCTATTAGCCTATTTGTAGTCAATAGGCTTATATTGATTACAAAACTATCAAGGTCAGGTCAGGAGATTGCAGAGGCCAGAGATCTTGAGAAGTTAGTCTTACCCCAAAAATTTCTACTAACGACCCCATAGATTGATGTGATGTATGAGCAATAGCTTTGTCTTGTTGAAAAAAGACAGTGTTCACTTCATCTGTAAACTTTGGAATTAACTAAGATATTGAAAAATGTTGGCCCAATAGTTTGCAAATAAAAGATTGCATGCCATACTCCAATTATTTTTTCCAAATGTAAAAGGGTTTTCTGGATGGTTTTGTCTCAAAAATTTTTTTAATGAAGTTATGCACATATCTTGATGCAGTTCTGAGTTCACTGTGTAATTCAAAATGTAGTTCAAATTCATTAAAAATGTTAACTGCTAGAAACATGCATTCCTGTGTAGAATGAATTGCTGTCACCTTATAAACATGTCAATACCATAAATATTTGCATCACAAGAACAGCTCATCTACAGTCAGCCAGCGAGTACATGCGATAAAAATTCTGTAAACAATAACAGTCAGTTAGTTGGAGTGAAATGGGAAAAAATCTAGGAATACCAACTTTATCTCAACAGTAGGTGCCAGCTTGGTGCAAAGAAGTTGTTGACAACCTGTTAATTTTTCAAAAGTAATTCTGGTATGGTGAACATAACCAATGTTCAAATATGACTAATCTCACTGTTAAAAAACTTTCAGTTATTAGTAAAGTAAAATGTATATGTTGCTTTTTCAGCCCAGAAAATTCATAAACCAAGAATAGGTATTTCCTTTTTCCAAAATTGGATCCGAAGGCTGTGGATACTGTCAACAGTAGATAGACTTTTCTACCCATTGGTACTTTATACCTTGTACCTTACTGTAGGTAAGTTCTATTTTTTATAAATAAAAGATTAAAAAATATTCTATGGTTAAATTTCATTAATGTATTTTTTGAGTCAAATACAAAGAGAGAGGTAGAGAGAGAGCAGAGTGTAGGAATAAGAAAGACAAAGCAGGCACTGTATGCCTCTGTATGTACTGAAGCTGAGAAGGTATTGTGCATTTATCTGAAAATACCTTGAACTTGTAGATGATATTAGTGCACATAAACATGACAGGGGTGATAGAAAATGTTTGCATAGCACATTCTTTTAGTTTGCCTTTTTCTGATAGTCATACAGTAAAATAAGTAAATTGTATCAATGGATAGAGTCAACATGAAAAATTCACTGCCATAGCCGGGATATACGGCTAGTGTGGAGAAATGATTAATTTCCATCAATTAACTAAAATAATAAGAGTTAAATGATGAAGCCTGGGACTTAAGTACTTACAATAGTAAGTCGCCACGAACGGTGTATCTCGGATGCGAGAGCCCCTAGTGGTCTACCGGGGAAATATACGAGTCAAATGGAGAATTTAATGTCATGTCGGCACGTTGGCCATAGTAGCACAATGGTAGTGCGGCTGGACGGAAACCAGAAGATCCGTGGTTCAAATCCCGGCTATGGCAGTGAATTTTTCATGTTGACTCTATCCATCAAATATCTTAGCCTATATACGGCTAGTGTGGAGAAATGATTAATTTCCATCAATTAACTAAAATTGTATCAAGTTTATGATAAATACCACATAGTAATTATGGATTAAGAGAAAGTGTATAGCAGCTGAGAGGCTAATTCGATAAATCTGATATGGATCATACAGCAATGTATAGCAGTTTCCAATAAAATACTACTTGTTACAACATTTTGAGCTCTTCTGTCAACCAAGAGATGAAAACCAGTACTGAAATTTAAATGTGTTTCATACTTCTAAAGATTTAAGAATATGAAGAATATGAAACAATAAGGAATATGAAACTGAACAAAATTGTTTATAAACTGTAGAATTCTACAGGAGCTCCCAAAACAAAAAAGAATAAGGAAAAAGGAAAGAAAAGTAAATGTATATAAATGTTAAATATATAAAAATATTTCACTCCATTTTCTTCTTTTCTTTCTCTGCTCTGTTTTTCCTCTGCTATGTTCATGGTATAACAAAAGAAGAAAATAGACAATATTCTGCAATAATAGAGAATGCATTTATTTATCATATACTAATGCATTATTAACATTATTTATTTCAAGGGCCATGGTCAGTTGGTGAAGTAATTGAGGGACATACAGGCATCATATTTGCTTGGGGAACTATTATCAATGGGGCATATCTTCCAGGTTCATTTACATATGCCTATGGCTTCCTCCAGGTCAGTGTATAGTGTATTTTGGTTTTCACAATTTATATTTTGTGCTTAAACAGTTGTAATTTTGAAGATACAACAAACTTCTTTAAACTCAGCTTTTAGTATTTCAACCCAATATTTTCTAGAGAGCTTTCTCTTTCTTTTCTCTTGTTCACTAATGGAGCAGTATATTAAATTAGGAAAATAAAAATTAGACTGTAACACTTGGATAACTTTCTCTCCCAGTACTGTGTCACATATATGGTGTGTCCAGCTTAAATCTAGATTAAAAAAAAAATTAATGAATCAGAAACTAATAGAGATATTCCAGGGTAGATTTTGTATATTTTAACAGTGTTTTATACTGTGTTATAGTTTGTGATGGAACCTGTGCTTTATATGTTTTAACAGTGTTTTATAATGTGTTTTGTGATGGTACCTGTGGTACCTGTGCAAGTAATACATAGCGTATTTCTGTAACTATGCAGGGTCATGTTGTAGGCATGATAATATAAGCAAGTTGAGATAGGCAATGCATGGTCTGCGGCTAAACGTAACACACTTAATTGTGTTAAATCTATATGGCATCAGATGCTGATAAGTTGGTATTGAACAAGATGGGTGAAATTATTGGATTACAATGTATTTAATTAAATTGCTTCCCGAGTATAGAAACGTTAATTCTTAGAAGCTCGTTAAAGGCATTCTCAAAATTTAATGCCTCAAAGATCTTTCAAATCCTGAACTAACTACCTGCCAGTATGACACTGAACAATGATTAAATGCCTCCTTGCATCATCTAGTGATGTTACTGTAACTGTTCTGATGGCACAATCAGTAACGCCAAAAACTGGTGTTTCTAAGGTGGTTGGTTCAGTTGCTGTCATATAGTTAATTTTGTTCCTTTGCCTTTTTAACATGTACCTCAGAAGAGGACCTAAGTACCCAAATAAAAGCAGGATGTGAAGTTATTTGACATACACAAGGAATATATACAAATATAATAATTTGTAACTTAAAAACTTCACTTATCTTATAAGAAATGATGGATGTTTTCTTATAAATAGATTAGGATCGCGATTTCATGAACACTTTATTCACATCAACAACTAGAGCCATCAACAATCTCATTGTTAACGTTACAGTCGCTAGATGTCACTATGTTTTTGTCAGTACTACCAAAATCTGAAAATGAAACAAATTTAAAAACAGAATCAACTGCCGGTATTTCAAAATTCATTACGCGATGTATATTTTTTAAAATAAATATCTTTTCCCAAACCATTAAATCTATCCAACCATTTAATTGTTTTAATAATTTAACTTCTGGATTTATTTCATGATTAAATTACCAAAAATGATCTGCTATGGCCGATTTATCAGTTTATTTATACTTAATGTTATGAAAATGTTCTTTCGTTCTGATTTCCAAATTATGTTTTGTCTTTCCAATATAAACTTTATCATAGTCGAAACAAATTGATAAAAATAAAGATATCCAGAAAAAGAATGGCTCTGAATATATACAGATGGATCCTTTATTAACAAACAAGATACTAGTGCAGGAGTATACTGCAAACATTTGGCACAGTATCTTACACTAGACAAAACTTCAAACCATTATGACGGAGAACTAACAGCCATAAAAGCAGCACTGCAGAACATCCTATACAGACCATACATAAAGCAAAACATAGTTATCTTAACAGATTCGAAATCTGCCATAGATGGGATTGTAAATTATAAAAACAAAACAACAAGACTCATCAAAGAAATAAGTTTAATTAAATCTGTTGAATCAAGAAATCGTGTCACCCTGCAATGGATCCCAGCCCATGTTGGACTTTTAGGTAATGAACATGCTGACCAACTAGCAAAAAAAGGTGCAATTCAAAATATAAAACCTGTAAGACAAATTGAAATTAATAAAAAATTAAACATTAAACTACATTTTAAAAGACAGCAGAGACTTGATGAAGAAGATAAACTAAAAGACAAAGATTATAAGAACATTGGAGATAAAACTGACATACAAAAGTTGCCAAGAAAAACTTCAGTGGCCCTATTTAGAAAAATGCACTATCTGTAAAGAGGATGTCATCATGAACAAACATCAGTTGGACAAATGTAATGGTGTCAAAAGTGAGAACCTACAGGCTTTATATTGGGAAGCCAGGGGGAAAATGATGCAAATCAACTAAGCCCCAGTGCTATTAGTCAACAACAACATTTAAGCATAAATGAACATAATTTTTCTTAATTAGCTCATGCTGGAAAAGAGAAGGACTGTATATTTTCAAATATGTTCACTTTGATAAAATAGCATAAACCAGGAAAAAATATAATTTTTTGATAGCATGAAAAAAGAATATTTGTCACAATTGTATGAGGGCTATCCAGAAAGTAGATTACGTTTTCGTCTGTTTCCGCTAGGGGCGGGGCTAGCGCGGCCATCTTGGTGTCAGAGCGTTGCGCAGCTCAGTCGGCATCTAGCCGTGCTAGTGAGAGGTTCGTGCTGTGCTCCGTTCAGATACTGTAACGGTTTGAAATGTCTGCGTTAATTGAAAATCCCGCGAGCTGCGAGGTGCGTGCAGTAATAAGGTTTCTGACTGCAAAAAACTGTAAACCGATAGAAATCTATCGGCAGCTTTGTGAAGTGTATGGGGACAACATTATCACTGAAGGTGGAGTGCGTCAGTGGGTCATCAGATTAAAAAATGGCCGAACCAATGTTCACGACGAAGATCGAAGTGGGAGACCCAGCATAGTGACTGCCGAACTTGTCGAAAAAGTCGATGCTAAAGTCCGTGAAAATCGAAGGTTCACAATAACGGAACTTTCTTTGAGTTTTCCACAAATTTCGCGAAGTTTGTTGCACGAAATCATCAGCAAAAAGCTTGGTTACCACAAGTTTTGTGCAAGATGGATTCCAAAAATCTTGACAGAGGACCACAAAAATCAGCGAATGGCTGCAGCGTTGAACTTTTTGGACGTTTACCATAAGGATGGTGACTCTTTACTCGATCGCATCGTTACTGGTGATGAAACATGGGTGAAACACGTGAACTGTGAAACGAAATTGCAATCAATGCAGTGGGGGCACACAAGTTCTCCCCAAAAACCAAAGAAATGCATGCAAACAATGTCGGCAAGGAAGATGATGGCGACTGTTTTTTGGGACAGAAAAGGTGTGATTTTGGTGGACTTCCTGGAAAGAGGCACTACAATAAACTCTCAAAGGTATTGCCAAACTCTCCAAAAACTCAGAAGAGCCATTCAAAACAAGCGCAGAGGAATGTTGAGCTCTAAGATCTTGTTGATTCATGAGAACACCCGGCCCCACACGGCAAATGTCACTTGTGAAATTCTTGAATCTTTTAAGCGGGAGTTGTTTCCTCATCCGCCGTACAGTCCCGACCTGGCACCGAGCGACTTCCACCTATTCCCAGCAATGAAGAAGTGGCTGGCTATGCAGCGTTTTGATGACGACGCACAGCTGCAAGAAGAGGTAACGAAGTGGTTGAAGGCGCAGGCGGCCGAATTTTTCGACGAAGGAATTTCCAAGCTCGTACATCGCTACGATAAATGCCTTAATTTGAATGGTGACTATGTCGAAAAGTAGTATTTGAGTGTGGCTTTCATCTGTATATAATAAAATTTGTTTCCTATACTTTGTTTACTTTTTATTCCAAAACGTAATCTACTTTCTGGATAGCCCTCGTACATTTCATTTTGATCTACACTTTTTCTGTAATATTTTGTCCGTATCTTGTGGGCACACAGATACTTTCATCCATCCCCAAGCAACAGAGAAACTTAATGCTTGGGGAAAAAATGCAAAACTAATATATTGCAGCAGTGCTGCGAACTCCCATCAAAATCCATACATGCCAATTGGTTATATGGCCACACCACAGGCTTGAACAACATCGTAATCCTGGGCAGCTCAAGCATAAACCCAAAAAGAACTAGTTATAATAGTATCAAAATGTAAGTCACAAGGTGTTAAAAACCAACTACAAATAGCTTTATCAAGTAGTTATAAGCTTAAAGCTGACAAAATTTTGATTTGCCATCAAGATTGGACAACCAATATTGGCTAAAAACAGATCAGGAGTGAGCAGGTTTGATCTTTTGTTGTTAAAATGCATATCATGATAACTGCATTACATAATCACATGATTTCATAGCATAGCTAGGCCAAACATAGGGGCATGAACGTAAACAAGTATCTCTTAGCATAGTTACGGTTTAGAATTTAGATATTTAGTTATTTCAGAAGAAACCTAAGGAAATCAACAGTTAATAAACAATAATAAGATTCACATTAATAAGACTTATCCTAATACCAGTGGTCTTTCCTCACATTTTGGTGAGTGTATGGGTAGCCATAGATACGCACTGGTTGAAGTCTCACACTCATTATAAGTGCAATCAAATATATCTTATTATTAAGTTCAAAAGAGTAGTACTTCCCTTTCGTTGCACACAGGGCCATATAATTAAATGCTACCAACTTAGTAAATGTTGACTGAAAGAATCTCCCAAATATCACTAAGTATATGTTAATCAAAACAATGGTAAATATTGGATGACAGGAAATTTAGTTAGTTCTTTTGGAAAATTGACATTCTATATCTTTTTATTTAAGTTTGATTTATGAGTCACTATGTTTACACTCAAACTTCACTTACTTGTTGTATAATTGAAACGTTTTCAAGATCATTCGATCTCATCCTCAGCTGTTTGGTGACTAGATGAACCTTCCTCTTCTTCCACTACTACGGAGCTCCGATCACTCTGCCATCTGGTGTTTAGGGGCACTAAGTTTTAATACTTCATTTAATGCTGGGATTTCAAAATTTATAACTTTATCACGGTTTTTGTTTATGAATATTTTCATAAATATTAAAACTTAGTGCCCCTAACACCAGATGGCAGAGTGATCGGAGCTCCGTAGTAATGGAAGAAGAGGAAGGTTCATCTAGTCACCAAACAGCTGAGGATGAGATTGAATGATCTTGAAAACGTTTCAATTATACAGCAACAAGTAAGTGAAGTTTGAGTGTAAACATAGTGACTCATAAATCAAACTTAAATATGAAGAATACTTCACAGTTAATAATGCTTCTGCTTTTAATATTTATTCTATATCTTTGTTTTAACACTGATTAAATGGTCAGCTCCGCTCATTTTACTGTCCACATATGTTTGAGTCCTGGTTGCACCTCCTATACTTGCAGTAAAATGTGGAATGTCTATATTGGTTTCCCTGTAGGCCTGGGTATGAGTATTGAAGAATTTGGTTTCTATGTACTCCTTAGAGAATCTAAACTTTCAGAGAGTCAATATACAAGGGTCATCAATAAATAACCAAATATTTATGAAAAAAAAAAGGATTTATTATGAGAGTGGAGTACAACACATTATTTTTATAATGTAATTCCCCCCAAGTTCTGTGCACTTATATGAGTGCTGGATAAGCTTCTCAGTTCCATGTGAAAAGAATTCTTGAGGGCATGTGTGTAACCACTTATTCCTGGACATCCTCATCATCAGCAAACCTTGAGGCACTAAGAGCTTCTTTCAGTGAATTAAAAAGGTGAAGGTGCTAGATCTGGAGCATCTGGCCAAGCAAATAAATTTCAGGTTGTTGATAGTATCTAATGTAAGGTCTCCCATTGTCATGCAGTAACAGTACACCACAGATACATACATTGCACAGTTCACATTGCATCCTCAAAATTGCTGGTTTCAAATTTTGACACATACAGTATGTGTACACCTCACCGTTCACATTTTGACCTCTTGGAATGTAGTGCTCAAGAATTGCTCCCTTATGGTACCAAAAATAGTAATATACATACCTATAATGTAAGAAATAAGCATGATTGTTATAGAACTGCACACAGGGGAACACTAAATAATTGTTCAATTGAAAGTACAGGAAAAGAACTTTATAACACACTACCAAAAGAAATAAAAGATATATAACAAAGAAAGATGTGCTTAAAAGCATTAAAAAAACTTTTAATAGAAAATGCATTCTACAACATTTATGAATTCAAGCACAGTACTAAACATAGTTTGTAAACATTGTGTGCGTGTGTGTGTGCGTGTGCGCGCATGCGTACGTGCCTCATTAAAATTGTAAAATCAAAGGTAATGATATTGCAAAATGTAATGTATATAATGTATGTATATAATGTATTGTGACATATCCTATGTAAATTGAACATAAGGATGAAATGAAAATGAAAAATAAAGTCAGCATGACCTTACCAGCATTTCATTCAGTTCACATCTTCTCTGGTTTTGGAGATGAGAAATGTTGCCACTCCATTGAAGCATACTTTCATTCAGGTTTGTAAAAGTGTACCCAACTTTCATTTCCATTTGCTGTATGAAGAAATGCCTCCCCTTCAGCTTGTACTGCCAAAAAGTCTTCCTACACACTTCCACGTGCCTTCTTTCATCTCCAGTGTCAAATGTTTTGGAACCTATCTCACACACACTTTCTTGAACTTCAGTGAGTATTGAACAGTATGGTGGGCTGATTCGATGCTGATATTCATATTTGTTGCGCTTTAACTCCCCATAATATGCCTGCTTTCTTATATCAACTCATCAACTCTCGCAATGTTGTTCTCCATGGCTGCATGGACAGAGCATTATGGGCTTGGCAAATCTTCAACATTTGTTGCAGCTCATTTGAACTTATCTGCCCACTCGTACACTTCTGGTTGATTCAAAGAACTTTGACCATATTGCTCTGCCATCCAACAATGAATTTTAATATAATTTTGAGTCGAACAAGTACTCAGTGCTCCATTTATTGCTATTAATAAATTTAGCAATAAATGGAGCATTGAGTACTAGTTCGACTCAAAATTATATTAATTTTGTTCTTCATTGTATCATAGTCCTTACACATTGGAATGAATTTTAGTTGGTTTCAATCCTTCAGCTAACAGAAATCTAATGACACTCCACTGCTCCACTGGCACCATCTTGTTTTTACTAAATCCCAGCATTCTGTTTGTGAGACAAATCTCCAAGTCATTTGATAAAAGCCCTAGGACACCAGCAAAACATAACAAAGAGGCACACACATTGTCGAAGTTTTACATTTTTATACAACTATTCCAGTTATTTATAAAATCTACCTTGTAATTGGAAGGCTGCTATACTGTGGTGTGCTGGAGATAGATGTTCCAAATGTTTCATCCACAACTATGTTGGAATCTTCAATGATGCAGTTAAAGTCCTCTCAGAGAAGGTTATATTGCATCTGAAGTTTTAAGTGTCGGTGCACTCTCATTAATTGGTCTGGATGCTGGTTGTATGATGAGAGGTGCCTGGCTTCATCTATGGTGTAGCTTTCTTTAGATTGGCTTTATGTACACCTGTTTGACTTTAACTTAAAAAGTTGATTGTCCATCATACTGATCCATCAATCCTTCATAAGGTCAATAAATATTGTTCAGTGATCCATTTGATATTCCCCTTGGAAAAAATTTATAAAAGTAACTATGGCACGAAGGCATGTCTGTATCACAAGTTTCGACTATTCATGTTTCAGAACCCCAAATATACTCGTATTAGCCTCCCCTCCCCTAAATGCACTCTCTGCATATCCCATTTCATATTATTTTGAAATGATATATAAGCAAAGATGTATAGTGAATAAATTAATATTAATAGTGGAACCCTTTTTATACCAGGTGAGCTACCTGTCCCTATTTATTTTTGAATTTATGCAATGTGCTAAGTGATATATGTGACTTATGCCTTTCTTGAATGTTTTCTGATGAATGATTTAAAGAACAGTTTATAGAGGAGGGATGGATAACTCAGTGCATAAGTGTTGTATGGGATACAAAACAATCACTATGTATGTTGATTCCAAAAACATCATACCCATATATAGAGATCTGCAGTAACAATTTTAGATGAGTTTACATACTTTTATTCAGTAGCGTACATTTACACATACCTTTAAACACACTCCTGAAGGAACAACCTATCACATGAATCAGTTGACAGTAACATTGGAACACAAAATGCAGACCTACACAGTGGAGCCATTTGGATTTAAATATTCAGCGAACACATGTTTTTGTTGTACAACCATGATCAAAAGAGGCTAAGTATTAGGTAGATTGTTTTTGCGTCTGTCATAAATTACAGCGGCTTTTAGCTCATACAGTAATTGTAATGGTGGATGCAGCTTTTTTTATTTGCATTAAAACTACCAAAACCAGCTAAAAACACTGTATGAAGCTGTAAAAAGCTTGTAGAGATCCAAGCTGGAGTTCTGAGGTCTGCAGTTACTTATTTGTATAGGAAGTTTCCCTTG
This sequence comes from Mantis religiosa, assembly GCA_030765055.1. NCBI lineage: Eukaryota > Metazoa > Arthropoda > Insecta > Mantodea > Mantidae > Mantis > Mantis religiosa. The sequence goes on along the minus strand of CM060953.1, from coordinate 124,227,545 downwards.
CAAGATAGCATTTGCTAATTATTTCAGATTATCTCACCACTCTGTCTCTTCAAATTGGGTTCAAATCCTTTTTGTTCAACTCAAAGATTTTATTCCCTTTGTTTTACATCTTGGGGCTTATAATTTGATATTATAATACAAATAACATTTTTTATAATATTATACCTGTTTACAAAATACAGTAATAGCCATGTTTTCCACTGGCAGATAGTTATAAATGTATAGTTTGTAGTAGATATTTTATTATGGTCAGTATTGTGATTGATCCATTCAACCAAGTTTCAAATATTTCACAAATGCAAACTGAAACATAAGATTTAAGCATGAAACAAAAACTATTAGATTTATGTCGTTGACATGCTCCTGAAAAAATTAAAAGCCAAGTACATAACATGGTTTACAACACTAGATACGGTACAGATTGTGAGGGTCACAAAGTTAAACATGATCCCTAACTAAAAATAAAGATAAAGATATTCTGTAGTTTTCCTTTGAAGAGCAAGGGCCTGTGCTACCTCCTGGTGGGATGAGCTCGGTGCAACTTAAATGGTGAGTTAATCCCTGTAGATACCTAATAATTTTGGATTGTAATTCTTGTGTCTTTGTCTCACAAGAGAACCATTAGCAACAATAAATAAATTAGTAACTAAAATATAGATAATAAAGACTAGGAGAAAGAAAAAAAACAACAACAATTTGACGTTTTGAACTTAGCCTTTATATCACTACATTCCACCAGCTAACCCTCTTGGCCAGCTGTCACATATTGTATGTCGCTCTTTGGGAAAGCATTCGTTTATCACTTTGTCAGTATTATATGCATGAAAAACCGTTGTTTATTTAAGCTTTTCGCAGCTTCTTGATTCTCATTCAGGGCTGTGAGTATTACTGCTGGGTAAATAAGTATTATTACTGGTATAGTACTGAATAGAAGGGCAAGGCTGCAATAGCAGCTTTTGTGCTAAAATGGTGAGTGTTTTCACATTAAACTATAAACTGCGAGTTGCACAAATCAGATAAAAATAGGGCACCTGACTCACCTGGTATAAAGGAGTACACACACACACACAAATTTATAATGCATAGGGAAAGTTATATGAATGTATCACTTCAGATTTTGCGATTTAAAACCATCTGTATGTACATTAAGTTGTTTGCAATATCCTGCTGTAATTTTCTAATTTATACCAAATATGAAAGACTTGGGAAGATGCCAAAAATTAATACTTATGTTTAGCATTAGATATCATTGTCATTGTGATGATTATTATTGCTACTAAATATTATTATATGGTCATTGATTTCTTTTCAGATGTGTACATTTCAATTTCCATTGATGCTCTTCCTGGCTCAGTGTGTGGAACTTAGGTAACTATGCCAACTAGCTTTATCATTGTTCACTAAATGTACCTGTTGTAACTATTCCATAGCTATCCTACTTAACATAACAGTAAGTTTTTTCCTAGCTTTCTACACTGTTTTCCAAAATTCACCATTCAGAAAGTAAATGTATTTTCTTAGTTTTTTATTGACAACAGAGGTCAAATTAAACATTAGATTATCCAAAATTATTTATGCTTATGCCATTCATTTAGACTTGAACATTGAACATGATTCTGTTTCATGAAAAGATTATTTATTTTGTTATTCACAATTTATTATAGCACGCTTAATGTAATACACATACAATGATTTCAAGGATGGTCCCATAGCTCAGTCGGTAGAGCACCTGCCTGCTGTGCAAGGGGTCCCAGGTTTGATTCCCGGCTGGGATGTGGGGATTTTTCTCCAGCCAAGATGATTTCCCATGTTCCCCAGAGTCTGGAAGTATGAATGAGAATGCAAATGTGTGCGTGATCTAATGATTAAAATACAAAGCATAGGCAATCCTACGTATACAAATTAACACCATCAATATGTTCCAAAAGAGAATGGCTGCCGATATGACCACTGCAGTTAAAGGCAGGGTATAAATGAAAAAAAAAAAAAAAATGGCAATTCCTTTCTTGGAAGTGTTGAAAACATGTTGTTATGATAAATTAAATTTAAAGGGAGTCGATTAATCAAAAAAAAAATGATTTCAAAATAGCACATATCTTACTCATTAGCTTTATAGACTGAACATTTTAATAGAAGAATCGATATTCAAAAAAAATATGTTTTGGGTATTGTAAGATGTCAAATCTATTTAAATTGGGCATCCCAGTTTTAGAGAGTCAGTTTGAGTCAGAGTTTACGGCAAGGTGCGAAGTAGAGAGTGCAGTGTGGACCTGCGAACTGGGGGATTGTAATTGTGTGTGGTAAGTAATTGTGCTGTGATCTGCAAGTGTACCAAGTGTAATTCGGCAGAAATAAAGAACGTTTTGAATTTGTGCAACTGGATTTTTAATTCTTCGAACCTACAAAGTCACAGTATTTAACCAGTATTGTGCACCCCACATATTTCCTTTTCATGTTAATAAGTTTACTTTAAATTTTTCTTAATGATTTCAATGTTTCATTTCATGAATGAAGATATTGAGCTCACTGGCCTATTTTAATAACTGTATCTCTAAATTTGTATTTAATTTTAGTCTGGATGCCTCTGCAGACATACATAAATTAAATGCAATGACATATCTAAATATATTTTTATTGGTTAGCCGTGGAAAGAACAGAACTTCAGAAGGAAACAGCCAATCATTGAGTTTCTTTCCACAAACTTAATGTTCATAGTGTCTTAATGCTACCACTCCAACTGAAGACACTGAGGAGGTCAGATATTGTAGCAAATCATTTATAAAATTCTTTAATAGATAGTATGTGTCTGAAATATTTATGTTTTGAAGGGTAGATAATCAGACGAGCTATGAAGCAGTATTTATTTACTGGTGTGTAATTTATTTAATTAAACTACAAAGTCTGTTAAAGCAAACAATGTTTATTACAATTCAATAGTTAACTTCCTTACTTTAATGGCTAACTGTTGTATATGTTAGATGTAAAACACATGGGAAAGAAGTTCTCTATACCTGAAGAGAGATAAGGAATATTTGAAGGAAAAATATTTTGTTTTGTACTGATTGTCAAAGGAACACATTTGTAAGCTCCCATAGTTCTAAAACTATAAAAGGGAATTACACCAAGTGTAGTGAGTAATCTTTGTATGGGTCAAAAAATATTATAACCACCTTCTACATAATCTTCTGTTGGAAATTAACGTTAAGAGGGCTTTGCCGCAATTTAGGAACCAAGAGGATATTATCTTCATGTAGTAAAACCAATCAAAAATGGTATTGCCACTGTATTCGTTAAAAAAACTGAACACTGCTAATGCTGAACTGAAGCTGGAAATTATGCTCCTCACAAGGTAGGAGTGTTCAAAGATTCTATGCTTGAAAATGATTACTTTGTATCCTTATATCTAACTTTTGATTTCCAAGTTTTCCCCCCTTCCAGCCTCTCTGTAGCTATTTAAAAAAAAGAAAAGAAAAAAAAAAAAAAAGAAAGAAAAAGTTGGAGGATTCAGAAAACTCCAGAACATCTATCTTCAATGATATCTCAATATTGAATTGAATGGGATAGTGATTCATCTTAAACTAATTGGAAAGGGAATATAGTGCATTTTGCAAAGTTGTATAAACCCATTAGGAAATATTAATTTAGAAAATGAATCCTGCAAAACAAAAATGTCTCTTTGTTTGTGGATTTGCTGTTCAGCATTAAATTATTTGAATGTAGATAACAAAATATTTCTATAGCTTTCTACATATAACTACTAGCTAAAACACTCTCCAACCCTTGGCTTGACAGTTTATTCCTACAACTTTAATACTTAGGTTGTTTTTACCCAATAGCTTTCCATTTCTTTGGTGATATTGTGACTTTGTGGGTTCGTAGAATTAGAAGTCCAAGTTGCAGAAATTCAAAATGTTCTTTATATCCGTAGAAATACACTCGGTTCAATCCCTACAGTAACAGAATTACATCACACTCTTACAATTACAATCTACCAAGGTTGTTGACCACAGCGAAGAGCTTACTCAACTTCCACTGTTTACAACACTCTTGTTACAGCTCCTATTTGTGACTGCCTGGTAACTAGGCGTGGCTTCCTTTTATACAACCATTCATGAATTCCAGACTGTTATAGAATGTTCCCTAACATGTCACCAGATAAAACACAGATGTTCTAGACGTGACTGTGTCAGCAAGTCTTTTATCTCCGGGCTATCTTTATCTGTTTTTGCAGGCTCTTTATTTCCACACTGTGCTGCCTATCAGTTCCTTTGTGTAAACAAGCCATGCTATCGCTCCGCGCAAACCCTTTTAGCACATATGCCACCAGTCGTAATAATGGATTTGCGACAATATTTAACAATTCTTATCTAAGGTACTTGGAGTTAAATAACACTTTTATGGCATTACAAAGAACAAAACAATAAACAAAATAAATGAAAACTTTCAGGAAATGCTATACAAAGCCACTGCTGAACAATCACAAATTGTACCGGAGGAAAGTGCATGTGAAGTATGAGCTATAGCATTGAGGTATTTAATATTTTTGTTTGTTAACAACAGTGTCAATTTCCAGGGTCATATAAGCAGTGCCACTGTGCCAGAATTTTACCATGCATTCTTTTACATGCCATTAAATCTACTGACATGGGACTGCCACTTTTGTGCACTTAAAATCATTAGTCTGGGCTAGAGTTGAATCTACGACCCTGGGATCTGTAGATGAGCACATAACCAAGTGAGCCACCCAGAATGACACATTGAGTTAAGAAGCAAGTCTCTCATATAACTTTTTGTACAACTTTAGCAAAGGGTTAAATGATTATTTTTAATCATTATTTCAAAAATACATAACTAACTAAATTTTGGATTCATTCATTCAGTAGATATTGTGTAACTAGAATTTGTAGTAATTTCATGGCTTAGTTACTCAGTTTTATAATGACATCCCATTAAAAAGTATTAAAAATGTATCTGGTACTCTATAAAACTTTATAAAATAAAATTAGTATCATTAATTACCCAGTGTTGTCCATGGTTTGATAGTTTATCCTTACAACATTGAGCCTTAGTTTGCAAATGCCTAATAGTCTTGCATTTCTTTTGAAGTATTTAAGAATATTACACAATACCCTTATAAAAACTTAAGAATCATAAAAATCAAAAATATATATATAGTTAAAATGCTGAGAAAATACTATACAAAGCATTGTTGAACAACCACAAATACCATAGTTGATAATGATGATTCCTGATTAATAGAGCTTCTATATTGTTGCACTCAGGCTACCTCATTGCTATTTATAGAGAAAATATCTTGGGAAGAAACAATAGCAGTTTTAGTACATCACTATAATCAAGATACAAAACCAACATACAAAAGCTGCTAAAAAAACATGAGAAAGTCAAAACAAAGAAAAGACCCAATTTGACTGTTATTACTCCATGATAGATATCAGAGAGGAGATCAACGAATGCTATATCAACTCGCTGTTATTTTGTGAAACCTGAAAACATCAGTAATTATTCTTATGTTGTCAATGTTCAAGCTACTACAGTTGTAACAGACAAAGATATAAAGGGGATTGCAAGCTTTTGTAGACACTACATAAAATTGTCTGAAATGGATGAAATTTAAAATGCTAAACTAGACAGTAATCTGCACCTTATGTCAAAGGTCATCTGTATGAAGTTTGATCAAAATCAGTGCAGCAATGTAGAAGTTTATAAGGAATACAGACACACATACACCAATAGATAGTCAAACTGAAAAATTCAATGCCATGGCCAGGATTTGAACTATGGAACTCCTGGTTTCCATCCAGTCGCTCTTACTGTTGAGCTGCCCTTACCAACGTGCCATATGACATTAAGTTCTCCAGTTGATTTTCCCAGCCGTGGCATTGAATTTTTCAGTTTGACTCTATGTATCCAAAACCTTAGCCTATACATGGCTAGTGTGAAGAAATGATTAATTTACATCAATTAATTTAAATAATAAGAGTTTAATGATGAAGCCTGGGACTCAAGTACTTACAATAGTAAGTCGCCACAAATGGTGTATTTCGAATACGAGAACCCTAGTGGTTTACCAGGAAAATATATAGGAGTCAACTGGAGAATTTAATGTCAGGTTGGCCATGGTAGCTCAATGGGTAAAAGCAACTGGACAGAAAGTACAAGATCCATGGTTCAAATCCTGGCCATGGCATTGAATTTTTCAGTTTGATTCTATCTATCCCAAACCTTAACCTATACACGGCTAGTGTTAAACGATTAATTTCCATCAATTAACTTAAACACATACACCAATTGCTTTCTTGGAAGTGTTGAAAATAGTGTTGTAATAAATTAAATTTAAAGGGAGTCGATTAATGACACTAAACAACACTTAGTGTTTAACAAACATCAATTTATATATATATATTAAGATTGGATCTTTTTATTTCCCCCAACAGATACAAAGCTCATTTTTGGAGAAAAGAATATTCGTTCCTGGATCGGCTGTGCCAACACCTTCCATTTGTTGTAATATTAACACTTCAGATGTCATTTGCATACTTCTTCTGGTTGGCATATGGAACAATGGCATTTCTTGTTGGACCACTGCGCACTTGGTCAGTTATACTGGGCCTTATAGTATGGTACCTGGCAACTACATTACCAGAAAAATCTTTAAGGTAGGTTTTCTTGTTTTCAGATGTGTGCATTAATACATTCGTTGATAAGTTGGAAAGAACTTACATCATTTCCCTTCTTCTCTTCATCTTCCCTTCTTCTCTTTTCTCTTTTGTTTCTCTTATTTAGCTGTTTTAAGTGCATAACTGGAACTTGTTTGTGTGTAAAAGATGCTTGATAGTCAAACTTTCCAGTTTTCATAATTATAAAATAAGTGTATGGAGAAGCTTGATGTGAAATTAGAAAAAGCGAATAGAAGTATTAAAATAAAAATTTTTATTATGCATTAGAGAACTACAAAGTCATTAAAAAGTCATGTATAGTCATCCAGAAATTTTATATGTAAATCACACTGCTGATCATTGTGTGCATGCTTGAATTTAGCTGACCCTTTAAGAGACAAATAAAGTGAGTTTAGCAGTAACTGGTGTTCTCATTTGCTGCACTGGTGTCAGAAGTGGAATTCTAAAGCCATGATGGAGGCAGTGCTTGAAAAATTATTTGCTAAAAGGGAGAAAATGTAGACAAATGAAAACCAAATTGAAATCTGGCAATGGAAAAATGGAATCCAGCATGGACAAGATGAAGCAAGAAATAAAGGGTTTAGTTTATTTGTACAGTTTCCATTACAGTTTCACTTACAATGATTTTAACATCAACTTATTGTAATTCTTGTTTTTTGTTACTATTTTTTGTGTAGTTAGTAATTTGACAATTCCACATCATGAGTTGTATGATTTACGGATGCAATAAATGAATATGAATATCATGCATGAACTTAATATACATCCTGTACAAATACATGAAATTGCCAACCTTAAAATTTACTCATTGACTCAGGTCCCCCGTGGCCTTAAACCTTTGGTTTTCTGAGCAGTTTGGTGTCATTTTTTCTTGACCTTCATTTCTTTTACCCTAGTCCACTTTTCTCTTAGCTTATGTAAGAATTCTCCTATACACTCACTTTTCTTTTCAGACTCATTACTTTCAAATGTTATTCCTATTCTCATCCATGCTATGACTTCTCTACCTGCTTTGTCACATTGATCTATGTATTTTTCCCAACCCCATTCTCTCTTTAACTGCTTATAAAATTTCAAAGTTTTCTTTTCTTCTATACTTTCCCATATCTCCTGCCTATCTATATCTTGTACTCTGTTTCTCACTTCCTTCCAAAAACCACTATGGTTTGACTCCTCTGCTCTCCACAAATCTCCCATGCCTATCTTCGAAACCGTTCTTTCCAATTCCAACCACCAACTGTTTGTGTATGTAATGCTTTTCTCTTGCTTCATGCACAGATTCAATAATTCCCATTTCTGCCCTTTAATACACTTATGCCAGAATTTCAGTATTCTCTCTATTATTATTTCCCTCCTTGTATTACCCAGCTCTAATAATGCCACTTCTCTAGGTACCAATTTTGGCAGTCCATGTTATTCCTTTACATTACACTGTACTAAGATCTTACCAAGTGTCATTAGGATCTGCATATATTTCATTCATAAATTAAATTACCACAGATCACTGCAGTGCAGCAGCACGCCCATATTCTTTGAAGTTCAGTTTAAAACAAGTGTATAATGCAAATTGAGAGTAAGGTGCTCTGTGTAATTGTGACAATAAACAGAACATTTACATGTTTACATTGTGTTTTGTGCACTGTTAACAATGTCACTTTCAAGGCCTGGTACCAGTGGTGCAGGTTAAGGATAAAGTACTCTGCTTCCAGGCCAGAAATATTATTTTTTAAGTGTATAGTTTCTTTAAGGAATAGTCATCTAAGAAAGTGTGTGGCCAGATCAATTTTTCAAAGCTAAGTACTCATGACCAGAGTGTGCAATGTGAGTGTGCACACTGTGTCACTTATTGTGAAACAGGACAAAACTTCTAGCACAGAAAATGGTGAACCTTTATTGATTTTATTTAAGTTAGCAATTTGTTTTCAGCAAGTTGTTTTCAAAAATCCAGGTACATTTTATTAAAAAAATAAGCATGCTAATGTTAAATGTTACAGCTTATAGTGTTTTAATTATCCTTTGTTGCATAAGTGTACATTCTGACAATTTGTGAGATGACAGATATTACTTTGCTCGTTCCTTCTCCCTATCTTCCGCTCTCTGGCGCATCAATTGACAACAAAGTAGCCACCGCCTGCACACATTGGTTCAGCTCACATGCCTTCTGAAACTGTACACCATATAGAATCAGCTGGAGAATTTAATGTCATGCTGCTGTGTTACCATGGTAGCTCAGTGGTAGAGAGTCACATGTAGAGTGGAAGATCCATGGTTCATATCACAGCTATGGCATTGAATTTTTCAGTTGTGATTCTAACTTTCAATTGGGTTGTTGCCCCAAGACAAGATTTTGACATGAATGTTTGCTCACTCTGTGGATATTCAACACACAGGACTGCGCTATGCCCTGAACTGTGATGAAACAGAACTGTAAGAGGGATTGAAGTTAGGAAAAATGAGAAACCTAAAGAAAAGGAGTTTTCTATAAAAATTTCTTTTTATACATAATGGAAAATTGTTTATTATAGAGAAAAACATATTTTGAAAATATTTAGAAAAGATAGAAGAAAGATAGAAATGAGAAAATGATTATAGGTAGGAGTGAATGAAAAAAGAAGTCAAGTTATACATTATAAATTGAATACTCATGGGTATCCCACAATGACTAGGATGTTAATGTATATCGATCTTAATGGTATAGAATAAAGTTTGTATGCTTTAACAATATAATTGTATTCATAGTAATAATGGTGCATATATATTTAAGTCTGCCTCGGTAGTGTGATGGTAGCATGTCTGCCTCACGTTCAAGAGGTCCCGAGTTCGAATCTCGGTTAGGGTAAGTTACCTGGATAAGGTTTTTCCGGGGCTTCCCTTGTCCTGATAGATGAGTGTCAGGTAACTCTAAGTTCCATGGACCCCAAACTGATTTGAGCATCATTCCACCAATTTATATATGTATATATGTTTTTAAATATTACTTTAAATATTATGTACTAAATATGCAGACATTAAAATCAGTAAAGTTTATTACATATGGCATATTATATTTTTTTTAATTTCTACTTTTACAGAGATGCAGCCATTGTTTGGGGAGATAAACAATTGAGAGTGCAGGAAAATTCAGAGCAACCAAATGAATTACACAGGAGTACTTAATATTGCCTTAGATAGTTATAAGAACTGAAAGCATGTGTGATATAAAGAAACCAAAGCACTATTTTATATTATGTGCATTAATTTTGCATTTAAAATAGTGAAAATACTACTTAGGATCCAGTTGCTTTTAAATTTACCATTATGTTGCTGAATTCATTAGCATTCCATTGCCATTTCTTTTAGTGTAAATAATCCTTCAGAGAAAATTGAAGAATAGGGCTAGTTAAAAAATGATGGACTACCTTGCGTATAAGACATAACAAATGATAAATGAAAATATTTATTCCCCAATTCAATCCTATGTAGTATGTTCCAAAAGGGGTTCAGTTGTGTGAAATATAATATGCTGCTAATTAATAATTTTAAAATTACTTAATATTTTATCCAGAACTGAGAAACATAAAATTTACTGTATATATTGCAATAAGTATAATGCACCTATACCCACCAAAAAACTGCATCCATGAAACTCTAGAAGCTTTATGAAATTATAACTTTTCCACCATTGCTGAAAGACTGGAAAGCAGTAGAGAGATATTATTTTCTTTGAAATAGTATTTGTTATTAAATATTTTAATACCTCTGTCAAGGAACCAAGATGGCCGTGGAAGAAGAAATACTGTGTCAATATCTAGCTGCTGAAAATGCTTTAAATAGTATAATTGAAATTGTTAATGGTGATAAAAGGAGCATTAAGAAGGTGCAAGAAGTTATTCTTGATCACATAAGTAAAGTGAAAGAATCGTTAGACTACTTTAAGGCTGTTTCAGAACGAAATGTTTATGATCCTCAACCTACTTTTTTCCAAGCTTCTTACTCGGATGTGACAAAATCTGTGGCTAATGAAACTAAACATGTAGTGATTGTAACGATTGTAACTCCAAAGGACCAGAATAAAGTCGCAGACAGTTCGCAAACTTTACAATTAATGCGAACAAACATAAAATCGGTTACAGTAGGGGTTAAAGGTACCAAGAAAGCTAGAAACAAAGCTGTTATATTAGAGCTTCGATCCAAAGTGGAAAGGCTTACTCAAGATATGGAATCAAATCCAGAACTGAATGTCAAGATACCCGATAAGTTAAATCCCAGGCTTATCATTCACGGTATTGAAGCTGATTTTCCTGAAGATCATTTAATAGAATCTATTAAACAACAAAATCCAAGAATCAAACAGTGCCTTCTAGATCCTTCACAATTCATCAAGAAGGTATTTATTAGAAAGACCAGGAAAGGAGATTCACAATATGCCATGATTGAAACTTCTCCTATCATCTACAAGGCAGTGAAACAAGAGGAGAAACTGTATATTGGGTACTCACGGTGTTCAGTGTATGACAATATTCATGTGATAAGATGTCATAATTGCTCTGGCTTCGGACACGTGACTGCTAACTGTCAATCACTTAAAAGTTGTTCTTATTGCGCAGAAGAACATGATACTAAAGCATGTCCTAAAATGCACATTGAATGCATTAATTGTAAAAACTTTAATAATAAAATGATAAATAAGAAAACTAATTTTACTGCATCCGATACTAACCATCCTGCTAGCTCTTTTGACTGCCCAGCCTATAAAAAGATTGTGGAAATAATAAGATCGAAAACAAATTATGGCTGAACTCCACATATATCAATATAATTTACATAAATCAATACTACCCACTGAAGAGCTAATAACTGTCTCTAATCACTGCTCCAGCACAGATTTTTGCACAAACAACTCAATTATTAAAGTTCTTTGTGTACAAGAACCCAATACAAAAGAAAACAGAATAATGGGATTTAATTTACCAACTTTTACAACTGACAACAATAGCCGAAGAATACATGCTGGCATCATTACTGAATATCAAAATATTATAAAACTAAGCCAACTTTGTTCTTTCGATTGTGTCCTAGTTAATATCGCCTTTGGTGGAATGAATATATATGTGTGTTCGATATACTGTGATCCTGACAAGGATATAGAAAATGGTCTTAACTTACTGACTCAAATATGTAATACTGTACAAGGGAATCCGCTAATCATTGCGGGAGACTTTAATTCGAAGCACACTGCTTGGAATAGCCCCTTTACTGATTCCCGTGGAAGAGTAGTGAATGACTTTTGTAGTGTAAACAATCTGTATATTCTAAATGAAGGATATACTCCAACTTTTCAAAGAGGAAATTCTACAAGCTTTGTTGATATCAGTATGTGTAATTCGCTTATGCTACCATATGTTACTTCATGGAATATAGATGATAATACCCTCTCAGACCATAGCCTTATTATGACAAAACTTAATTTTAATCATACTGTCAACACTAATTTCAACAATAACTCTTTAACACGTTTATATAGAACTAATAATGTGCTTTGGTCACATTTTCATCTTGCAGTTAAGAAAAATATTGACCCTATGTTAGATGACTTGAAAAAAGTGAACAACCCCACACTCTAGAATGACTTCGTCGATAAGTTAACCAAGTGTATTTCATCCATCTGTGATTCGCTTCTCCCAAAAATAACAGCAAAACACTGTAAAAACCAATGGTGGAACTCTTGAGCTTACAATAATGAGGAAACGAGTGTTGGCGAGTCAACGAAGATTCAAACGTGCTGAATGTGAGCTACTGCGAATAAAATATGAAAAGACTTACATTATGCTAAGAGCTGAATATAAAAAAATGATCTTAAATGCAAAATTCACCAGCTGGAAAACATTCTGTACAGAACAAGTCAATCCATGGGGCATTGTGTATAAATATACACGGAATTCAAAAAGCTTAAATAATACTTTAACAACGTTGCAAACTGAAAATAGGTACACTGCTAATGCAATGGAAACTGCAAATGTAGCAGTTGAAGCGAGCAAATTTTTCCCCGATGATACTGAAGATGATGACCACCAAAGAAGGATCCGACATGAGGTGGAAACTGAACCTGATACATCAGATGACTTTCCTTTTACTTATCCTGAGGTGGAACGAATAATATTAAAAAAAAATGACCGTAAAGTTCCAGGACATGATGCTTTTAGTGCCAGTATAATCAAACATGTGCATTATGTACATCCAACTCTCATAAGTAACATTTACAATAAATGTCTAGAATTAGGTGTGTTCCCAAATCAGTGGAAAATTTCAGTTGTGAAAATTATACCCAAAACTCATGTAAATAATAAAAAGACTGCTGCTGCTTACAGACCAATAAGCCTGCTACCTCTGCTAGGCAAATGCCTAGAAAAACTTGTAATTGATCGTGTAATGTATCATTTACTAAAACATGGCTCAATTAGTGATCTTCAGTTTGGTTTTATGGCTGAAAAATCAACTGAAATGGCAATATATAAGGTGGTAGACTGGATGAAAAATGTATACCTAAATAAACAATCTGGTGTTTTAGTCTCTTTAGATGTAACTGGTGCTTTTGATCATGCTTGGTGGCCCAAGATTTTACATCAATTGAAAACTAAAAAATGCCCAAAAAATATTTACAATTTAATCGTGAATTATGTTAGAGATCGCAAATCCTTGCTTACTGTAAGTGGAGAAACCATCACAAAGGAAGTTACACGCGGCTGCCCCCAAAGATCTGCGTGTAGTCCAGGTTTTTGGGTTATACTGTATGATGATCTGTTACAGCAATAACTGCTGTCAGATTGTAGTATTTTTGCTTATGCAGATGATGCTTTACTACTTGTTAAATCAAATGATGCTAAAATCCTTGAAGAAAGAACTAATGAAGCACTTAAAATAATACACTCATGGGGAATTAAAAATAAACTTATGTTTAATCCCTACAAAACCTTGGCGATGATTGTCAGCAGAAGAAGAAAAATGGAGCCCATTACTCTTACCATGAATAACGTCAACTTGAAGGTGGTATCTACGGTAAAATACCTTGGCATTATACTGGATTGTAAATTAACATTTTGATCACACTTTGATTATATTGCTGAAAGAGCCAGCAAGCTCCTTGGTGCGCTCGCAACAACCAGGGGTCTGAATTCTAGTATTCTTAAAATTATATATCAAGGTGCTGTAGTGCCCCTAATTTTGTATGGTGTATCTGCATTCCAGGATGTTCTTAATAAAAAATGGGCAGTTAAAAAACTTGCACAAATTCAAAGGGGATTCCTCCTTCGCATAATTCGAGGATATCGTACAATCTCCACTGATGCAGCTCAGATTATAGCTAACATCGAACCTTTGGCTCTCACTGGTTTATCAACAGCAACTATTATGAATTTAAGACATGAACGTGAATGTGTGTCTTATCTGTCTCACTTAAAACTACAAATCCCGGAGCATCCTACCACAGCAGGACACCCATCAAGTTTTGTAACCTGTTTAAAGGAAATATGTAATTTTCATGGTTATTACATATATACAGACGGTTCGCGTTACCAATTTGAAGATAATATATCTGCAGTAGGATGTGCTTTTGTTGTTTATGAAAACCAAACTGAACTAACTCACTCCATGTTTAAATTGTCACCTGAATGTTCTGTATTCCAGTTGGAGTTCTTAGCAATTAAAGAAGCTATAAAGTGGTGTACTGTTAATGGGAACAGTGCCCGTATTCTTAGTGATTCACAATCAGCTCTACTCGCTATTAATGATAAATACAACTTAAATTCATTAGCACATGAAATCAGAACCTTGCTTCAAAACCATCCAGGACATATTAGCATGTGATGGCTTAAAGGACACAGTGGAATTTTAGGTAACGAGAGAGCTGACTGCTTGGCTAAGAAGGCTGCAGAATCCAATCTTCCTGTGACATACTCTTTATGTCCTATTTCTACTGTAAGGAGAATAATACATCAACATATTCTTGAAGTATAAACTTGGAAGAAGCGTAGGGACAGTGAAGCACAGATTAGTACAAAAGTGAATCGAGAAGATATTGACACATTGCTTCACACACACTGTTTATTCACAGGACATGTTTCAAGAGCTCTTGCTCCTATCATCGAGTATCAGCTGATGATAGGAGCAAGAGCTCTTGAAACATGTCCTGTGAATAAGTGTGAGTGAAGCAATGTGTCAATATCTTCTCGATTCACTTTTGTACATATTCTTGAAGAATGGAACCAACAATGGCTAACAACTCCAAATGGAAGTTTAACAAAAACATTATTTTTCCCTAGTGTATACGACAGAGGAAAATGTGAAACTCTTGTACCAAATTTTGTTTTGACACAATTTTTAAGTGGACATGGTAAATTTGGTGAATACTTATCACGCTTTCACTTAACATCCAACCCCGAGTGAATGTGTGGTGAAGAATTTCAAACTGTGGTTCATCTCCTTTTCTGTTGTCCCATTTTCTGGAGAGAAAGACAAGAATTAATATTCAAGCTAGACTCTCTAGGAACTGAATTTTCTGCTCCGCTCACATCTTTGCTAATGAAGCCACAACAGTATAAGTACTTCATGATGTTTATAAACTCAGTGTTTAAACGTCTGAAATAGTTTAAATTAATATGCATCAGATTATAACATATTTTCTTCCTTCTAGTATTTAAAATATTTTTGTTAATTGTGTATTTTTATGTATCAACTCTAACCCTAATATACCACTGTGTAAAATAGGGTTCATAAATCTGGATAAAAAAAAAATATACCTCTGTGTATTTGAAAAGGTAGCAGCACATTTCTGGGATCATAATCACAACATAGAACAAAAAACCCAACTCTAAAATCAGTTCACAGGAATCAAGAATTAAACAACTGGGAAAAGATTTGCATAAAGAAA
Source organism: Mantis religiosa (assembly GCA_030765055.1). NCBI lineage: Eukaryota > Metazoa > Arthropoda > Insecta > Mantodea > Mantidae > Mantis > Mantis religiosa. The sequence goes on along the minus strand of CM060953.1, from coordinate 124,211,942 downwards.
TATGAATCACATTTAATTAATTTTTGACATTCCATCGGAAGAAAATGTTTTACTTTGCCATAATTAAACAACCGCCAAATGTGTCATCTCCGGAGAACCATGATCACCAGCTGAAACACCAAAGCTCTAGCCAGTCAACAATTACTTGATAATGCCTTCAAATGGAAGCAAAACACGTTGAAAGAAAATTTGTGGTATGTGAAGTATAGAGTGTCTCAGTCCAGTCATAGTATAATTTTAATTACCTATGTGAATACTTGTTTAAGACATGTTTGTTTTCATTTATGTTTCTTAGCATGGAAAAAAAATATATGTGTTAAACGGAGTAAATATTTACAAACAAATGTTATATGTAAGTTTGTACAGTATGTGCAGAAAATTATGCCAATATAAGAATGTGGTACCTTGGTAATATATGAAACACCTCTGTCTTCCTAAATATGAAAATAACAATCATATTTTAGCCAGATATGTAACATACTTTACACTCCCCCCCCCCCCCCACCCCACAAGGAAATGCCACTGGACCTCCAAATTGAGCAGCAGCCGACACTCATTTTATCTGCAAATTGCAGCAAACTTACCAAACTTACGTTCTACTCCTGTGGCATTTGTTAATCAACTACCTTTAGTTATTAGATCTTTAAATCTGTTCAAGTCAGATAAGGAAGCACAAGTGTTATGCAGGTGAAATATTAAGTTAAAAAATGTAAAATAAAGCAAAAATCACTTTAGTAATCAAGAAAGATGAGCAACTTTTTTTTTTTTTCATTTAACTCTACAGTATAGCCTTTAAGCACTGCTGTAAAAAGAGCTCAATTACTTGAGATGCCTTAAATAGATATAACACTTAACTCTTGGCTAGAGGACCAAGTATGATCCATAGTATGGATATGATGTGCCATTTGATTCTGGAATAGACCACAGTGAATGCTAGCCCTGCACAAGGTCATCACCTATTTTTTAGTTTTCAGAATAAATTTCACATCACCCATGCTTTCATAACCTCACATACAACTAGTCTATAGCAAGATAAGGGAATTAACTGATAAACTTATCTAGTCTTGAGTATTTTTCCAGTTGTCATCTTTTGATAAATTGTGTTTTCAGTCAGATTGCAGAGCACATTTGTGGACTTAAGAAAGACTGTTGTAATAAAATAACTGTTATATGTCCTAAAAGCCTACTGCAGCCATCCATGCATTTTATGATTGCTTGTACTGTTATAATACAAAATGAAATTTAATTAAATAAGTTTAAGTGTTGCATAGTGAGATACTTGTCATATATTTTTAAAATTAATTTTAGGACACAAGTGGATAAAGTATTTGTAATATATATTCTTTCTCATTTACTAATTTTCTTATTTCAAAATCCATTTACACACCTAGATTTTCTATTCCTAATAACTTCCCTACTGATCCACTTTTTAACAGATCTGCAAATGTATTGTGAAGAATGAAAGCTATTTGAGTTTAGAATGTCACTCAATACTTTATTCCTTAAATAGAATGTTTAATATGTAAATGTAATTTCTTTTTATATCAATGCATCAGTGAAAATCTTAAAATGTGCAGTTGTAATTAATGAACTAAAAGTTTGTACTTCAGCAAAAGGATCATTCACAAATGTAAAATAGTATTAATTAATTTAGCACAAGAGTCTTGTGAGTCGCACAAGAGCCGTAGATGCAAACGAAGATTTGCGAAACATGTCCTCAAAATAGGTACGAAAGTGAAGCAGATGTGTAAGAAATATGACTCATCTAAAATTTAATAATTTTTCGCTTCACTGTGGTGTTCCAATACAGTTAAATCTCGATACAGTTAAATCTCGGTAAAATAGTATGTTTGTCAGGAGTTGAGTGTAATGAACTTTTCATTCATTCATTCATTCATTCATTCATTTATTATCTGCTTAAAAATTACAAAGTAATTCATAGCATTGTCAAAAAAACAGAAATACAAAAGAAAAAATTTGTACATTGCACAGTTGACATTGGACAAGTCATATACTTAATACATAATACATACATATATACATACACTTAATACACTGGCTATAATTCATCTAAATTATACAAACATTTATTAATTAAATACTCTTTTAACTTATATTTAATATATGTTTTTGAGGTGTTAACCCAATTTTTTAAAGCTACTGGTAATCTATTAAATAAGATTGCCCCTCTTGTATTGACATCCTTTTCCATGAAACTTGTATTTGATCTAAAGAGGTTAAAGTTATTTCTGTGTTATGGTTGTGTACTTGACTGTTTCTTATTAATGGTTGTTTTGTTATATACAGTATGGTTCTATAAACATACAGAGAATAATGGTTAAAAGCTTATTATTGATAAAAGCAGTTCTGCATGATTCCCGCATTGTCATCTTATATATAAATCTGATGCTTTTCTTTTGCAAAATACAAAGTTTATTCATCTTGGTTTTAGCAGCACCCCCTCCCCCTCCATATTTCTATACCATATGTTAGATGAGGATATATACATCCAAAGTATATCAATTTCAGCATTTGAACATCACCATAATTTTGGAAATATCTCAGTAAATATATTGATTTACTGATAACATTACATTCACAATCTGTGTTCTGTCCATTTTAAACAGTTGTCTACCTGAAGACCTAGAAATTTGTGTATGTTAACATTTTGAACTAGTGTATTCCCAACTTGTATACTAAGATTGTTTAAATTTTTAATTGACCTACTGAGTCCCATTATTGTTGTCTTTTGGACATTACATTTCAAATTTAAAGGTTCAAAATAATTAAGAAATATGGAGGTAGATTTCTTCATATTTCTAAATAATTCTTCATCTGTTTTTTCCCAGCAAATCACTGTAGTATCATCAGCATAAGTAACAATGACACTATTTTTAGGAGGCATTATATCATTGACATAAAGTATAAACAATAATGGACCTAGTAGTGTGCCTTGGAGTACCCCATATTTAACTGTTTCTATTTTGGATTCCTTGCCATTCTTATGGGCAATTTTAGTCTTTTGTTTTCTGCCAATTATGTAACTTCTAATTAACTCTTTGGGGAGGCCTCTAACTCCATATCTGTCTAACTTATTTAAAAGAATATTGTGATCCACACAGTCAAAGGCTTTGGATGAATCAAAAAATAATTACATGAATGAAGTGACTGATAGCAGTAATGGTGGATCTGTTTTTATGAAAGCTATGCTGGAAGTTTTCCATTATATTGCATTTTTCAAGATAGGCTATTAGTCTCGAAAATATGACTCTTTCAAAAATTTTTGCCATTTCGGAGGTTAGAGTGATCGGCCTGTATTTATTTATATCATTTTTATCACCTTTTTTGAAAAGTGGCTTAATTATTCCCAATTTTAATATGTTTGAAAATTTTCCTTCTTCTATAGAGAAGTTTATTAAATAAGTTAACGGCTTGATGAGAACTGCTTTACATTGTTTCAGAATAAGTGGACTGATCTCATCCCACACGCTACTTCGTTTACTCTATAATTTGTTAATTATGTTATTTATTTCATTTTCTGTAGCTGGATTGTAGAAAAAGGAAGATGATAAGGAAGTGACAGTCGTATCATTATAGTTATTTGAATGAGATATTTTCCCAACAACATTAGTAAAGAAATTATTGAATTTTTCACTTATTATTTTAGGGTCTTCTACCAATTTCCCCAGGATGTTTAATTTGATATTTCTGTGTGGCTGTTTATTTCCCCTTGCTTCATTTACTATGCTCCAAGCAGATTTTGTAATATCTTTTGATTGTTCCATTTTTTTTTTTGTGTATGTTTCTGCTTTTAAACTATTTACATTTTTTAGATATATAGTTTTTGCTTTCTTGTACTTATTTTTGTAACATGGGAGAGATGTTCTTTTATAGAGGGCATATAAATCTTTCATTTTCTCTTTTCGCTGTACTAGTTCTGTAGGAAATTTTATCCTTTCCTTTTTTATACTGTTGGTAGTTATTTGTTTCAATGGACAAGCAATATCAACATAATGGTTGAATATATTGTAAAAGTTATTCCATTTGCTATTTACATCATTATCCCTCAGAATAGAATAACAGCTTTCAGCGAGTTTGTATGAGAAAGGATGGTTCTAATAACACTGGAATGCCCATTTCAAACTGGTTTAATGACTGCTTCTTTTTATCATTACAAATATTTTCATCATTTGTACAGCAGATTATTTTCTTTGCTCTCAACTTCATACTGCGTAGTTTTGAAATATATCAGTTGTGCATAGTGATCAGAGATATGAGTATTGATTATAGATGCAGAGGATATTTGAATATTAGAGGAGACATGATCAATAATTGAAGATGTGCTTTCAGTAACACGAGTTGGTTCTAAAATTAAGTATTTAATATTATACATATTATAGACTTCAATTAATTCTTTATAAATGATATCTGTACTATCAACATTTATGTTAAAATCACCAACAAGAATAATGTCAGTAGCTTTATTTGCATACCTTTGAAGCAATATTTCAAGTTTTATAATGAACTCTCTTGGTGAAGTGGAGGCCGATCTATAGAGACCAAAAATTATTGTATTTCCCTGACCTGATGATATTTTTACTCTTGCTACCTCAAATAGTTTCTCAACAGAGTAACTTTCCAAATTTATTTGGGATATTTTAACTTCGTCTTTTGCAAATATTATAACCCCACCTCCTTTATATGTATTCTTGAAATATGTTCCAGCTATTTTGTAGTTCTGTAATTTACAAATCTCATCTTCATTCATGTCATGTTCAGTTATTACACAAATATCAGCATTTAGCTCATATAAAATGTGTGATAAAACCGTTTGCTTTGATCTAAGATATTGAATATTTAAGTGAAACAATTTAAGGTCTTGATATAAATTATTTTCTTGTTTATGAATGGCATTTTTATTTCCCTTTGCTATGCTACTTGTTTGGGAAGGTATTACTGTACTACTTAGTTCACTCTGAACATTGACACTGTTTAACTTACAATTGTGTAAATTTAACTGGTTGTTATTTACTATGGTAATGGAATTGTGTGTTAGCTGCTGTAGTTTACAGTTCTTTATGAATTCTTTTGTGTTTGAGTTTCTTAATACTGTTTTTGTTTTGTTTTACTGCTGCTAAGGTTAGCTTCCCTGCACACTTTGTCCACTTGGGAGCCAATGCATACACCTCACCCCCGATGTCGAGACTAGTTTTACACATATTATTTAAAATCGGATTAAGTTCATTATTCGTTAAAGACAGTTTGCAATCACCTGCACCGCTGATTACTGCATGGAGCTTTTTTTTTTTTTTTATTTGGATGGTCTATTACACTTCCAAACAGCTTACTGAGTTTTGTTGCTACCCTTCTATTTTCCTGCTACCCAAATAAGTGGGGATTTGATGGGAATGTTGTTATTTTCAAATGCTAGGCTTTGGCAATGAAGCCATTAGCTCTCTTGCTCTCCAATATTTCTGTTTTAAGTAGCATAAATATAACCGTTTTTTAAGTGGACACCAATTTTTTGCTTGTAATGGTGGTTACATCATCCACTTACTTTAACCCCCAGTATGTCTGGAGGGCCACACCTGTCTTTGGTTAATGGGTCCATCGGACCTGGCTGGGAGGAGTTTTAAAGTCCATCGGCTTTTCTCACAAGCACCAATTGTGGAACACTTGTACGCCGTAACAGGCCAGCGTAAGAGGTGAAATAGCATTTCCTCTTTTTCTGATGTAGTTATACCGCTAATGCTCGGTCCCCAGAGCCTCATTGGTAACTGCAGGTTGCACCAAGGGCAGGTTGAGGTTGGGATTTGGATAGGAGAGGTTATGGAATGCACATCACTATCCCTTGCATCCTGGTTCCCAGATTATTATGTCCTACAAACTGAAAAGTATTTACCTTTTATATGCTAATAAATCTAAAAGTATAAATGAAAACTTCACAACTTGGGAACCTTCTACATTACATAATGTTAACTTTGCATACCTGAAGAGCAGAATATCACTAACAAACATATTATCAAGTTATGCATTAGCCTTCCAAAATTGCAACTGCTTTAATGTGGTAGCCCCATAGTTGTCAAATAAGACTTGACAAAAAAGGCTTGGTGTTAGTTCGTTTTTAAATAAACTGTATCTTTAACTTAACTTTAATAGAAGTTTCTAGTTTGTTTATTGAAATATCAAGCAAACAAAAGTAGAAGATAAAAAGGCCAAGTCTCATTTTAAAATTTCATCACATCTTAACGTCATAATAATCTCAATTGCATAATGCCCTCTTCATTTACTACTGATGCAAGTGCTTCAAAATTATCTGCAGTAATCTACACCACTTTAAGTTCAGGTGACCCAATGTGACTAACGATTTATGAGGCAATAAAAGATATTGATTAATAGTATTGAAAGCATCAATCTGGACAAACCTGTTACAGTTTTTTTCCCACTGGAGACTAACTTATTCCTATTAGGAAAAGGGTTTGTATTCTTTAACGAAATATATGACGAGCATAAACGTTGCGAGTTACACGAATCACATTAGGGAGACTCTTATTTTGTACAATTTTCCTATTATATGCTGCTGAGACTATAAACAGAGGAGGTACCCTGAGCTATTTAACACCATTTTGCCATGTTTCCTAAGCTTCGTTAAGCACCCTAACTAGTGAAGCAGATGTGTAATAAATATGACTCATCTAAAAATTAATAATTATTTCGCTTCACTGTGGTGTTCCAATACAGTTAAATCTTGATACCCTAGCTATTGTTACACAATTACTAGTTGGCATTTCTATAGAGTGCAGCAGGAGTTTCTTTTTAATACAGCTACCATTACATTTGCAAGTAAGTTAAGCAGTAAACTCCTTTAGCTAGTCGGAATGTTTTGTAATAATAATCCCAATATATTCTGTGTTATTACAGTCTACAACATGTAAAATAAAGAGTAACATGAATGGCAAATGAAGTCAAGGATACGAAGTCTGTAGAGCAGCCAGCTAGAAACCTTTAAACCATATCCTAATGGGCAATATAATTCAGATCCAGCCTTTTTGTTCTGTCAAGAGGTATTACAACTATTCAGTAGATATTTCTATAAAACAGAAATAGATTAGGTGTTACAAGTACATTTGCACCAACTTAAGTAGTAGTAATATAATTTTGGATCAAACAAGTACTCAATGCTCTATTTATTGCTAGTATTTACGTATGTGTGGCATTAGGACCTTCCTAACAACATCAACTTACATACCAAATGTGGCTCAAATGCCAGCCACATATCTATACCAATGTTTGAAAATTAGTGGGAATGCCTTTGTGATACAGGTTTCCAGAAAGCTCATGAAGAGGTCTGCTAGAAATGGGGACAATGGGTTGCCCATAGATAGTCCTGATTTTTGTTTGAAACATTTTTAATTGAATGTAAAATAGATCTGTTCAATGCAGATATTTGTTAAGTGAAGGTATTCGTCTATGATGTTTTGATCTAACTCTAGGGACTGAAGTCATATTTGCATGTACTCCATGAGTTTGTCTCTTGGCACACTTGGGAACAAAGAGATTACATCAAAAGATACCATACAGTCGTTATGAGAAAATTCTAGGTCTTTAGTTTTGTTGATGAATTCCAACGAATGTTTAATACTGTGGCTTTCAAATTGTTATAGCTCCTTACATTTTTTGTTTAACCATTTGGATAGCTTGTAACAGGATATGTTTATGTTAATGATTGGGTGCATCTTATTTCCTGTTTTATGAATTTTGGGTAATCCATATATGTTATATACAAATAATAATTTGTAACTTGGAACTTCACTTATCTTATAAGAAATGACACTTTGTTTTGCATTATATAAAATCCAATTCTTGTAAGATAAGTGAAGTTTTGAGTTACAAATTATTATATTTGTATATATTTGTTTGCTTCACTTGGGTGCATCTTATTTCCTGTTTTATGAATTTTGGGTAATCCATATATGTTATATACAAATATAATAATTTGTGACTTGAAACTTCACTTATCTTATAAGAAATGATGACACTTTTCTTTTGCGTTATGCAAAATCCAATTCTTGTAAGATAGGTGAAGTTGTAAGTTGTAAATTATATTTGTATATATTTGCTTCACTTTTAACAGCTTCATATTTTACATATTTATCGCATATGTTAGCTACTGTAGCATTGCCTGGTTTCAAACGTTTTATTTCATTTGGTATGATCATTTTATCCTTGAATGTTTCATCTAATTGTTTTACACACTTGTTTAAAGGATCAGAGCATATTTCCTGGAATTCATCACTTGCCAATAAATCTGTCAATCTACAAATGTACTCCTGTTTGTCGATGATGTCTGTCTTATTTCCTTTGTCTGCTTTTGTATAAACATCCTTTTTATTTAGAGATTTAAGTATTTTAAGTATGGTTTGGGTTTACTGTTTTCCCTTTCTATTTTTTCAAAAATCTTCCCACATTTGCTTCTAATTGCTAATTTCTGCCCAGTATTTAGACCCTCAGTAGCTACTTCAATATCAGCTGTGTAAATCTTCTGTGTTATCAGAGAAATATATGCAAGTTTTGAACCCTCTAAATTAGATGTAATGTTTATGCTGACCTGCTGGATATGTTATTTATTTATTTATTTGTTTATTTGCTTATTTATTTATTTATTTATTTATTTATTTATTTATTTATTTATTTATTTATTTATTTATTTATTTATTTATTTATTTATTTATTTATTTATTTATTTATTTATTTATTTATTTATTTATTATTTATTTATTTATTTATCTGCTGTAGGAGTCAGCCTAGTTTATTGCCAGACTAGTTTTAAAAGCCATTATGTCCATTTTTCAGCCTCAATCCAACTATCATCTGTTGAAAAGACACTGCAATAGCTTTTTCAATTAATCTTGGCGTCACTTTATTAAGCTCCTTTTCATGTATAATTCCAAAGGTTAATTCCAGTGATTGCAAGTGTTTGCCTCAGCGCATTCTAATGTTTAATATACTGTTACAACTAATGGGAAATTATTATTTTTCCAGCATTATGCAAAATCCATTAGTGATGTTCAGGTATTCAACATTCTTCAGGTATTACAGCACAGCTATTTGTTACAGGAGACTCAACAGCATCCTGTTCTTCTAACATACCAAAGCATTTAGAATTTTATTCAGATTTGTGCAAGGGATTTCTTTCAGCTGACTTTCTTCTGTGAGGTCAAGATTTGATGGTAATAAGAATTAATTGTAGCGCAGGTTTGCAGTGGTGATACTGTCCAGGGACTGACTTTCCACTGGAGCAAGGAAATGTGATTCACAGACAGATCTTGCTTCAGGAGCAGTTTGGGTACTGGGAAGTGTGAGCCCAGAACTAAATTTGCCATTCTGTTAGTGTTGCCATTTTCTAGTCTCAGATATAGGCGATCTTAGCCTGTGCAATGCAAACTAATACTTTCCATGCAGATGGACAGAAGTTAGTATCTGCTCAGATAGCATGGCAGCTCTGAAAGCCCTGATAGCGGTTAAAAGCAAATCTAAAGATATGACTCCTTAGCAGCTTGGTGTTTGCATGGCGTTGAGGTGTGACATCTGGGGGACGCATTAGTTCTTTCATACTCACACTGCTAACTGGCATGGCATTTTGAGTTGACTGATCCAGGTAGCAGTACAGATGCCAAGCACTGGTGTGCATATGAGACAAAATGTTATTTATTACTGCCAAAGACAGTCTCCTAATTGAACTAGTTAAGCAACTTGCTTGTCTTCATGGCTTAAAATGTAAAATTACAAAATTCACACCAGGGAGATAGTTTGGGGCAAAATATCGGAATTAATGACAAAACCACATAATGAATTGAACACATTAAATGATTTTGGTTTTTGGTACAAAATTGCTTAGAATGCATACTATTTTTTTAATACAAAAAGGGTTTGACTTGTGAACATAAGGTAACATAATTGCATTTCCTAAGTGTATATAGTTAGTTACTAACGCTCCCCACATGGCAACCTTGGCCTTCGGGGTAACCTCACCCCACCAAGCGATGACCGGACCCATTTCTCAGGTGGAGGCACCCAGAGGGCGGTGTCCATTACCTCCGATGATAGGGTGATAGTGAAGATGGCGGTGAGGTGAGAGGACCTACAGTTTTTACCGTGGACTCCGAACCACGTTGGGCATAGGGGATACTTCACGTGTGCTAGACAGAGGTGAAGGCGTGGATAGGGCCGACTTAAAATCGCCAACCCCAGAGCCGGGAATCGAACTCGGGACCCTTAGAACGGGAGCCGCGAACGAAACCACCGCGCTACCCCGGCGCCCCCTAAATGTATATTAATAGCTATAGACTACCTATATTACAAATACAAATATTTTTTGTTTCTTTTGCATTAAATGTATCAAATCATGATTTGGTACAGTTAAAATACTAATAGCTCCCTCTTTGGTGAGCTATTGCTGTTAGCACAAAGATTTTTTTCGGCGACGTTCACCAAGTAATCAGCTGAGTGTAACATATCTATTTTTTTTCTCAGGAGATGATTTAAATATTTCCTTATTCCTGTTAAGCATACGTCATTATTAAAAAAAAACAGTTACAGCTTTTAATTAATAGAAACATTATTAAAGATTTGACAAATGAAATAAAAATTGAGACTCGTCAACTTTCTGCAGATAACATGCATACATGTGACTCATAAATCAAACTCAAATATGCATGCCCTTTCTAAATTCATTCCCTGATTTCCTTAATTTGATAGTATTAAAAACCCGTCACTTATCAGTTGATATATTGAAAGTAAATTATTTGTATTTATGCTTTTACATTGTTAAATTGATATTTTCTAATTTAGGCATATACATTATCGCACAGAGAGTTTTCAAAATTTTTCAAGGTGCTGTTATTAATTAAAGCTGGATCAAAGAGCTGTATTACATTGAAAGAATTTAGGATCTTTTAACAAGAAATTCTTTAATATAATCTGGCTTTGATCTATACAAGCATTCTACCTCATGCATATGTGCAAATTTACACAGCTTACTTACTTTATCAGTCTTCTGTAATGACAGCAGGTCACCATGATCTCACTCACATTCTGTTTAATGTTATGGTACCAGGCAACATGAAAACACCTCAGAATCTTTTCAGCCTTGCTAAAATATTTAACTAGTGTTTCATTTGTCTCTGGAAGAAAATGTTGCACAACCTAGTCTACACTCTCTTAAAAACATTCTTTTACATATCTGCTCACATTTAAATCCCTACATCTTCTATAAATTTTTAAATAGAAATCTTGCATTCCACCCAATGCTGTGTGTTTCCAGAAAGTCAGTTAAATTCCAACTATGTATCTGTGTATTTAAGTTGTGTGCTCCAAGAATATGATATTATTTTCAAGAAAACCTCCTCCGCTTAAAACTCTTTATATGGAAAAGGGATCTTAATTTTTTATTTCCTCAAAAATGGCTCCACCTATTTAGGTACAGTGTCATATTTATTAAATTATAGATGAGTTGTACTTAAGTGAAGCCGACTCATCTATAATTTAATAATTATTTCGCTTCACTGTGGTGTTCCAGTACAGTTAAATTTTGATACAGTGTCATATGTTTAAGTTTCTTAAATGACAAATAAAATGTATATTCTTGAGTATATTCAGAATAGTCCTTGGGGTCTTCTTCATTCTGAATGACTTGCACAATGATAAACTGTAAGAGACAGGCAAATTTTGATATGGAATATATCAAAGAGTACAATAATATTCACATTGCAGAATACAATGGATTCAGTGCTGAATTGGTAAAAAAGAAAATTGATAAATTAAAAAGACAACAAGGATGCAAGCAAGTAACTACTCTTTCCCCAATCAGCAATGAAACTTATTACAGAAAATTTACATATCATCCCAGAGCTACACACCTTTTCCAAAAAGTCTTCAAAGAGCACAATATTACTTTGACCCCACAGAACAAATTTAGTGTACAACACCTTTTGAAATCACATAATACAAAGGAGATACCCACAGACAAAAAATCAGGTGTGTACTGGATCAACTGCAAAGGCTTTGACAGCTTTTACATTGGAAAAACTAAAAGGAACATTAGGCTTAAAGAGCATTTTAGGAACATCAGGAACAAAGAAATAGATAAATCGGCGGTAGCGTACCATTTTTGGAAGGTTAATCATGATATACAATGAGAAATCCACTTATTAAAATGTATCCAAGGTCCAGCTGCATTAACCATGCGGGAAAAAAATCTTCATAAAGAAATACGAAAGAAAATTGTTTAATTTCGACACTACCTTTGAAGAAAACCCAAACTTCAAGTTCATCAAGATACCGACAGAGACGCACCTATCGCCTCCAAGGAATTCACCAAAACAACATCTATTAGTCGACAACAGCTGATGATGTTAGGAATATCCTAGCGAAATGTGTTCTAGGTAAATACTAGCAATAAGTGGAGCATTGAGTATTAGTTCGACTCAAAATTATATTAGTTTTGTGCTTCATTGTATCATAGTTCTTACACGTTGGAAATTTTACTATACTAAACCTAGATCTTGGTTTAAAGCACAACATTTCATTATGTGTGTGCACATGTGTATGAAGTTAATCTTCGAGATTTTCCTTGTAATTGCTTCCTGAAATGGGAAATCATTATTGTTGTTTTTTATTTATTTGTTTTTTGTAGCCTTACAAAGACCATGGAATTTCAAACCTTCCTGCTTCTTTTTAAAATATGTTTTGCTTTACCTGCTGTTTCTACAAGGAAATATCTAATTAGGAATGTAGGTTGAACGTTTGCGTTAAGAAGAAGTAGGTGGAAAACTTCCTGTGAGAATTGTTTGTAGAAAAATGAGTGGAGAAAGTCGTCGTGAATGTAACACCAACCCCTCCATTGTTTTTCTTTCTTTTTCTCATGACTGTCCAAAAAGAATGGAATTTCAACCCCATCAAATAGCAACTTATTAAGACAGCAATTAAACCACCAAATAGCTAGTGTAAATAAAAGCAGGTATAAGGTCATAACTCATTAACTCCAAGCAATTGCTGATTCAATGTAAATACAATTTTCCCAACCTCCTCAAGAGCAAATGTTTGCTGATCTTGAATGCTAAGCTGTTACTCACAACATGACAATATGTATCAATATGGTGTCGAAGCCATCAAGAGCCCTCATCATAAATAGTGAATTAATATCATTTTTCATTTCAGCATTTTCATGACTTAGCTACAATAAAACAAGATCTCCACTGATGATATTTTGTGAGAACCACACCTTTTCTTATAATTTCTGCAGAAGCATTGCCATTCCAAGGTCCTGTCCCCATGCTTCTTAAGGATGTTCGTGGTCATCACCACACTTAGACACTTGAATGCCATGCTTCTAGGGAACATATCTTTAACTTATTGATAATGCCAAGGGATATTGGATGGACTCTATGCCAGTTGCTCAATTACCCTTATATGGGTGACTTTGCATTGTGGTATTTGGAGTATCCACCAGATATGTCAAGTAGGAAATAACCAGCATTCTGCTCAGGCTCCTCTTGAAATCTGCAATAAACTGCCATCAGGACCTGACAGTACAATAATGTGTTTAACTAAAACTAGTCTTAGGAGCACTGTTGACTATCTAACTACCCATATCTTACACATACACTTGTGCAAGAAATATGGAATAGATTTTGAACCCTCCCATTGCTATGCATTGATATGTTTCCTGAGCCTGAGGATATAAAAAGGGCAGCTATTGAGGATGTTGTCCATTTTATTGTAACTGTTTGCCTAGTTTAAGAGGTATAAAAAGCTCCAAAAACCTATGTGCAGGCTCTATTAAGGCTACTCAGTTTATCCTCTCTTCTTCTCCCTGTTTGTATTTTTAACAAAGATGTTACCAGAACCAACAGAAAGATAAAATAATCAGAAGTACAAGACAAGCAACAAATGATCTGCATAGATTGTCTCAAATATTTTTCTAACAAGGTATAATGTGAAAATAACAACAAAGTTCTTATCTGTGTCTGATTCAGTTGTATTTGTGTTTTTAAATTCATCTCATCTTGTGGTATGAAGATATTACTTTATAAAAGAAGAGCAGAAAAGTTATTTTGAATTAGTGATATTACCACTAGACTGTAAGAAATAAAATAGCCAAATTCGAAAAAAAGTATTGTTGAGCTAAACAGATGAGCATTTTATCACACAGTATGTGCAACTATATTGAAAATTCCAAAGAAATTAGTAAGTAATAAATTAAAAGTTTAAAAAATGAATTTTAAAATTTAAACATGTAATTAGTTGTGTTACTATGTAACTGTTCTCTGAATCTTTAGATATAGACATAATCACCATATTACTAAAACATCTGCATATTCTATGAAAGTATGAAGCATTATCCTAGCAAACAAATGTAATTACATAACATACTAGCACATTTTACTGATGCATTGTTTAAACATGTACTTATTTTACATTTGTTAAAACAGGACTGTATAACCATTATCATGAGCTTATTAAAGTTAAGATGATTTGAAAAGAGGACCATATGCAAGTTACTTATTCTCCATCATTATCAGTTATCATGTAGTCAAGGTCATTAAAGCATGAACTTGTCAATAGGAGGTCTGCACCAGAACAGTCCTCCCTTACTAAAGTTTTCATCATTCATAACTGACAAATGTTGGAGAAATTCCCTGTATTAGTGTGTGTGTGTGTGTGTGTGTGTGTGTGTGTGTGTGTGTGTGTGTGTGTGTGTGTGTGTGTGTGTAGTATATACTCTAATAACTCTTTTGATATATAGGGTCATTATTATATAACGTAACCCATCTGCACGCTGCCCTTGCCACCTAGCAGACTTTAAACCAGCAATTCCTGCTTGAAGGTGCATTGTCACCACGTTTCGTTCTGCTGTGTCATATGTAGTCAGTCAAATGCCCCTCTTAAACATGGAGGTTCATTTATATGTAGGAGAATGTGTGTTTATTTTTAACACAAATCTGCATGTCATGCGTGGATGGATAGAAAGGTTTCCAAATGGTGTTCCACCTACAAGAAAAACTGTAACAAGATCAAGAATAAATTTCAAGCTTCAGATTTGGTTTGAACAAAAAACATCCTGGGAAAATACAGTTTCAACATAAAATAAACTGAGTGAAATCAGTTGCACTTTAGAGCAATTTCCTCAAAAATCACTAAACAAATTAGCTCAACATAGAAGTGTATCACAGTCCTTTGTGAGAAATCTACTAATACTAAAGCCCTATCATTATAATCGAGTGCAGGCATTGAAACAAAATGAGCCCAATAAGCAAGTGAATTACTGAAATCGATTTTTCCAATTTGTAGAAAGTGATTTTATTAATCCACAGCTATTGTTTTTCTATGATGAGTCTTGGTTTTACTTAGATGTACAAGTGAACACTCACAACAGTATATATTGGGCTTTCAAAAAAACCTGTACTTTACATAAAACACTTCACTATGACCTGAAAATTGGAGTGTGATGTGCAATAAGTACTAGAAAAATATTTGAATCCATTTTCTCCAATGAAACAATTAAGTAAGAGCAATATCGGAAGCTAATTCTAGGGCCATTTTTTTATTGCTTGACAGAAGAAAGGTCCTATGGTTGGTACCAATAAGATTCTACAGCAGCACATGGTGCCACTGAATCATTAAATGCAATAAGAGAAGTGTTTCATGATCAGAATTATGTGTTGATTTGTGTCACCCTTGTAGCCCTGACCTAACTGGCTGCAATTTTTATTTATGGGGTTCTTTGAAAGACAAAGTATATTGTTCTAACCCTCGTACATTGCAGGAACTTATAGATAATATTCTGTAAAAAGTCACAAGAATTCCTGCTGTTGAGCTTGGGCAAATGAGCAAGACCATTTTTAAGAGACATGCTACCTGTTTGAGAGCAAAAGGTAAACATTTTCAGCCTCTGCTATAAGGTGAAGATTTTTCCACCTCTGACCAGTAATGTTACCAGCCACTGCTGGCTTACTTGCAGTAGAGAGAGTCCACAGAGTCCATTACTATATATGTATAATAATGACCCTCTATGTTGTTAAAGATAAGTGGAGTTTAGACACTAAATTATTATAATTTATTGAATTTTAAGTGAAAAAAACTTCCCAGATTTCCTTTCCCAGTTATCATTTCATGTATTACCAGTGTCATACCTATGGTGCCATATGTAGTAAGAGTCTGTTTTAAACACTGTTAAAAACATTGTCATTATCAGCTGCTTATAAGAATAATATTTTCTGCAGTGTTACTTTTTATCCCTTCACTCTTTACTTCATTTTAATGCTGTTTCATTTCTATCAGGTATGTTCTTTAACAATTAACATGTAATTCAAGATGTACAAAAATAATGTTAAGAAGCATAATTTACCATATGATAGTCGCTTTGAAAGCTTTAAGTAAACACAAAAGCTTCATTTGTTAAAATCAGTCTGACTGGTAGAGTTTTTTTTTAAGTATTCACCACACACTGTATGTGCTTTCTTAGTCTTTCAAACCACTTTTGAAAGGAGTCCATTCATTTCCATGTAGGCCTAAAAGCTCACTTTCATGCTTTATAATTGCTTCTTCAGGACTCAAAAGCTCTTTTCATGCAAACAGTTCGTCATTGTGGAGAACAAAAAGTAGTCATGAAGCTAAATCAGGACTATAACAGGAATAAATGAGTCATCAGCTTCACTTTTTTTTATTTGTTCCATTTATACCTCGCCTTTAACTCCAGTGGTCATATTGGCGGCTGTTCTCCTTTGGAACATATTGGAGGTGTTAACTCGTATTCGTTGGGTTTTTAAATCATTAGATCACGCACACATTCGCACTCTCATTCATACTTCCAGATTCTGAGGAAGATGAGGAATTATCTTGGTCAGAGAAGAAACCCCACTTCCATGGCTGGGAATCGAACCTATGACTCCTAGCATGGCAGGTAGGTGTTCTACCGATTGAGCTACGGTGCCAGCCGTCTTCACCTTTGTAGACTTCAGAAATGGATCATTGCATTGGCTGGGTGTGCAGAGGGTTGTCATGAAGCAGAACTCCTCATAATCCCATCTTGGCTGCAGTTCACAAAGCTTCACAAAGCTTCATGAGCAAACTATCATGTAACAGTGTACAGTAACTGTTATTTGTCCATAAGAGAAATGGTAGCCACATAACAAGATTTACTGAAGAAACTGGCCATCAGTTTCTTCCTGATACTGTATGATGGTTTACTTTGGTGGAAGATCATCTGAGGAGATCCACAAGCCACTTATGCTTAGACTCTGGAGCAGATTGATAAATCCGAGTTTCATCATCACTGATCAAGAATTGTCTCCATTGAATCTGTTTAGCATATCTTCACACCATTAAACACAGGTGCATTTTATCTCATTAGTTAAATTATTCAGCACCCAACAGAATGACACTTCCTCACAAGAAAGTAGTCATGCAATTATTAAATTTTAGATGAGTCGCATTTTTTAATAATTTTTCGCTTCACTGTGGTGTTCCAATACAGTTGAATCTCGATAGTCATGCAATGTTTTGGAAATTGTTGGCAATCCAATCTGCTTATTTGCCTCCATTTCTTTAAGTGTCATATAATTGTTTTTGCAGACCATTTTTTCCACATCAGCTATGCTTTCCTCGGTCATTACTGTAGACAAATGACCACTCCTGATCTCATCCTTTAATGAAGTTTGGCCTATTTTCATTTCCTGAAACCACCAAAACTATGGCATATGTTACCAAAAGCCTGTTGCAAGTACTAAAGACTTTGGTTCTTATTCAAACCACTTTTAAAATCTTATAAAATCATTAAGGAAAGTGCTCTTTTTCACCTTCATTCTGTAAGCTGCCTTTCAGTGCACTAGGGATTTTTTAGCCTTGCTCTGTTGACTGAGGTGGGGAGAGCGAATGCTACACAGTTTTACTTGCAAAAAAAGTTTCTACTGAATGGTGCAATTCATTTAACTGAGTCAGTCTTAGTTTTCTATATCCAAACTTTAATAGTGACCCTTGTAAGTATAGGGTAGTTAAATTATAATCAAACCTACTAACGACCTTTCTCTACTGCATGACAGCTGGCAGTCTCTGACAGCTATCTCGCACAATAGAGAGAGATCTTGAGTGAGTTCGATTATAATTTTAACTACCTGATACTAATGTCCTTCATATTGGACACTTCTATTTTTTATCTTAAAAGACTTAGTTTCTTTTAATTGAGCTGTCAGTAGTCTTTGTGTATTTATAAATCAGCAAATCTCATTGTTTCTTTATACCCAGAATAGAATGAATTCAATATGGAACAGCCTGAAATTGCCATGTGATTTGTAATAGAAATTTATTGAAACACCATGATAAAATATTAATTGCATGAGCAACTTAGAAATGAAGAGATAGTGACCATAATTTAATTTAAATTGAGTAAAAAATTAATACATACATATAGATCTCTAAGAATCAATGGTGTTGTGCCATGAGGTTACTTTGAAATGTATGTGATGTATAAAGGATTGAAAGTTATTTTAATTAATGTAGGCATTAAAAATGTAACTGGTAAGCACTGGACTTTGAAGTAATCTCAGCATAGAGCTAGCAGATTATACTTCTACATTTTATTTTATATCTTTAGGGCTTCCTGAGTTTTCTTGTACTCTTGTATGTACCAAATTATTTATTCATGTTTGAAGCCACACACAAGTGATATGCTTTTCTTGTAGTGTAGACACCTTAAGGAGTACATATTTGTTTGTTAATGTTGCTGCCAATTGCTAGGATTAAATCAGTGCTGCCCTTGCACCAGAAGTTTGTTATGCAGGAGTTTTTTATGTGCCAATAAACTACTGAAATGGGGCTGTCACTTGTAAGCACTTAAAAACTATTGGTCTCAGCTGGTTTGAACCTGCAACTTTGGAATTAGTAAGCTAGTGTTTTACCCTCTGGGCCATCCAGACTGATATCATGAGGATAAACTACTTTGATTTTTCACAGCCCTTATTTCAGTATATAACAAGAAAACAAATCATTTAACAGTGCTTCATTATGTTAATGACAACAATGATAGAAAACACATTCACAAAATTTCTTCTTTAATGACTAAGTTAATTAGTAGCAACTAAAACAAATTATACATGTGTATGTATTTATTTATGTATATTGCATATACTGGGTGGAAGGGATATATGTTGTCATCCTTAAAACTAGAGAAAGATCTCAATGAGTATAGTGAAAAAGTTTGTGAGCACTTCACTCCCATCTTTCTTAGATTTTTTAAAAACTCTTTGGAAAAAGATGTTTGGTTAATATGCTCATCATTGTGCAGATGGATGATAGAGGTAGGTAGGTAGGTAGGAAGGAGAGAGTTAGGTAATGGCAAATGTTTAAGCTTTATCTCTCTGTTCTGTGAATATAATCAACCTAAAATAAAATCCAATTTATTTGTCTTACATTCTGTAATTTTACTTTTATTTACTATCAACTCAAAAAGCTAAAAATAAAAAAAAAATTAAAAATTGAAAACTAAACAATATTTGTTAATGCCTATCCTTGGAGGGTAATGGCAAACAACTGCTCCTATTTTCTAGGAGTTTCATGAAATGACAAAGGGAACCATTCTATCAATTTATCTTTGATAAAAACATAATTATATAACATATTATTTATGTATCACATTAAAATGCTAACATGCAGATGAATTCATGAATTAGAGACTTATTATATATGAAAACACCTACACAAATATTTTTCACGCCAGTAATGGATTACAGTTGCACCACTATGAAAGATAGTAAATGATATAAACAAATAGCTACCAAATTTAGATATGTGGAATGTGTTCTTAGGTACAAACATCACACACATAAGCTTTTGTTTCCCAACCACTGCAAGCTGCACGAGTTCAGTTTCGGTTAAACATACAATAAAAGAAAGTAAAAATAATGTAATGTAAATTTTAAGTCAGATCTTCTAACAGATCAATAGTGCAAGCATCTGGATTATGTGTTATGTCATGGCAGGAAAAAATGAATATGCCATATTTGTGACCATTGTAACTACAGCATTAGGCTTTGGTGCTCCATCTCATACAAGATTAGGGTTCAAGATCCACGTGGAACATGGATGTTTGTGTCCATGTAAACATGTGAGTAAAATTAAAAACAGTAAAATCAACAGAATTACAGGAAAAACAAACTGAAAAAAAAATCTGATATGTTACATTCAATGGGACTTTCTCTATTCTTCTACAAACTATTGTTATAAGCACTTATTTCTCTCCCTACTTCATGTTAATCAAATATAAACATTATTTTAGTGCTTATATGTGCAAGGGAATATGAGAATATAATAGCTAAATCATTTAAGAGTTGGTCGCTACGTGATGGCCATGAAATTTAAATCTCTTTGCATGTCCAAGAGATAAAAGAATGAATATTTTTCCTTTGAGAAAAGTATCAGTATCGGAAAATTCAAACAAATTACAAGGAATATTTCTGAAATTATTCACTACAAAAAAATGTTCTAACAAGCTCTGCACTTTTTATAGTAAAATTTTGTCTCTTTCTTACTGTTAACCAGTTAAAATTCATTCAGAATGAAGACTATTTCTGAGGATATTCCCAGAACATATTTTATTATTTCAGGAGATCTCAAAATGTATATTTCAGGTGAAATCTTGATATCAGATTTTTGGATGGAATATGATACTTTCCTTACTCTACATAGAGAAATTAAAAAGTACAACTTGTAACGCATTAAGCCTTGCAAAAATTACAATTTACACAAAACAAAAATCTTAAATTGTAAATTGAAATCAACTGCTATTCTATCATTTTCTTCAAGTTTTAGCTTCATCACTTCATATTTGAATAAGGATGCTATGCAATATGTTTAGAAGTTCTTTTTTCCCAGCTGAAATAAAAGCTGTAAAATTGCATAGCTTTTTATTTATCTCTTTGCATAGAATCATTTAAAAAAGTTACTGTAATCCTTCCATTTAGTACACACTTTATCATACATATGAAATTCCACCACTCATTCCTGTGGACCCTGTATAATGTATTTTAAAAAGAAAGCAAAAAGCAAAGTAAGTGTAGTTAAGTGATTTTCAGAATTAGCAAAGGGCACTGTTATACTTGAGTAATTATCTCAATTACTATTATCAGTGAACATAATAAAATAACAGTGAGATCTACATTTAACAAGCATAACCTAAATGGCTTCACAAATTAAAACCAAAACTTATTTGTAAATAAATTTGTATGTGCTAACTATTTAAGAAAATATAAAAATATTTAAGAAAGAAACTATTGACTTAACACTAACGTGTATTGTTTTAATATCTGCTCTATCAGTGTTACACCATCTTTAAGTTTTTCCCATCCCTTAGTGTGATGTATTTGATACTTAGTGGAAATTTTATCTATAAATATTTATAATAAACAGATGTATCATAAGTGACTATAAAAACTGAAATTTTGAAAGCACATGATAATAGAAGCAAAATATATTTTAATCATAAGTCTGTGATTTGGTATTGCGGATAAATTGAGAGTAGCAACATGGAATGTTAGAGGTATATATTCTAAAGAAGAAGAACTAGAGAAGATAATTAAAGAGAAGAGAATTGATATATTGGTAGCAACGGAAACTAAAAAGAAGACGAAAGGAACCAAAGACCTGGATAATAATATAATGATCTACAGTGGAGTACAGCAGAATGTAAGAGCAAGAGCAGGTGTAGCTATTTTCATAGATAATAAGTGGAGAGATCGAAAGTTGAAAGTTATACTTTTGTGAATGAAAGAATCATAATAGTAAGAATGAAAATATGCAGAGGTCACCTTACAGTGATAGGAATATAAGCTCCAGTAGAAGGGAAAAAGGAGGAAACAGAGTTATTTTATGATCAATTGCAAACACAAATAAATAAAATAAATAAAAATGATCACTTAATAGTATGTGGAGATTATAATGCTAGAGTAGGGAAAGTTCCTATACCAGAAATAGTAGGAGATTGTGGAGAACCACATAGAATAATAATGGGCAAGAACTTCAACAATTTGCCAGTATGAATCATCTGAAAATTACGAACACATTCTTCAGAAAACGAGACATTAATAAATATACATGGACAGCTCAAGGTCAAAGATCCATTATTGACTATTTTCTGATAAATGATAAATTGAGACCCCAGATGAAAGATGTGCACGTATACAGAGGATGTGATATTGGATCGCATCACTATATATTGATATCAGAATTCAAATTTTGGTAAAAATGGAGAAAACTAAGAACCAGACAAAATATAACCCAGGAAGAAGTATATAAAGTATATTTATTACAAGAGGAAAGTATTAAGGATCTGTATCAGAAAAGACTAGAAAAGTATCTATTAGAGACAACAACTGAGGAATATTTAGAAGATGAATGGCAAAATGTACTAAACTGTATGTACAAAGCAGTAGATGAGGTATTAGAGAAGAAAAATAAAATTAGAAGCAAGAAAGGTTTAAGAATTTGGAATGAGGAAATAGAAAAAAATCATAAAGGAGAAGCAAAAAGCATATTTACAGTGGATACAGAAGAAGGGTGAAGAAACAAGAAACGCCTATAAAGAAAAACGCAATTTAGCAAAACAAACGGTAAGAAAAGCTCATGAACAATCATGGGAAAAATTTATTAGCCAAATAGAACATGAAATACATGGGAGACAGAATTTCGCTTGTAAAGTTATAAAACAACTTACTAAAGATGAAAGAGATGTAGCAAGAATGGAACTGATAAGAAAAGACACTTGGATAAAGCATTATAAAGAATTATGGTATAAGGATGCACCACAAAATAATAAAGATGAGGAGGAGGAAGAAAAATAGAAGGAACGGTCGATTTAATAGATTTGGAAGAGCTAAAAGATGAATTGAAACTGAGGAAAAATAGAAAGGCACCTGGAGAAAATAAGATAAATGTAGAGCTTTTAAAGAACGGAGGAATGTTATTACATTTAAGATTATTACATATCATGAACAAATGTTGGATAAAAGGAAAAATTCCAGAGAGATGGAAAGTGGCAGAAGTGATATCACTGTTTAAAAAAGGTGACAGAAGACAATGCAAGAATTAGAGTTATTAGCCTTCTGAGTTCAATCTATAAATTGTATGCTAGAATAATAAATAAAAGAGTGAAAATAATAGCTGAATCCCTGTTAGGTGAAGAACAAAGTGGTTTCAGGAAAGGAAGATCGACAACAGATAATATTTTCATATTGCAGCAGATACTGGAGAAAAGAAGAGAACATAATCTGCAGACACAGATAGCATTTATAGATTTCCAGAAGGCTTTTGATAATGTAGTCTGAGAAAAGCTGTGGATCATAATGAAAGAACAAGGCTACCCAAGACATTTGGTAAAGGTGGTGAAAAGTTTATACGAGGACACTATAATAATTTTAAGATTCAAGACAGAGAAATCAGAAGAAATTGTAACTAACAAAGAAGTAGACAAGGGTGCCCAATACCACCGACACTTTTTGAAATCTATGCTAATAAAATAATCCAAAATTGGAGACAAAAAATTGATGCAGGCATAAAAGTAGCCCAAGGAAATATTTTAAATATTTTATTATATGCAGATGATGTAGTAATTATACAGGAAACAGAAGATGATCTACAACGTTCAATACACCACCTTAACCAAATATTCAAAAGTTCTAATATTGAAATATCGATAGAAAAGTAAAAAATAATGGCAAACTGGGGTAAAATACCAATAAGGTCGAAAATAGTCGTTAATGACAAAGTATTGGAACAAGTATTCTCCTTCAATTATTTAGGGTGTGAAATCAGCAATGATAAAGATATGAACAAAAAATTAATGAGATTTCAAACATTTGTGGAACAATTCACAAAACCCTAAAGAATAAAACAAGATCTGAAACAAGAATAAAATTTTATAACACCATGGCAGTCCCAGCGTTACTTTATGGATGTGAAAACTGGGTACCTACACAAAGAACCATCAGCAGAATACAAAGTTGCGAAATGAGATTCTTGAGAAGAACAAAAGGATGTACAAGAGAAGATAGAGTCAGAAATGAAATTATAAGTAATGAATTACAAGTGGAAGCTATCACCTCAAGATAGGTACAGAAGAAGATGGTTTGAACATGTTGGAAGAATGGATGATACAAGACTGCCAAAAGTAGTTTTCCAATATAGTCCTAAAGGAAAGAGGGACATAGGGAGGCCAAGGAAAAGATGGAAGGAGACACTGTGAAGACGGAACAGGCGAGAGCCTAATCCATGAAGTGAAGAAGAAGAAGAAGTCTGTGAATGAGTCATTTTGGACTTGTAACTATTTGGTTTTGAGGCAGCAAAACTTAATTTTGTAATCAGTGTTCATCTTTATTAAAAAGCACCAAAAGTAGTGTGATGTTAACTCCTCATGGAGAAGTGATGTTTAAATGAAACTACTACTTGGCACCTTACAATAGTGCTAGAGTGCTGATGCTGTTATCATGTTTACTTCTAAGTAGCTTATACTTGCTATAATCAAAATGGATAGTTGCTCTGTTGGCTACAAGTAAACAGTGCTAGGACAGCCCTTAAACAAGTGTTGATTGCACAAAGTTCATTTGTAGGCCCCTTTTGCATCATGTTGTCGTGCACTTTAAGTATTTAAAATTATACTTTTAACTATGATAGTTCCTGTACATGTTGTGTTGTTTAGTATTTGAACATAATTTAAAAGGTTAGTAAGAGAACCGCAAGAAATTATAACATAATTTGTTGCAAATCACTTGATACCACCACAAAATGCTCCATCAGTTTGCACTAATTATATTAATCATTTTTAGGTACTTTGCATCATGTTATGCTTCAAGTTGCAATGATTTGCAGATTTTCTGATCAAAATGTTTTTATAAACTCAAATGTTTTATATAAACACTGATTGTGCAGTGCAAAAAGGACAGTCACTTCAATTAAGCTCTGCAGTAAATTATTATTGCAGTTTTGCACTCTTAAGTATGAATTATAGCCACAACAATATGTCTTATAACAACAAAACAATGATTATAAAACAACAATATGGTTTATTGGCTTGTACCAACCTAAACTTATTATCTACCAGGGCTATAATTGTAAAGCTTGAACTTACAATATTTTTAATGTTTAGGCTTTTCCATAAATTCATGACAAAATATGGAGTAATTTCATCCAATTACTTAATAATTGTCCTGACTATTATTTATTAACGTCCTTGTAATTTTCTTCATTTCCATTCAATATATACATTCTTTAAAATATTAATGTCTAGGAGTATTACCATGATTTTTAAAGATCTTAGTGATGGGAGGAATGAATTATCAGCAAATGAATATTGTTACCACATGCAAACAATATGAGCTAAAAATTTACAAAATATGAAATGTGCAATAATGCATTTTGGTAACACATATTCAGTAATTTAGCCCTTTACCAATCTTTTTCACTCCCCACCCTTCTCTCTCTCTCTCTCTCTCTCTCTCTCTCTCTCTCTCTCTCTCTCTCTCTCTCTCTCTCTCTCTCTCTCTCTCTCTTCTCCTCTCTCTCTCTTCTCTCTCTCTCTCTCTCTCTCTCTCTCTCTCTCTCTCTCTCTCCTCTCTCTCTCTCTCTCTCTCTCTCTCTCTCTCTCTCTCTCTCTCTCTCTCTCTCTCTCTCTCTCTCTCTCTCTTCTCTCTCTCTCTCTCTCTCTCTCTCTCTCTCCTCAGTCTCTCTCTCTCTCTCTCTCTCATTCTGCTTCACTTACCTAAAAATTATTAAATGTTCTGCAAATCATCACTAAATGTCAACTGCAAGCATTCTATACATCTGTGGTGTAATAATTTTTACATACAACTGGTGAAGGCATGATGAATTTAAAGACTGTATTATCTTCTAAAATATCAAGTCAGTGGGCATCATTTCTTGGTGTGGGCCTTCTCCATATGCTGAGAATGATGACTGTATTACAAGTATAAGAGTTAACTCTCTCTGTTATTATGTGTTTCAAATGGGAAGAGTTCTAGAGTCCAGCTAATCAGTGGCAGTGGTAAGGTGGGAGGCGTATCACCTTATGTCCCATTTCAGTTGCAAGCTGATCCAGCCGATACACTTTTTCCGTGTTTTTAATGGAAGTACTCTTTGCAATAACTCATTTTAGTTTTTGTTTTTGAAAATTTTTTGAAGAACGTGTACACCTTAAAAATAATACTTCGAGCCTGACTTCACAATATCTGCCTTTTTGACTCGCCACTAAATTCACCGCAAGAAGCCATTGCACTATTTAACCCTTACTCTACTGTTGTGTAAAGAACAACTGAATGATATAGATCTGAACTCTCCAGAGTAAACAAACACTTCTTATCCGGCATTCATTCATAAACATAAGCATACAGCATTCCACAGGCTAACAGGAAATGAAGTGTTTGCTCTTTCTCGAATTTAACACCTTGACTTATTTATTCACAGTACTTCTTTTATCATGTCATGTCAGTAGTTTAAATTTCAGTTCTGAGTAATGAAAAGTATGTACATACATACACAATTCTTTTATCATGTCTTGTCAAACATTTATGTTTCAGTTCTGAGTAATTACAAATATACGTACACACATACATGCCAACCAATAATGATATTCATACAGTGCTTACATCGTGATTTATTGTTATAATACAGGTGATAGTGGTTTATTTATTTGTATTAGAAAAACTATTTGAGCTAAAAATATGGGGTTTTCATGGTTATGTTAGATACATTACTCTGTACCTTCCACATGGATCAGTTTTGGCAAAATCTGAGTTTTCTGTTAGCACGAATAGTATTTCATACACATTGATTAGGTTGGCGCTCCTCACACACCACTTAGCAGGAATGCAATACGACAACACTGCAGGACTCCGATTGGTTGCTCACCTAGTAGCGCTCAAGGACAAACACCTTCCCATTTGAAACACATAATAATCTTATAGGTACTGTTGTGTGCTTATGTTCCTGTTTCTGTATTGACAATGTTTTCAAAAATTTCTTTTAAGGTAGGTTTTAGCATTTCTCTGAGTAATCACAATATATGTATAATTTTTGAAGCAATTGATTCTTTTCCTGGAACAACTAAAATGAAGAAGCTGACACTCCAAAACCTATAACAATAAATTTGCAACCAGTAAATATAGCCACTTGATATCATAACTGGAAAAATATCTTGTTCATCTTCTTCTTCTTCGTCTTCTTCTTCTTCTTCTTCTTCACTTTAGGATTAGG
Source organism: Mantis religiosa (assembly GCA_030765055.1). Classification (NCBI taxonomy): domain Eukaryota; kingdom Metazoa; phylum Arthropoda; class Insecta; order Mantodea; family Mantidae; genus Mantis; species Mantis religiosa. The sequence continues at coordinate 124,184,648 of CM060953.1, read as the reverse complement.
CATTTCTGTCTGTTCCATCTTCACATCCAATACCTGTTTCCATCTTTTAGGTCGTTCTACAGGTCTTCTTCCATGAGGATTGTATCTTCTTATTAAAACTGGTATTCTTTCTTCACTCATTCTATTCATATGTTCTTTCCAATTCTAATTGTTCTCATCTATTTTATCTTGTAATTTATATATGCCTAACACCTCTCAAACTTTTTCATATATTAAGTCTCATCTGGTGCATTCTTTAACTCTTCTTAAAAATCTCATTTCTGCTGCCCGTGTTTTACTTTTGTCCCTTTCTTTTAATATCCATGACTCTTCCACATAAGAGCACTGGGACTGCTATGATTTTATAAAATTTCAATTTCATTTCTTTCCTTGTTTTATTTGTTTAAGTTCTTGATATGCTTTCCCATATCTGCTGAAACTTGTTTATCTTGTTTTCTAAATCTTTGTCTAAATTGAAGCTCACTTCACAGTCCAAATAGTTAAAACTCAAGAGCTGTTCCAGGCATTTATTTTCAATACATATTTTTGATCTTACCAGATATTTTCCTCAATGTGCTATTATTTATGTTTTCTTTGTGGGTATATTTAAATGATATTACTTACCCAATAGATACATTTTATACACAGACCGTTGGAGGCTCTGTTCTTTGTCCTGTATTATTGTAACATCATCGGCATAGAGAATCACATTTAAGTTTGTTTTTTCTATTCAGTTGTATTCCTTCACTCATCTCCTTTTTCCAATTCTTATTCAAATCATCTACATATATATCTGTTTGGAGGAATTTAGTAACAGTGACATCAAAACTAATTGCAAAAACTATTTGTAGTTGGTTTATTGATACTCGTCACTTACTTTTTTATATTAATGAGAGACTAGTTTGAAAGGCAATCGCCTCCATTTTCAGTCTCTTTGGAAAGACTTCATAAAAAACTTGTAAGTGGAGAAAAGTATATACAATGTTGACTCACGTGCCTAATTTTAGTAATAATACAGCTTGTAAACTGAATTTAACAGACTTATACTTCTGTAATTTGTACGGTCACTCCTTTGCCCTGTTTTAAATATGGGTATTATTTCAGCTACTTTCCATGACTCAAGTAGTATCTTGTAACTTTTCCAACATTCATTATATAAATGCAGGAGTCTTAATTGGCATATTAAACTGGAGTATTTCAGCAACTCTATATTTTATAACTTCCTTTCATGGAAGTGTTGAAAAAAGTGTTGTAATAAATTAAATTTAAAGATGAATCGATTAATGACACTAAACAAAACTGACTTGTTTAGTGTCATTAATCAACTCATCTTTAAATTTAACTCTATATTTATTCCATCTGGGCCACTAGATTTCCTATTTTTCGTGCTTTCAAAGTTATTTGTAATTTATCCAGTGTAATTGGATCTACTGTTGTATTATATCTCGATAGTATATCTTCTTCTGCATGTTCATCACCATTAAGCAAATGTTGAGAATACTGTGTGCAGGTTTCCTTGCTTATAATGTTTATTCTTGCTGTATATTTTTCTGACTGATTAAGTGAAAGTTTGAGGTCCATGTACATAAGTTATATATTAGATACAAATTGCTTCCTTTACACATACACACACACACACACACATATATATATATATATATATATATATATATATATATAAAGGAATTCAAGGACAGACTCATGAAATTTGATATCCCAGAAGACAACAATATACAAATTCATCAAGCCTCCACAACCAGGGCATCTATGCCAGAGATTTACCCAATCCAGCAGTTGATAAATTGATTTTGATAAATAAGTAGGTCTGTCCTTTTCCAGAGTAATACCATAGACCATTATCTGTACTCCAGTTTTACTGTCTGCACATTTCACTGTATCACATTATCTTTGTTACTGTTCTCTTTCATTATCATGCCATTTTACTTTTTACTCTTGTGTGTAACCAACTCATGCAGCACCTTTAAGCAACAAATGGTTGAAGCAGATCTAGAACCACAGGCATCAACATAATCCCACAATAGCCTTTTATTTCAGCCATTGGCTAACAGGAAAAACAATTGCTGAAACTATAACTCCTGCGTTTTGTGGTACAGACTGTCTAAAAGATATGAAAATTTTAATTGCTGTCTTCTACAACATTATCTGAGAGCTCAAGATAAATATTACTATTAGCATGTACTGTTATTTCTTATTTTACATTCTGAAAATGCTTGGTTCTCTTCAGAACAGAATAATAGTTGCCATATTTCCATAGAAATAGAGAAATTTTGTGTGCAATTAGCAACCCTTTCAAATCAGTAATATTATGTACCTATAAGCAAAGGCTACTCTAAACTTATGTACAGGTTACAGTTTACATCATAATAAAAATCCACATTACAGGGTCATATTAAAGTATGCCTTTTGTGAAATTTCTTTATTAATCTACAGAATAAATATAGAAATAAATATAGTTCATAGGAAAAAATAAATGTTCTTAAATGTCCTTACCTAAGCACACAGTTTGAAGTTTACTAATGATAAAACAACAGTTTGAAACCCAAATATTCAGTTGAAATGAGTCTTAAAGTCTAAAATGAATATGCTATGAAACTACCCAAGATTTTCTATTATAGCCAGTAGTTACTTTATTGAATAGTATGAATGGTTGAGGATAAAAGTGGGATTATTTTATACTATTAAACAGCAAAATTTGGGAACAGACCCATTCATAAAATAAAATAACTTTTAACTCGTATGTCATACATTATTTTTAGATAGTCCTGAATAAGTATAAATAATTTAAAATGATAAATAGCTTTTGTTCAAAATACCCGTGCAGTTCATTTTTATCATAAATACTTTATGAAGATTTTACCTTGCATTATGATGAAATTTGTTGTAAGTTATTTTATATTTATTTGGAAATTATTGTAATGTTACATTTCCTGCAACATAAAAATGTTGTATTTTGCACATGTTTCTAAGATATTTAACTAATGCACATTATATTAATCTAGATATACCAGGAACAGTCCACCCAAAGGAATCTTTTGCAGGTATTGAAAATAAATAAAATTCAGCAGTCTTATTGCATTTACTTTCAAGATTGCTGTGAGTAATTTAAAATAAACAGAAATTCTTAATATAATAATCAATCTATAATATACATCTCTTTGAATATAGCATTTTAAGTTTTAACAATCGGTACAGACTCATGAATCAAAAGTTACAATTTGAATCCCATTACAATTACCTCCTGATGTTCTTTTTTTTTTTTTTTTTGTCACATTCTGACAAATGTCAGAGAGGTATACTAAACTAGTTTTGGTATTTATTAATTTATAGATGAGTCGTATTTATTACATATCGGCTTCACTTACGTACTAAGTGAAGCTGATGTGTAATAAATACGACTCATCTATAAATTAATAATAATTTCGCTTCACTGTGGTGTTCCAATACAGTTAAATCTCGATAGTTCTGGTATGTTTTCTTTCCAAACTTTCTTTCCAATTTCTCATTTCACACATAATCTTATCCAGTGCCTGTGGTGCTTTGTATAGTAAGAACATGCGTTAAACACTATTAAAGAAGAATACATTCAGCAAGAAATCAGTGGTGATAGCATAAAATGTTGTTTCACAGCATTTTGTGTCACAATTTTTAATCTTAGGTTTGAGTGATGTGTGCCTTTTTAGAATAAAAAAATAATAAAAAAAATCTTTTACAATCTAATGAAAAGAAAATGTTAATTATAGAGATTACTGGGGAATGTTAACTTTTCTTTTGGAAATTATTATCTAATACACAATTAACTGAATTATGTATTATCTAAATACAATTTCAGTTACAACACTGAGTAATAACAGAACAGAAGAGCAGATTTATATATTAAGAATGGATGTTTTGAAAGCATAATGTTTCTGAAAATTACTTTTGTTTCTACTTAAGAGTGTGTAAATGAAATGATGTTCCACTTTTCTGCTAGTAAAGAGGAAATATTGTATTCCACCAAAAGTTTTTTATGCAGATTTCTTAGGAAATTTGTATTTTGAGGTCCCCTGATTCTGAAAAGAATATTTTAAGATAAACATGTACTATATGTGTAAACAGCATAACCCCAAAACAACGGTTGATTAAATACTAAACTTAATAATGAAATTCAGGATCTTCCAAGGATGTAACAGGATGATTTACAACAAAATCCACTCACCCTTTAATGGAACATGTTTTACTACTTTTGATTTGTTAAAAAATAACAATTTCTAATAAAATATGTGTTTAAGATATTTGCATGACAAATGAAATGTATATCTGAGAATAATTTGAGCAATCCACTGCATCCTATATTAGTTTAGTATAATTGGCAAACCATAAGAAATAGACAAAATCTTAATGTATATAAAAGTATGTTAAATGTACAACTTATGTCAAAGTTGTTTGTAGCATTAACAATTTCCAACATATTACTTGTTATTGGTTGAAATTTTCCAATACTTATATTTTCTCACAAGTGGTAAGTGTTTCCCCCCCCCCCCCCCAATTTTTCCTCATGGTCTTGCAAAGAGAATGGAATATCAAAACTATTAGTATAATTTCCTTTCATGGAAGTATTGAAAACAGTATTGTAATAAATTAAATTTAAGGGTGAGTCGATTAACAAAACTAAACAACACTTAATGTAAATTTCCTGGAACATATTTCAGATGCTGCTTTCCTCCACTGTCAACTGGACATAGTTGACAATTATAAACCTATTACTTTAGCGTAGTGTGTCGTTATACCCACAACAAAGTGTGTAATGGAAGATTTATCCCGATTAACAACAGAAAAATGAGTTTTTGTAAAAATAGCTTGTAGAAGAGTGAATAGTGAAACTTACCTAAATGCAACACATCAAATTTTAAGTAATATTCTGTAGTAGTCTACTAGTCATGTTTGTAGCTTAAGAGGTTGGTTAAAAACCCATCTAGCTTATACCAGCCATGCCATGGTCGAGTGGTTAGACCACTCGACTCTCACCAAGATGGTCGAGGTTTGATCCCAGGCATCTATAAAGTGAGATTTGTAGTGGACAGTATGGCCCTGAGGCTGGTTTTCTCCAGGATTTCCGGTTTCCCCTGCCATGTCATTCCACCAGTGCTCCATCTTAATTTCATGTATCATCAGTATCACCATCCTCTGTGCCACATGTAGTAAAAGCAGGCATTAAACACTACACATTCATTCATTCTAGGTCATACTAGGTGATGAAGGATTTGATGCAATAAACTTGTACCCATAGGTGGAAGAAGTGTCATTCCATGATTATATAGGTTTATCCCACATGCTATGCAACCTGAACACATATAATTTCATTCTTTTGGTATTATATTTAAGCTTAGACAAAAATGTTATCAAGACATGCTCTGGTTCAAAAGTGGAACTTTATTTCAAATGCTGTATCATATATATGTCACGAATTACTATTTTATGTATATTTATGTTCTGATCTGAAATTAAATATTTCAGTCGCTCAGATTGCTGACAAATGTCATTATTTGCTGTTTTGTCATGCATTTATTGCATCACTGTGTAATGTGAGTTATGCAATTTCATTATAAGATGATCATTCATAACATCATTTTACCTTTTTTTCCTTAGTATTTCTACAATTTATTAAACATGACGTGTATTATAGCAGATGTTCATACAAATAAAACTAAATTTGATTTTTTTTTTTTTTTTTTTGTGGTAATGCTCTACATAGAGGACATTTTGTCAGTAATCTCCATGTTTTATGTTAGAGCAACTGTACATAATAATATACAGCATTTTTGGTTTACATGCCATTCAGTTTGATATTATTCCATAGTGATATTTATGCCAGTTTCTCAAAGCTAATCATCATCTTCCTTTTAATTGTGTATCATCAAAGATTTCTGGTTTGTAGAAAAATATCCCCCAATTTTAGTTGTTTTGTAGTCTTTTGTGATATTAAACATAGTATAACTTTGAAAATCACAAAACATTTTTGCTGATATGTTATCAACCATAGCTAATATGTTAGTATAAAAATCAGCATTTTATTTTCACAGGTTTACCTTGATGTATTTAATTAAGTTGTTCTAGGATCTTCAATAACTCGGTGTAATTTAAGGTTTTCTTGTGTAAACCTATAAGATGTACAAAATGTAAAATTTACTTAAAATGTATACACTATTTATTAAAAATATCTAAACATATTCGAGTTGTCATACTTTGTATATGTATTGATTAAATTGTTCTTATTTATTCCTTACACAAATTTCTATAGCAGTGAGTATTTAAATGGCATATGGACTTCCTACCTAACATATTTCTGCTGTATAAGATTCTGGAAGGTTATAGTGAACATGCCAGCTCATTCCCAATAATAAAATCGTGATTTGCAATGTGGCTTTATATGCCTCACTTCTTGAGGCAAATAAAAGTGGTTTATAATAATAAAAATCAAATTGTGTTTCAAAAGTTCTTCTAAGGATTTGTTCATTTTATACAAGTACAGTATTTTCATATGAAAAGCATTCACTTTATTGTAAACTATATTTGTAGAATCTCATGTTAAAATAAACTTGTATTGTATGTTACAGAATTTGTTGTGCCAATACACAGTACTGTAATATTAGATATTGTATAATAAAACCATCAATTGCAATCTGTTGGACCATTTTATCACAATGTGTAGCTATTTATTTAAGGATTAAAATTAGATCAATTTAATAATGTAAAACAGCACTCACTTTTCAAATTCTTGGAAGATGTTTCAGAGCCAATCAGTGTCTGGTTGACAAAAAAGGAAACTAGCCTCTGAAATATGTTTTTTGTGTCATTAATCAACTCAGTTTTATTCCTTAAATAATTTCAACAACACTGTCAGTCAAATCTCACAATGTGAAGACAGTATTATGCATCAGTTATAGACATGGACTATTTCATTTTATATTGCTTGAGACATGATAGAAATATCATCTTTAAAGTTGAGCTATATATTTAACATAAGGTATTTAAATTTCCAGGTTTTATATGTTCTCCCTAAGTCCAATCTTGTTTAAAAAGGAGAGGCCCTCTACCTACCATTCATTTGAATTATGATCCATTCATGAGACTGAAAAACTAACCTTTTTATTGCTTGATTATTTCAGTGAGTGAAGGGGAATTGCATTTTGCACAAAACTAAAGAGATGTCGTACAGTGACAAGGTGATGTCATAGGCTCAAAGGAAAAAGTTGGAGTCCCTGTTCTATAGTTTCACACCATTGAGTTCTTACACTAGATTGAAAGGCACCTAAGGATTAGAAATCTAACCTTGAGCACAGATTGTACTATTTAAATAAAAAGAAAAATAGCTGTAGTTTGGCAAATGTTGAACTAGTTATATTACAACAAAATTGATCTTTGCAACAAGTTTCTCGTGCAAATAGTTAATGAACAAATATAATTGTAATTGAACCTTTATATATTAAACAAGATAATTTTGAATATTTTACTTGCAAGAAAAAAAATACCTTTTTAAAACATTGAACAGTGCATGCAAAGATACGTTTATATTGTCACATCAGTATTTGTGTAGCTTGTCATGAAGTTACTTTGCTATTTTGTTTGGTAGTGAAGCAAGTGAGATTCACCTCTCATCAGCCGGCAATAGCTGACGTCACGTGATGTCACAAAGCAGAGGTGGACTATGGTGTTATTGCAAAATACTGTCCAGTACTGTTTCAGAATGTAAAACATTTGTCTACTGGAAGGATTTACTGTACTCAGCAGGATTATGTACAAGCCAATACAAGGCCTGAGCAAGAGAGTAGTATCACACAGCAAATCCTTTCATGGAAGTGTTGAAAACAGTGTTGTTGTATAAATTAAATTAATTAGGAGTCGATTAATGACACAAAACAACACTTACTTTTAAATTTTCCCGGAACCGGTTTCTGAAGCCTTCCCTCTATCTTCAGCCGGACATCGACTTGTTCTCATTGGTGTAGCTGGCAATATTTTGTCATCGGTCTCCTCTGGTGGCGGTTCAAGGAACTTGCTGAACAAATCTTTCTGGGGGATGTCGAAATTGAATACTTGGTTCCTATTTTTTGAAATAAAGATTTGTTCCCATGTGGACAGTTCTTCTTTTCCTGTTGTATGTTTTAGTAATTTTGGTTCTGGATTTATGTTGTGGTTTTTTCCCCAAAAATGCGTGGCAACTGCTGATTTTTCTAATTGTTTGTATTTTATGTTCCTAAAGTGTTCCTTTGCTCTTGTTTCTAAATTTCTTTTGATTTTTCCAATATAAATTTGACTACAGTCACAGCATTAATATATTAATAATACCATAATAATGCACTTTTACATATCAAACAAATTTTAAAATTTGGGATATTATTTACATATCCTTGGTGCGGGAAACATTCTATTACAATTATTAATTTTTAGATGAGTCGTACTTATTACACATCTGCTTCACTTTCGTACCTATTTTGAGGACATGTTTCGCAAATCATCGTTTGCATCTTCTGCTCTTATGCGACTAAAGCTTGATCCAGTGGTGTGGGTAATTCTGAAGTTGCTGCTGCCATCTGTTGATTTAGTGATGAACTTAAATGTGGGATTCTCTTCTGGAGGGATTTCAAAGTTCATTAGTTGGTTTTTATGTTTTTCTATGTATATTCTCTCCCATATGACGAGTTCACTATTTTTTGTACGTATTTTAGTAATTCTGTGCTATCTTCAATTTCATGATTTTCAGACCAGAAATGAGCTGCTATTGCGGACTTATCAATATTTTTGTATCTTAAGTGCCTGAAGTGTTCTTTCTTTCTAGTGCCTATGTTTCTTTTTGTCCTCCCTATGTAAATTTTTTCACAGTCTTTACACTTAATCTTGTAAATGCCTGACTTTTCCTCTGGTTTTATCTTATCAGTATTATTACTGTGAAGTAGGTTTTTAATGTTGTAATTGTTTTTTGGTGCCAATGTTATATTGTATTTCTTGAATATTTTTTGGAACTTTTTTGTGGCCCAGGGGTGGTAAGTAAATTTAGCAAATCTAATTTCTTGTTTTATTGGTGTGAGAGCTGTGAAGTTTGAATGATTTTAGTTTTTTTATCTACAAGGTTTTTTCCATATCCATTTTTAATTGCAGTTTTTAAGATTTGATGGTATTTGTTTTGATATTCTTGCTGGCTGAGGGGTAGATTTACTAATCTGTGTGTGAGTCTGTTGATGGTGGCATGTTTGTGTGGAATTGGGTTGAAACTATTTGCTTTGATGTAATTATCTGTGTGTGTTGCTTTTCTATGGATACCAAATTCTAGTTTTTCATTGCTTTTTGTGATTTTAAGGTCCTTAAAATCACAAAAAGCAATGAAAAACTAGAATTTGGTCCTTAAAATCACAAAAAGCAATGAAAAACTAGAATTTGGTATCCATAGAAAAGCAACACACACAGATAATTACATCAAAGGAAATAGTTTCAACCCAATTCCACACAAACATGCAACCATCAACAGTCTCACACACAGATTAGTAAATCTACCTCTCAGCCAGCAAGAATATCAAAACAAATACCATCAAATCTTAAAAACTGCAATTAAAAATGGATATGGAAAAACTTTGTAGATAAAAAACTAAAATCATTCAAACTTCAAAAGAGATTAAAACAGATCACAGCTCTCACACCAATAAAACAAGAAATTAGATTTGCTAAATTTACTTACCACCCCTGGGCCACAAAAAAGTTCCAAAAAATATTCAAGAAATACAATATAACATTGGCACCAAAAAACAATTACAACATTAAAAACCTACTTCACAGTAATAATACTGATAAGATAAAACCAGAGTAAAAGTCAGGCATTTACAAGATTAAGTGTAAAGACTGTGAAAAAATTTACATAAGGAGGACAAAAAGAAACATAGGCACTAGAAAGAAAGAACACTTCAGGCACTTAAGATACAAAAATATTGATAAGTCCGCAATAGCAGCTCATTTCTGGTCTGAATATCATGAAATTGAAGATAGCACAGAATTACTAAAATACGTACAAAAACATAGTGAACTCGTCATATGGGAGAGAATATACATAGAAAAACATAAAAACCAACTAATGAACTTTGAAATCCCGCCAGAAGAGAATCCCACATTTAAGTTCATCACTAAATCAACAGATAGCAGCAGCAACTCCAGAATTACCCACACCACTGGATCAAGCTTTAGTCGCATAAGAACAGAAGATGCAAACAATGATTTGCGAAACATGTCCTCAAAATAGGTACGAAAGTGAAGCAGATGTGTAATAAATACGACTCATCTAAAAATTAATAATTATTTCGCTTCACTGTGGTGTTCCAATACAGTTAAATCTCAATATATTCTATTACAACTTTTATCAGGCAATAATGAAAGGCTTAAAAACAGGCACTGTTAATTTATTACTTTGTATCTTTCAATGAATGTTGGTCCTATAATTTAACTAAGCAGAATGACTCAGGCGGTTTCATCTGTGGCCCACATTTGGGAAATCCAGGTTTGATTCCCATGGCTGCCCTACCTGGCCCATGAGTTTTTATTCTGGGATTTTACTGGTTCTCCAGGTGAATGCTGGGTAGGTTAATTACATTCCCCGATTTCCTGTCCCTCCATTTCATCTCCATCATCATTTCACATCATCTCTCATCTGGTAGTCTTATTCAGGGTAGATGTGTCAGCTGATGTCCCGGCATTGCATGGCAAGATGAGATGCTCTTGGTAAAACTTCTTCCTCCAGTAGGATAATCTCTGATTTCTGAACTAACTGCTCTGAGCACTTAAGAAAACTTGTGTTAATAGTACAATGTTAATATATTTAGTTAATTACAAGAGCTGTGTTCTATAGGGTCTTACAACAAGACTGTCCTATCTTTGAAATTAAGTAAAACACGTTCTATAAATGATAGAGGTTTATTTCTTTTTTTATTTTGGAACATAATAAATGTCATTACCTGAGAAAGAGAACACCAGTTAAGTGACTGCCGCGACTTCGTTGAGTTGTGCGTATATGGTTGATCCAATTTTCAATGACAGAAGAACATAAATTAGATCCAACTTCACAATTAGCAACAGTGATGTTATTTCATAAGATACTTTACTGTTTCTGGCTTGTTGGCATAAACTTGAGATTTAACATAACCCCACAAGAAGTAATCCAATGGCATTAAATCACATGATCTCTGGGGCCAGTTAACATCACCACTATGGAAAATGATGGAACCTCTGAACTTCTCCTTCAAAAGATCAATTGTTTCGACAGCAGTATAATATGTGGTACCATCTTGCTGGAACCAGATGTTTCTTAGATCCATACCATCCAATTGAGGATCAAACGCTGAATCGTTCTCTCACAGGGATGATTAGGCACACCATAAATTTCACGCAGTGCATGGAAGGTTTGGCGAACAGATGATACATTTTGATAATAAATTTTCACAATTTCTACGCATTGCTGAATGCTGTTATGTTCCATTGCTATTTGCCAATAGCAACTGTAACCACATGAAAAAATGACTGCTGTAACTTATTAAGATCAGTAGCTATTACATGTTAAAGATAGGACACTTGTTGAAAAACCCTATACAAAGCAATGATAAAATTATATTGCTGTAATGTTTTAATGCATTATTATTTATTTACCCTGATAGAAGATAAGGTCTTGAGGCCTTGCTTTCCACTCTATCAGGCAATACAATACAACATAATAAAAACATAAACATACAAGAGTGCAACAAAAGAAATTAAAATGAATAAAAAAATCATAGCCAAAATGCTTTTAAGTCAAACATTCATGTCTTAGTACATTAGACGTTCACATTATTTAAATGTGTAAATTTGCATACATACAACAATGCATATTTATCTTTGCTATCAACACGGTGTAAGATATATCTATCAAATTTAGCATAAACCTAAAACTTACAAAATACATGGAAATTTAATCAATCATTCTTCCACACTAGCCATGTGTAGGCTAAGATTTGGATAGATAGAGTCAGACTGAAAAATTCAATGTCATGGCCAGGATTTGAACCATGGTAGCTCAATGTTTAAGAGCAACTGGACGGAGACCGAAAGATCCGTGGTTCAAATCCCGACTAAGGCACTGAATTTTTCAGTCTGACTCTATTACAAAATACTCTTTGCATGTACTTTATATCATATATCAACTGTTAAAGGCAGATCATCAAGTGCATAAAACTGCTGTTGAATCTCTTTCTCAAGAACTTTGACAATTCGTACACCAGACTGATCTGAGCCCAGTTGCCCTCCTATGGCTGTAGTTACTGTTACTGGCATCCCTTCAAACATACCACCAGCATTACGATGTAGATGACCAGCAAATACATGTTCCACACCTATATATTAAAATAAAACAACCAAAGCTTGTAAGAATTTCTTTTATAGGTGTATTTGTTATATAAACAATTACTACTGAATAATCTTATTCTCATTAATTTATTCTGCTTAGTGAATACAAATGATTCTTAGCAACATCAACACATACTTGTACAGAAATGACACAGTGATTAATATATACTAAAGCAAAAATTTAGAGTAAATATACATAAAATAAGATACCATATTAACAATATATAATACATTACAATTCACATAACAAGTACTACTTATTTATGCAGTAATTAAATCTTTTAAGATATTTGTCACATGAATAGAAGCAGCCTTCGAGGTAGAATTTCTTTAAGTCTTTCCTGAATTTATTCGTATTATCAATATTTTTTAAATAGGTTGGAAGCTTACTATACAACTCATATGCTGCAGCAGTAGGTTTAGTTTTATATACCTGTAATCTGTGTTAGTTGATATGAAAGTTTGTGTTTCCTCTAGTGAAGTGCTTATGTATTTGATTGTTTTACCTACAATTTGTCTGCTATATAACTGTAATATTTCTTCATAGATGTATAGAGAGTATAGGGTTAAGATTTTTAGGTTTTTGAAAGCTTGTCTACAAGAATCTGATTGTTTCAATCCCAGAATTAATCTTGCCCATAGTTCCAAGCATTGCTTCAACCCTTTATATAAAACCAAAGTTGATGTAAAATTTGTAACTTAACATCTTTATAATTAAACAGGCATCCATTTTGGAAATTTGTGGTATGCTGAACCCAGATAATCAACATTGTTTGTGGCAACTGCACTGATGTGCCCTTATGCTATTATCATGCTTTGGGGCACATAATGTGACTTTTAAAAGAATTCTGTAATCATTTATTTGAATTTATTTATAAAAGAACCACTGTAACAATTAAGGCTTTAAAAGGGATACAAGTATATGGCATATTCTACATATGTCCATATCTCTCTACCCATTAAACATGGGATATGTATATCCATCTACACTATAGAAGAAACACTGTTATTAACTAACCTGCATCTTTCAATTTTTTTAGCCACTCTTTGCGTACATCTGTTTTTATTGAGAAATATCCATCAGATTCTTCTTCTGGATGATTAATAAACCAAGGAATATGCTGAAAGACCACTGCTCTTATTTTGGATTGTTTTATTTTCTCTAGCTGGTTATTCAACCACTGCTCATGTTTCATAGCTTGTTTTGGGGTCTTTGAAGAATCAGTCAGAAACTGGGTGTTGATCACCAAGAAGTATATGCCTCCATACCAGAATGAAAAATAATCATCTCCAAAGGAAGAGTTATAACTAGGGAAAAAAAGGTAAATTCATAAATAATATTTATGTCAAGAATGACATTGGAATTCTTTGAAAATTATTTTCATGCAACAGCCAGAATTTTCATCCACACACATTTTGTATTCCTGGAAAATATTGAGCTTGAAAATTGACACTTTGTGATATGATATGATTTATTAAGTTCTATAACAAATACGTCTCGGACTACCCCTGAGCTGGACGCTGGCCCCTTTGCTAACAGGACAGCCCTTCAATGCAGTTACATATATACATGTTTGACCCTTTTAATAATCATTGCTTTCCATTTACCTTTCTATCCTGTGCTAGTTTTTCCTATTTGACAAATTTTTATCTATCCCTGTAAATTATTACCACTTGTTTCAACTTCATAATTACTATAGTTTCACTGTGTCTGTATTCACTTAACCTCACTTTTCAATATTTCTCACTTGCACATTATCCTATTTCTTGTGTTCCCCTTCCCTATTAAACCTTTCAATCCTTCTTCCAGTTAACCTATCACTTTGTCACATTTCCTCAAATCCTCTCCTCAGCTTCTCACAACTCCATTCTAATCGTTGTTCCCTATCTGCAATTTGTACAGCCGTATTACATATGCTCGTATTTTTCCCCTAACTCTCATGGACCCATTCTATTTCTTCCTTTCTGCAATCTACCCATAATAGCCATATTATTGCCTTGCTAATATGCCCCTACATCTCAATATCCGCTGCCTAATTCTCGCCCCTTTTCTAATCTCTATAATCCCCACACTTGTTTTCATTGCTTTTCCCTAATGCCTTTTATTCCCACACTTGTTCTACCCTGCTTTCCCCAGATCCCTTATAACCCCATTCTTGTTTTACACTGCTTTTTTTTTTATCACCTCGATTCCCACACTTGCTTCATTCTGTATTCACTGTAATGCAACTTCATTTTTTTCTTATTTTCTTCTTCACTACATTTCTGAAATTTGCACTGTTCGTTACTTCCCATTCATCAATGCACACTGTATTTTCTCTAGTGTTATGTTTTCTTATGTACAATCCATTTTTCAGTATTAATAATGAAAATCGTACATCTACGATTGGATATGCCATAACCATCCTCCTGTCCTGCCAAACAACATCGGCCAAAGATGATAGCTGAACACCAGCACTTCTTCTCCTTAGAGCCATTTACGATTTTAATGTACTTTCCCAATTGCATTTGTTCTTCTTTTATATAAGGCCATGAATAATTTAGGGGAGCTCTTCCAATTATCAAAATATACAGTCCTACCCTGGTGAAGTACATGTTCCAACAGGTTTATTACTATGGAGCCAGATAACCTGAAATCTCTGTTTCTATTATTATCAGCCCCTTGACCGGTATATGCATTTTTTTTTTTTTTTTTTTTTTTTTTTTTTAATTTTACGTCCTCCAACATTAAGTCATATCGGATGATGAATGAAATGGGTGAAATGATGCTCAAATGTGTCCAGGGTCCAGGGAGCTTAGAGCTACCTGACATTCATCTGTAAAAATAAGGGAAAACCCCGGAAAAAACATTATCCATGTAACTCACCCTGACCGAGACTCAAACTCGGGACCTCTTGAATGTGAGGCAGACATGCTACCATCTATGCTACCAAAGCGGGCATATGCAGCTATTGTACAGATATGCCATTTTACTATCACGTACATCAAATTTCTTTATGCAAATCTGGCTCCCTTTGTTTTAATATATTGTTTCCAACCTAAGTGACCAACAAAGCATCAAACGTTCATCAACAGTGACCTTTTGACCAGGCAGGTAATTTTCTTTCAATTTTGAAATAATTTAAAAAAAAAAACTGGCCTGATTCTTTATAGTTTGTCATTTACATTTTCTGTGCAGATGAAATTAAGGAACCACAAAATGGAAGTAAACCAATTTGACTTGGATTTTACAAAACATGGAGCAGCTAGCATGTCATCTGTAGACCAGTACAAATAATATTCAAACTACTTCTGAATTCCACTCTTAGGCTCTAAATTGGCTTTAGAGGCCGCCTTCCTTCACCCTACTCACATACACATTTGCTTCCGTAACATTGTGAGACACTAAGTCAGCAGCAGTAAAAAAAAAAAAAAAGTGAAAATGTCAATTTATTGGCTTTTACAGTTGTTCACTGGAACTATGTTTATGAAGATATGTCTATTTGTGTTTGAGTTATTTTGACCACTTAACAATGTTGATTCATCAAAAACACCTGAAGGAAGTGGGTAATTTCCTTCCTCACTGCTACCTACATTGTCAACAGCTCCACCCACCCCCCTGAAACTCACTATCAATATTCAAATCAATGTCAAACAGCAAACAGTCTTCCACATTTTCTGAAATGATAACAAAAGCCTGTACACTACCTATACAAGCTAATTTATTTGTTGAATTACTAGTTGAAGCCATGGTTAACACTGAGATTTAACAATTTCAAATTTGCTTTTCAGTTAATTCTTGATAGCTAAAAGAAAGCACTCTAACTCCAAGAGAGTCTAAATAACTAAATAACTGAGTGAAAACAACAGCTGCAGATGTCTAACACAAACTTCAGTTGTGACATTTCTAAGACTTACATACAGATGCTGCAGAAAGATTTGCTTTCTTTGCAGCTGGTATGTGACACAACATATTAATAGCAAAAGTAAATAATAGACAGACATGTAGAAACCTATTTAAAGAACTAAAGATTTTAACATTCCATGCATATATATCTATGAAAGCATAAAAACCATTGTACATAAAAGATACCAAAGGAATTGCAATATACACACTTACAGTTTGAGAAATAATGAGGACTATTACAGAACAACAATAAGAGGAACACTGAATAACCGAGCAGTAGAAATGGTAGGAAGGGAGTTATTCAATAAGTTACCAAGTGAAATAAAAAAACATAAACCAAGTAAAAGAAATGATGAAAACCATAAAAAAGTATTTAACCGAAAAGGCATTTTATAGTGTAGAGAAATTTAAATATGGAATATGTAACTAAGATTAATTGTATATAATGTAAATAGTTTATATTATGACGTGTCCCTTAAATTGTAATTAAAAGGATGAAAATAAATTGAATTGAATTACTGCATGGTAGCATAAACTGAACCATTTAACTTTTAACTAGAGAACATGTTGCTTACATAGCTACATATACATATTTGTATGCACACAAAACAAGATGACTCACAAATTAGTTGCGTTCAACACACAAAATGCTTTGCTACAGTGAAACAAAGTAATGAAATTTCAATGATTGGTTAATATTGTCTCTACTTTAATGTTACTGTATATGTATACTGCCTTTAATGAGTTTTAACGAAGTTTTGGTTTTGTTAAAATAACCTAATAAATACATAAGATATCAATGTGAATTTATGAAGCATTTAACAATTTAAATGTCTTGCATTGTATATTGGGTATCCGTTCCTAGCCCATGCAGGCTTCAATGGCCATCATAGAAGCAGTTAAAAAAGCCCATTGCTCCATCCACCTCATGTTACTTGTAAAAATGCTTTTATTACATACTATTTCATTGTGCATACAATGTGAATATGAAAATACATTAGACTTAAGCAAAAGTCATATCTTTTAAGATGTAGTCATCCTGTGAGGTCTTGAAATTCCATTCTTTAGTATTTTAGTATTGAAATCATCTATACGAAACATCTCAGAAGTGGTCAACTTCACACCTAAAAAAAAAAGAAAAAAAAAGAGAAAGAAAGCCATTTGACAAAAATGCCACAAAGATCTGGACATGCATAGTAACACCTTGACCATCTATTATGGTTAACCAGTTATGCGAAGTTATCCAGAACGAAGAGACTACATCTGAGACCACATACACGCACGCACGCATGCACACTCGCACGCTCGCACGCACGCACGCACGCTCGCACACACACACCCCTTTCCTTAACAGTTTTTTTATTCAGAGAACCTTAAAACATTTATTTCATTGAAATTTCTTAATTTTCTGGGTAAATGCAGTGCCTTCTCTACCTGCTATGTACATGGTACAAGAAATAAATTAACCACTTCAGCAATGGCCATTTAAACCCTGCAGGCCGGGAATGGATATCCAGTAAACAGAATAGGACATTTAAATTATCAAATGCATCTTAAATACACATTCCTATCTTCTGTATTTATTAAGTTATTGTAACAAAACAAAAACTGGTTTAAAGCCCATTAAAGACAGTATACAACTACAGTATCATTAAAGTAGAGGCTATGTTCATAAACTGTTGAAATTTCACTATTTTGTATCACTGTAGGGAAAGCCATTCTTTGCATCAAATGCATGTAATTGTGAGTCACTTTATTTTATTGTGCATAGGAACGATATGTATATTTTAGTATGTAAGCGAGTTCTCCGTTTCAAGGCTCTAGGGTTCAGTTTATGCTACCAAGCGATAACATTGTATAATATATGTAATAATTGTATATTACAAGCTGTAAAGAAAGAAACTTCTCTGTCAGCATCTGTATATAACTCTTATTACAGTATTTCACAATTGAAGTTTATGGTAGCCTTATGCAGCTGTTTGCACTCAGTAATTTAGTTATTTATACTCTCTAGGGGTGCAGGGAGATTTATTTTAGCTATCAGAAGTTAACTGAATAGTTAACATTTGAAATTGCTAAATTTTAGTGTTAACCATCTTATCTTAGTAATATAGCAAATAAACTAGCTTGCGTAGGATGTGTACAGGCTTTTGATATCACGTTAGAAAATGTGGAGGACCTTTTGTTGTTTGACATGATTTGGATAGTGATTGGTGAGTTTTCAGATTTTGAGAAAGTTGAGGATATAGATAACAGTAAGGAAGAAAATGACCTGCTTCTTTCAGGTGTTCCTGAAGAATCAACATTGTGAAGTGGTCAAAATAACTTGAACACAAATAGACATAGACATTCTCAAATAGATATATTTTCTGGTGTACAGCTAACTTCTGGCAGCCTACCAACTGACATTTTCACAATTTTTTTTATTGCTGACTTAGTGTCTCTCATTGTTACGAAATCAAATGTATAAGTGAGTAGGATGAAGGAAGCCCTGAAATCTAAAGGCAATTTAGGACCTAGGAGAAGAATTCAGCAGTGGATATGTGTGTTATTTGTAAACCTACATTAGACGTGTACTGGTCTACAGATGGCATTTTGCTGCTCCATTTTTTTTTGGGGGGGGGGAGGGGAATAATGAGTCAAATATGAGTGGTGTGGATCTACTAGATCAGTTATTACAAGATATCCCTTTTTAAGAAAAAAATTAAATGGTATAAAAAAGTACTTTTACTCCAGCTGGATATAATCATAAACAATTGTTTAGTAGTACAACAGTGAATCGAGAAGATATTGACACATTGCTTCACTCACACTGTTTATTCACAGGACATGTTTCAAGAGCTCTTGCTCCTATCATCAGCTGATACTCGATTAGTGTAAGTTTTAGTGGTTTCCTCTTTCTCCGTATTGTCAATAGATGGCGTGATGTACTTGTCAAAGATGTCCGGTCGTGGAGTTTCAAAATTCATGAATCTATGACGATTTTTGTTAATGAAGATTTTTTCCCATACGGAAAGGTCTATGGGGTGATTAACATATTTTATTAGAGATGTTTCCAAGTTGATGTCATGTCTAGTATTCAAAAAATGAAAAGCCACTGCTGATTTTTCTGTTTCACCATTTTTAATGTTTCTTATATGTTCTTTAGTTCTGATGTTAATATTTCTTTTTGTTTTTCCTATATAAATTTTAGGGCAAGTTTCACATAGAAGCAAGAGCTCTTGAAACTTGTCCTGTGAATAAACAGTGTGAGTGAAGTAATGTGTCAATATCTTCTCGATTCACTTTTGTACTAGTTTGTGCTTCACTGTCCCTACGCTTCTTTCAAGTTTATACTTTGAATTGTTTAGTAATTTGCAGAGCTCTAAACACATGCAAGACAATAAACTACTTGGACTTAAATATATCAGTGGCTCACATCCTAATTGAGCACTACAACATTCAGAGGCCTCTTCATGCATGCAGTAAGAAATACTTCACCCTAGCACCCCTTACACTTGAGGGGAAAATGGTATCCTATTGGAAACTATTTGGAAACCTCCCCCAAAAAAGTCACACCCTTTTGAAAAATTTTTAGTGTGCCCCAAAAAGGGAGTTCACAAGGAAATCAGTATGATTTGCTGTGAATGTGAAGATGTGCCATTGTGTGTTTATGTTTTGAGGTGTAAAATTAAAAAAGGGACCTTTAAGGGTAAGATTCTATCTCTTATAGAACTTTTTAAATTTAAATGTGTTGTAAAATACAAAGCTTAAAATAATTGGCATTAAATAAGCTTTAAATGCATGTACGAACAGGATGTCCATACACATCCATATCAGTTTGCAGCATTTTAACTTGGACGTCGTATGATATCCATATCGGTGAAAGGGTTAATAAATAAGCAGATAAATAGTTCTCCAGAAAAGGTAATCACATCTTAGTGGCATAAAGGTAGACTTTTCTTTTATAAGCAAATATATATATAATGAGTAAAAACTATTTAATATTTTGATTGGAAGCTTTCCTGGTGTCGATACAAAAATATCTTCTCTTGGGCTATTAGCCAGGTGAAGTGTGGAAAGATTTCCAAACTTACAAGAGCTAACGTCATTCTCATCTTCAGGGAATGAATGATATAGAGACTGCTGTTCGATATATATATATATATATAGACAAGCCAAAGATTTCCTCTCTCTTAAGACTCCTGGGGTACATTGCGTTCCATTGTGGCTGGGCTTACATTGGATAGACAGAAAGGACCATGGAACAACTTTGTAAAGAGCACGAGAGCTACATCCATTTATTGTATCCTGAAAAATCCAGTCTTGCAGAGCAGTGCATTGAAGAACAACACAATCTGAAACTACGCAGAACTACTACTATTTTAAATCTGCAAACTCTGGGATCTCTTCATTAAAGAAGCCATGGCCATCAAATTGGAACCAAATAATATCAACAGGGACAGTGGTTGCAACTGAATAACATTTGGAGTTCAGCACTAAATAAATATCTGGGAAACTAGACCAAACAGCAGGCTGCATCATTCATTCCCTAAAGATGAGAACGATGTTAGTTGGAAATCTTTTCAGAATTCACCTGGCTGATAGCCTGAGAGAAGATTTTTTTTGTATTTAATATTTTCTTTTTCTTTTCCTTTTTGTTTGTTTCCTTTATTTTTTAAAAAAAAAATATATTAAGAGTAAGAATGAAAGGACTTTGTTGTATATTTAACAATTATGCAGACTTTGGTTTTAACAGATCCTGTATTGCTTTATTTTTTAAAAAATATATATTAAGAGTAAGAATTAAAGGACTTTGTTGTATATTTAACAATTATGCAGACTTTGGTTTTAACAGATCCTGTATTGCCCCCTAAACAATATGATGTTGATGCCATATTTTTAAAATACAAACCAAGAACTATTCATTAGAATCATTCTCATTCACTCCTAAATATAGAAAAATGAATATTAATATATGTTCATAAATGTAAATCTCTGATTCATTCAAATGCTGTGATGAAATAAACAGCTTATGTTTATTCCTAAATATTAAATAATGAGCTTTAATTACTTACGCAGACACTGTTTCCTCTGTTGGTATATCAGCTACATCATGATTTCCACTAACACACACTAATGGTATTTCTGGATCCAGTTTTTCAAAAACTCGTTTAAAATCAACTTCTTGCTGGTAACGAATTGTAGGATTTTGAACTAAATGTGAAAGAAAAAAAAGAAAAGAAAACATCAAATACAACTATAAATAAATAATTATAAATATAACTATAATTTACATAACTATAAATATAAATATAATTCTGTTTGTATGAATATGTTTCAGGATATTTAGAAAGGAAACGTTAAACTAAACATTCAAATTAAATTCATCTATAAAACTAATCATGTTAAATATTATTGTTACTTTTGCTGTTTTCATTATTATAAGAATACTTTAAAAAAGTGTGATGTGTTGCACACACATGACTTTCTCTAGTCACTTTCTCCATCAAATTATTTTCATGAATCCTCATTCTTTTATCCACTTCATGATAATCAAGGTAGGTATTTGTAGAAATTGTTTTATTATGTTAAATTGTTAAATGCTTCATAAATGTCCATTCATATCTTACCTATTTATTAAGTTTTTTTAACATAACCAAAACTGTCTTAAAGCTCATTAAAAGCAATATACATATACAGCACCATTAAAGTAGAGACTATAAACAATCACTGAAATTGCCGTATTTTATTTCACTGTAGCAAGCCATTCTGTGCATTGAACATATCTAATTTGTGAGTCATCTTGTTTTCTTAGCATACAAATTGTGTGTGTGTGTGTGTGTGTGTGTGTGTGTGTGTGTGTGTGTGTGTGTGTGTGTGTGTGTGTGTGTGTGTGTGTGTGCGCGTGTGCGTGTGTGTGTGCGTGTGCGTGTGTGGTTTTTTTTTCTTTCTTTTTTTTTTTTCTCTCTGTCAACTTCTGTATGTACATCTTACAATATTTCACAGCCGAAGTTTATGGTAGACATCTTCACTCAGTTATTTAGACACTCTCAGGGTTCAGAGTGATTTCTTTTAACTATTGTAAGATAGCTTAAATGCACATATGAAATCGTTAAATATAAGTGGTAACCATGGTTTCAATTAAGGACCTTTAGCTGTTTGACAGTGATTTGGATGTTTATGGTGAGTTTCAAATTTTTTTGTGCAGAATCAACCTTGTGGTGTGGTCAAAATAACTGGAACATAAATAGACATATCTTCACAAGTGCAGTCTCTGGTGTACAACTGCAATCTCACTGACCCCTGATGGCCAGCCAATTGTCATTGCAGGGTGAAGGAAGGCCTGACCACTAAAACCCATTTATGGCCTAAGAAGAGAATTCAAAAGTGGACAGTGTGGGTGTTATTTGAAAACCTACATCAGACATGTACTGACCTACAAATGACATGCTAGCCACTCCATTTTATTTCAGGCAGAAATAATAGGTCAAATTACAGGTTTACTTCCATTTTGCAGTTCCATTATTTCACCTGCACAGAAAATTTAAATGATAAACTACACAAAATCAGGCCAGTTTTTTATTATATTATTTCAAAATTCAAAGAAAATTATGTGCTTAGTGAAAGTTTGGTGCTTTTATAAGGGCTGCTTAGGTTGGAAGAAATACCTCAAAACAAAAAGGGGCAGATTTGGCATGAAAAGTCTTGAAATATATGAAAGTAAAATAAGATATCTTTACAATAATTGCATATAAATTGGTCAAGGGACTAATAATACTAAAGGAAAAGATTTGAGGTTATTTTGTCTCCATAGTAATGCACCTAATGGAACCTGTACTTTTTTTGTTTGTTTGTTGTTGTTTTTTTTAATTTACATCCTCCAACATTATGTCAAATATTGGGAAGCAAGAAGAAAAATGATTTTATTATCAAATTCTGAGCATTAAATACACACACACACACATTATGTCGAATCAGACGATGAATGAAAATGGGTGAAATAATGCTCAAATGAGCTTAGGATTCATAGAGCTTAGAGTTATTCGACATTCACCTTTCAGAGATAAGGAAAACTCTGGAGAAAACCTTATCCTGCAACTTAACCTGATCGAGATTCAAAATTGGGACTTCTTGAACAGAGGCAGATACACTACCATCTATGCTACTGAGGCAGGCAACCCATACTTGACCACGGTAGGAATGTATTTTTAAATAATTAGTGTAGCTCCCGTAAATACTTCATGGCCTTATGCAAATGAAAAACAAATGCAATTGGGGAATCACATTACATATGTATTGGTTTGCCAAAATATGTGGATATAAACAGAAAAGAAATCCAGGTTTGTCAGCTCCCACCTTTGACACATATTGCTTGACAAGACAGTAGGATAGTTACAACATTATCCAATTGCAGCTCTAAGATTTTCATGATTGACACTGAAAAATAAATGATCATAACAAAATGTCAATTTTCACGCTCAATATTATCCAAGAATACTATATGCATAGGGGTGGTGTGGATCTAATGGATCAGGTATTACAAGCATATTGTTCTTTACGAAAGCATATCGTCAAATGTATAAAAGAGTATTTTTATATCAGTTGGATATAACTAAAGGGCAGATCTGCGTGACCGGCTTTCGTGAGGTTGACTGACCTTGTTTAGGTTGGAGCAAAAAGCATTAGCAGAGATGTTAACAACCGGCATGTGTCTGCCGTGCTGTTCAGGCTGTGTCAAAAGAAGTTGACTACTGTTAATGTTTTTATTTCGTAAAGAACATTATCGTTTATACATAAATACGAGGGCTATCCAGAAAGTAGATTATGTTTTGGAATAAAAAGTAAACAAAGTATAGGAAACAAATTTTATTATATACAGATGAAAGCCACACTCAAATACTACTTTTCGACATAGTCACCATTCAAATTAAGGCATTTATCGTAGCGATGTACGAGCTTGGAAATTCCTTCGTCGAAAAATTCGGCCGCCTGCGCCTTCAACCACTTCGTTACCTCTTCTTGCAGCTGTGCGTCGTCATCAAAACGCTGCATAGCCAGCCACTTCTTCATTGCTGGGAATAGGTGGAAGTCGCTCGGTGCCAGGTCGGGACTGTACGGCAGATGAGGAAACAACTCCCACTTAAAAGATTCAAGAACTTCACGAGTGACATTTGCCGTGTGGGGCCGGGCGTTGTCGTGAATCAACAAGATCTTAGAGCTCAACATTCCTCTGCGCTTGTTTTGAATGGCTCTTCTGAGTTTTTGGAGAGTTTGGCAATACCTTTGAGAGTTTATTGTAGTGCCTCTTTCCAGGAAGTCCACCAAAATCACACCTTTTCTGTCCCAAAAAACAGTCGCCATCATCTTCCTTGCCGACATTGTTTGCATGCATTTCTTGGGTTTTTGGGGAGAACTTGTGTGCCC
The DNA here is from genome assembly GCA_030765055.1 of Mantis religiosa. Classification (NCBI taxonomy): domain Eukaryota; kingdom Metazoa; phylum Arthropoda; class Insecta; order Mantodea; family Mantidae; genus Mantis; species Mantis religiosa. Next base: position 124,159,963 of record CM060953.1, on the reverse strand, counting down.
CCACTGCATTGATTGCAATTTCGTTTCACAGTTCACGTGTTTCACCCATGTTTCGTCACCAGTAACGATGCGATCGAGTAAAGAGTCACCATCCTTATGGTAAACGTCCAAAAAGTTCAACGCTGCAGCCATTCGCTGATTTTTGTGGTCCTCTGCCAAGATTTTTGGAATCCATCTTGCACAAAACTTGTGGTAACCAAGCTTTTTGCTGATGATTTCGTGCAACAAACTTCGCGAAATTTGTGGAAAACTCAAAGAAAGTTCCGTTATTGTGAACCTTCGATTTTCACGGACTTTAGCATCGACTTTTTCGACAAGTTCGGCAGTCACTATGCTGGGTCTCCCACTTCGATCTTCGTCGTGAACATTGGTTCGGCCATTTTTAAATCTGATGACCCACTGACGCACTCCACCTTCAGTGATAATGTTGTCCCCATACACTTCACAAAGCTGCCGATAGATTTCTATCGGTTTACAGTTTTTTGCAGTCAGAAACCTTATTACTGCACGCACCTCGCAGCTCGCGGGATTTTCAATTAACGCAGACATTTCAAACCGTCACAGTATCTGAACGGAGCACAGCACGAACCTCTCACTAGCACGGCTAGATGCCGACTGAGCTGCGCAACGCTCTGACCCCAAGATGGCCGCGCTAGCCCCGCCCCTAGCGGAAACAGACGAAAACGTAATCTACTTTCTGGATAGCCCTCGTATGTAAACTGAATGCTGCATAGCATGTTGCTTGCAGTGTACAATAATGTACATGTGGAGGTTGTCGAATGTGAACGTTCTCCTTCTCTCACTTAAACTGTATCACACAAAACTGCTTTCCACACCACAAGAAGTAATAGGTGTATACAAATAATACACTACATCACTGTCTGATACATTTTTTGCACCTGTTGATCTGGAGGGCTCGGTTTGTTTTTGCAGCAAGAGATCTTGTACAACACACGTTACTGAGAAACTAGTATTTTTTTCTAACACATCCTGCAGCTTATCATTCACCTTTTTGAAAATCTCTACAGCTTTGATTTCCTTAATTTTTACACACACTTCTTTCACTATGTTTAAAGTGTATAAGATTCTCTGTATTGTTATGCTGCACACATTTATTCTTAGGCATTTTGACAGTTACACTTCTAACATCAGCACACGTTTCTTCCAAACCACTCTGTTTAACAGCATGCCTGCTGCTTTGCTTACTGCATCGGACACCTCGTGTTCTCCATAACATCTTTGCATTTGCAGTAGCAGATGCACTCTGTTAGCGAAGTGAACCCTCAGGCTTACTACAGTATATTTCTTTATGCACAGCCTGTACCACGTGCCAAGACAGCATGCTTCCCGCATCGGTAACTTGAAATCATGGACTGGATCATGCTAATCCGCCCACTAGATATAACCGTATACAATTGTTTGGTAATTTGGGGAGCTCTAAACCCACACAAGTGAATGATCTAATTAGATTTCTGCATATCAATAGTCTGCAGTCTAGATGAGCACTATAACATTAAGAAGCCTCTTCATACTGGGGGTAAGAAATCGAGCATTCCAGAACTCCTCATACTTAAGGAAAAACAGTTTCCTAAAAGGATACCACCCACATCAAAACAGCTGCATCCATTTCTAAAATGTATTGTGTCACAAAAAGTAATTTGCAAAAGCCAGTATGGTTTGCTGTGAATGTGGAGTGTGCCCTTGTATGTTTATCCTTGTTTTGAGGTGTGATAAGTCACCTCTCCAAAGTATTCATACTGATTTAAATTAATCATAACAGTGGTTTATTCTGCCTCTAGAACACCAGCATATCATAGTCTAATTCCCAAGAAGGATCCAAGATTGTTTAAAGAGTCTATAGGCTCCAAATGCAAATTGTAAGGGAGAAGTGGACCACCTTATATGTATAAGATGTTTATGGTATAGAACTTGCATACTCTGAATGAAGTAAACAATACAAGTTCTTCTGAAATACTCTTCAAACACACCTGGAACAGCATCACACAAATCCCCACATATGACAAAAAATTTTGGTTTCGGCCTCATTGCATTTATTTTTTGAACTGCTTTTTCAGATAATGCTATTTCTTTTTCCCATCCTGGATTTTCTTTATGTTCAATGTAGCGCTCTATTAAGCCCAACTGTGGATCTGCTCCCTGAATAAAGTAGAATGGTCCTTGCCATTTTGATTCATCTGTAACAAACAAAAATCAAATGAAAACTAATTAAATAATTTAATTTAAAACTTCCTTAAGTGTAGAGCTACCAAAGACAAAGAGTATTGTTATCAATACACAATTTTTTTGTGAGATTCATGAAAGAAAATCCTAGTTTTGACAAGTATATCCTTACAAAGTCTTTTAAGAAAAAAATTTGAGAACTTAAGAAATATTGCCATAAGTCTATATTATTTAAAGGCTGAAGAGAATGAGAAGAATTTACACAACTGTACTTTTGTAAGGCCACATTACACATTATGTTTATGAAATATTTAATAATGAAGAGGAATGAATGCAGAGGTTATGTAGCATTTGAATTATGGAAATACCTAAAACAAAAGAACAAACAAATGATGTATAATGTCAGGAAACAGTTATCAACTAAACATCCCTATTTATTAACAATTCTAAATAGTCTTTAGTGAGAGGCTGAGGTCTATTGTCTTTAGACTTTCAATTTTCTCAACAACAAAGGTATGGTGAACATTTTTTTGTGTGTCATACGGAAAATTGTTTGCATCTGGCTAACTACTTTTTCCCTGGTATTTTTATTAACTTAAGTAAATCTCTAGTCTTTTGGTAAAAGGATGCCCTATAAGAAGCTAGAATAAATAAAGCATTAAATATCCTTTCCCTGAGGGGTAATACTGTTCAACATTGAAATAATAATCTTGGGTGAGGCTAATGAATTTGACAAAAATGGTACACAAAGAAATCACTTTGTTTAAAACTAATATAGAAATGGAATCAGAAGAGAATGCAAACAGTAATGATAAAATAAAATACAAATTTAAGGACAAAGGTCCCTGTGACGTTTGGAGAAATGCTATACAAAAAGAACATAAAAAAATAAATCTTAATGGAGGTAGAAATAAAATAGAAATTAAATATCATACATACAAAGAAGTAAATGAGTCGTTAAATTCATATTTTGATTATAAAATAACACGAAATTCTTTATCCCTTCTTGTCATTGTATTACAAGAGGAATTTGAATAGTGACAGACCCAGAAATGTATGAAAAATAAATCCTAGAAACCACAAATGTAGAGGGTAACTATGATATTTCAAAACACCAAATTCAGCAAAACAGTAAAATAATGAGAGAGTTATTAATAACAACTAAACACTAGTAACACAACTTCACTTATCTTATATAAATCCTGGGGACCGGTTTCAAAGCAAACATCTGCTTTATCTTCAGCCACTCAGCTTGACATCCACCCACTAACTGACTGACTGACCTTGACCACTACCGGAGTTTGAAGGATAGCTCCTTATCTAACTGCCATCTACCGGGGACAACACAAACTTATTGATGATGTCTATAGGAGGGATATCAAAATTCATTACGCGATCCTTATTTTTCAAAATAAATATCTTCTCCCAAACCATTAAATCTATCGGTTCCTTCAATTGTTTCAATAATTTAACTTCTGGATTTACTTCATGGTTATATGACCAAAAATGATCAGCCACTGCCGATTTCTCGGTCTGTTTATATTTAATATTTCTAAAATGTTCTTTCGCTCTGGTTTCTAAATTACGCTTGGTTCTACCAATATAGATCTTATCGCATTCTAAACAGTTAACTTGATAAATACCAGATTTTTTGTTGTCTGAAATTTTGTCTTTTTTAGAAAACTGTAGCAAATTCTTTATACTGTAATTATTATGAGGTGCTAGGGTATAATACTAGCACCTCATAATAATTACAGTATAAAGAATTTGCTACAGTTTTCTAAAAAAGACAAAATTTCAGACAACAAAAAATCTGGTATTTATCAAGTTAACTGTTTAGAATGCGATAAGATCTATATTGGTAGAACCAAGCGTAATTTAGAAACCAGAGCGAAAGAACATTTTAGAAATATTAAATATAAACAGACCGAGAAATCGGCAGTGGCTGATCATTTTTGGTCATATAACCATGAAGTAAATCCAGAAGTTAAATTATTGAAACAATTGAAGGAACCGATAGATTTAATGGTTTGGGAGAAGATATTTATTTTGAAAAATAAGGATCGCGTAATGAATTTTGATATCCCTCCTATAGACATCATCAATAAGTTTGTGTTGTCCCCGGTAGATGGCAGTTAGATAAGGAGCTATCCTTCAAACTCCGGTAGTGGTCAAGGTCAGTCAGTCAGTTAGTGGGTGGATGTCAAGCTGAGTGGCTGAAGATAAAGCAGATGTTTGCTTTGAAACCGGTCCCCAGGATTTATATAAGATAAGTGAAGTTGTGTTACTAGTGTTTAGTTGTTATTAATAACCTAGTTTACTTCACTGTCAGCAGCTTCAGTTTTTTACATAACATAATGAGAGAGTGTGTTTTAGTTCCCAATCAAATAGTGATATTGACTTTCAGATCTTAAGTAGTCCCTCAGAGGATTTTCTTATATGGAATATCTTGCAAAACTGATACATTTTATAATTGACGAATGAGAAACTTTTGCAAATTAAAAAATGCTTGTATTTCGGCCATTTGGAAAAATACTGTAATAATGAATCAAAATGTATTAGCTGAGCTACAATGATGTCCTTGACTATACTCTTTTGTCACTTTGCAGCTGCAGCCTTTAACCCAACTGGTTTACTCTTCTTTTTATAAAAAATATCCCTCTGCTGAACTTTGCAGTGGAGCTAAGAGTATTTATTAGCCTCATGTTGACATCTATAACATCAGTGCAGACATACAACAGGCTGAGAAATTGAGCCAGGATATTAAAGAATGTTGAACATTTCAAATGCTTCTACTATGATGAACATCATAAACCAGTAGTAAATTTATAATAGATTAAAATTTGAACAAGAAATCTTGGATAAATTTAAGAGTCTAAGAATATCATGAGGGGAAGCTATGAGATCTATCAAAAAAGAGGAATTCTTATGCTGACAAAACCAAAATTGTAACAAAAAATAAACTAAACAATGAGATTACGTAGAAAATGAAGTTAGTTACAGTGATTTTAAAAGAAATATTTTATCTGTGAGCTTCATTAACAAAATGAGAAGTTACAGAAAAGATAAATAGATTAAATTATCAGTTGAATAACTTTATGGAGATGAGTCCAAATGACCAAGCTGTCAACAGGCCTTAAATCCTACACATTTACTCACACACCGTATGTAATGTCCAAATCAATAGAGACAAAATAAATATATTTTTCTTTTACTGAATTGTTGGAAATGTTGGAAATTCCTAATGTTAGATTATTGTTCAAATGTGTTAACCGGGAAGTAAATCATTTGACACAGAATTAGGAATAATTAAAAAACAAAAAAGCACTGTACAGATTAAATTATGTTTTGCCAGTTTATCTCCAAATTTAAGAATTGGCAAGTTTTCTACAAGATAGCTCTAATTATAAACTAAAGCGAGTATGAGTTATAATGTATTATGCAGATTCAAAACAGTAAGTTGTCAAATAACAAGTTGTCAATTTACCCAGTGAGTAATGGTCCTGGGGTATCCATTTCTAAAACCTTTTAATCTCCAAACACCAATTCTCAACCATGCAATGCACTCTTGCTCCTCTTTATTTACATTCTTTCCCTGCAGATTATCTTAAAAGCAGAGTCTATAGTTAATCACCCTTCATACAGCCCCACACTTCTATACCATACAGCATTTTAGGTTCTATCACCATGCTATAAATCCTAACCATTTGACCTCTATGCTGGTATTCTATCTTTAAATCCTCTGATGGCTACCATAGCATTTTGCCCTTTTGCTTCTACAAGTTTTTTTTCATTTGTTTGTTTGTTTTGTTCGTTTGGTCCTGTCATTGAGCAGCACTCTAGGACATTGAACACGGCATTGTTTTCCCCTTAAGTCACCTCCATAAATATTAACTACTAAGTAAATAAATTGTTACATTACCTTACACTCTTTGCTCTTTTATTTTTCCATTTCTCTTATTTTCTTTTAATTTTCACCCTTCCTTAAATACTATAATCTGTGTGTTGGCTTGATTCACTTTTACATTCCATATTTCATATCTACTGCTGCCAAGGATTGTTTAATACCATTGGTTGTAATTCACTCTATCACCAAGTTGTCTGCAAATGGTAGTCTAAAATTTGGTATATTATTACAGTAGAGTCTCGATTATCTGACCTGAATTGGTTCTGGACAAGATCAGATAACCGAAAATGTCAGATTATACAAAATAAGTTGCAAAATGGAGTAAAACATGGTAGGTATTCTGTATTATTAAAACAATTGTTGGTTTTGCGGTATTTACTGAATAATCAAACAAATTCTACAAGCAATATTGAACAAAAATAAGCTCTAAATGTCTTAAGAAAAGAAGCTTAACAATGAAGTTTGCTTGCCTGCTGAATGACATCTCATTGCTGTGAGATTTTGCCATCGCCAAAACATCAATACCTCAGTTGCGCTTGCCTTTGGCTTGCTCCACATATCTTACTGCCATCTCTAAAGCACTTAAACCTTCAACATGACTCATCTTCTTCTTGTTTGGCTCTTCAATTTCCCATTTTGCTTCATCCTCATTGTCATTACCATTCACGAAGTCAACAATATCAGAGTCTATGAGTTCAAACTGTTGATCTTCTGCACACCAGCTACTCACATCTTGAGTGGTAGCATCCTCACAGCCAGGAATGCAATTCAGTAAGGGAACAATGTCACCCATGTCTCCTTGTACTATCTCTTCTTTATTTTCATCATCATCTAACAGTATGCACCAAGACTTTGCTAATGTCGTTGTTTCAATTTCTTCCCAATCCTGAGCCACCCAGTATGCAACGTCTTTCATGTTGTTAGATCTTAACTTTTCCATCATGTCTTTGCCATTGTCCATTTCCTCTATCACAGACAAAAGGAGTTGTCACCGATATTTTCTTTTCAATGTTTCTTCCACATGGGCGCTGGGGTAGTGTAGTGGTTTCGTTTGTGACTCTCGAGTTTGATTCCCGGCTCTGGGGTGTCGATGTTAAGTCGCCCCTATCCACACCTTTACCTCTGTCTAGCTCATGTGAAGCGTCCCCTATGCCCATCGTGGTTCGGAGTCCACAGTATAAACTGGTAGGGCAGTGAAACAAGATGATTCACCATCTGTTCTCCTGTATTACATGGATAAATTGATTCATCCATGATTTTATATCCGTGCAGGTAACTTGGTATATTGCCATGTCCAGATGTTATACACATGAAATTTGGTGTGATTCTTACATTGCTCTTGATCCGTTCAACGATGCTCGGGAAGAATTCTTTTGTAGTTATTTGGCTGTCTGTATAAATTGCAACTCTTTTCCTGTTTTCTTCAATATCCTGTAGTTCTTGGAGTTTTTCTAAGATTTTCAATATAACAATTTGCTCTGCCTGGTTGTTTGTGCAATTTTCACCCCATTTAAACCTAAATCTGTAAGTTACTTCTCCATTTGTGTATATGCTTGCTGCAGCTCCGACCTTTCCTCCAGTTTTACTGCCGTCTGTATGTATTTCAGTCTTATAGAGAGAGTGTTTTTCAACTTCATGAATGACTGCAGTTTCCGCGGGGTGCCGCCAATACTTCACTTCTAATGGAGCATTGTATTCCTAGTTTTGGAATTTCGTTGCTGTATAGATATCATTTTTCTCTTCTGTTATTATCATTATAGGTTTTACTTCAGCTAACACACATGAGACCTCGTATGATACTATTCTGTACACTTTGGCTATCTTGATATTCATGAGTCTTTGTACACGCTTGAATTTTGCAACATTTTTTGCTTCTGTATTACTTCCTTACAAACGGGAGCTCCATAAAATAAGATTCGGAAGAGAGGGCCTTCATAAATAGTCTCGAGTGCTTTATGACCCAAACCCCATTGAAGTTTCACTGTTCTTGCCAGCATATTGATTAGTCCTAGAGATTTATCTACTGTATGGATTATATGTGTATTGAAGTTAAATTTGCTATCCAAGTGGATTCATAAGTATTTCATTTCCTCTACTTGGACTAATATTCTATCATTTAGGAGGATACTGACGTTCCTGTTGTCCCTTCTTTTCCTTGATATAAACATAACTTTGGGTTTATTACTGTTGAATACTATTTTGTTGTTGAGGGCCCATTTCCCTATTTTCTTTACAACTTGGTTTGCACAATTTTCAGCTTCTTTTGAAGTCTCCTTTTGTTAAGATGACCAAGTCATCAGGCAAAGGCTATAATTTTAGTTCTCTTGGAGAATAGTAAATTCAGAAGGGAATTATATAATATTGCCGCAGCAACGCGCATGAAAGGTTCGGCGCGGAGATATAATGGACGGATAGTGTATCATGGAGATAAAGAGCTTACTGGAACTGATAAAGATAGCACAGAGATAAAGGTCTGCCAAAGCAAATAAGTGAGGTAAATGGAACATTCTAGTGATATCTTGATTGTTAGAGAACATTCAGTCTCTTGTTTGTTTTAGAACAGTCTAGAATTATCAATAGAGGTATTTAAGGAAGCGGCGACTTGCCAGGGAGTAGTTGTAAACAGAGTTGTAACGAGAGTTGTTGTTGTAAACAGAGTGTAGCAATGAACGTTGTTTGTGGTAAACGACCTTGGAAGATTGTAATTGTGTATGTGACATAATTCTACTATTGTAAGGATTGTCCAAAGTGTATTTCTACAGAAATAACGAACATTTTGAATTTCTGCAACTTCGACTTTAAATCCTATGAACCCACAAGTCACAATTGGTGTCAGAGAGTGGAACATTCGACAATGGACGCGGCATTGGAAACAATTTTAAAGATGATGGAAATGAAGGCCTAACTGACCACGGAAATGAAAGCGGCAAATAATAGCCTGGCCGCACAACTAACAGAAATGAAGACGGCTAACGACAACCTCACCGCCGATTTGAGAGAAATGAAGATGGCGAATGACATCCTCGCTGCGAAAACGGAAGCTGCAAATAGCAACTTGGCCGCGACGATGTCCGCAAACATGGCCGAATTAACCACAGAAATGAAAGCGGCAAACGATAGCCTGGCATCCGAAATAAAGGCTGCGAATGAAGCCCTCACCGCCAAATTTGAGGAGCAGTTGGCCGGCATAAAGGAGGACGTCACGGAGTTGGGCGAGCGCGTCGAAGACCTGGAGAGCCGCGTTAACGAGCTGGAGGGAAAGGCCGACAGCAACACCAAGTCCCTGAACGCCATAGTGGAGGACGTCGACGGCAGGAGGTTGAAGGATTTAAAGGTCGACGTGCTGGGACGCGACACAAGATCTGCGCGCGTCAAACCGCCGAAGTACACGGCACGTCAACGTTCGAAGTCTTCGGTTGTCAGTTCGACACAGTGGCCAAGCACAACAAGTGGTCACCGGAGGAAGAAGCCAAACAGCTAATAGCCAACCTCCAGGGCCGGGCCGCAGAGGTCTTGAACGCAGCGGTGGCGCCCAAGGACATCTGGGAAGCTCTGGAAAACTGCTTCGGAAACCACCACCTAGCCGCAGCCTACGCAGCCAGCTGAAATCAAGGTCGTAGCAGCCAGGAGAGATGCTGCAGGAGTTCGCCCTGGCAATTGAGCAGCTGGCTAGCAAAGCCTTAGTCGACCTCCCACCCGAGTTCGTATCCAGGGAGGCCGCTTACATCTTCGTTCACGGTGTACGAGACACGGAGATTCGTCAGCGCCTAATGCTCGGCGATTAAAAAACCATCCACGAGGCGCTAACGGCAGCATTGAGGATGGAGGCGGCCAAAGTGACAGTTACCCCGACGTCGAGAACCAGGAGTATCCGCTACACGGGAGGCCGCCGAAGGCCAGCCGAGGGACGCCGGTGAAGACCAAGTGGGGTGTGGATAGCCGGGACACCTGGAGAGGACTGCCCACACCATGGAGAGCAGTCGGATAAACGGGAAAGGGCCGGCGTGGTGACGGGCACGTCGGCGCCGTCATCACCATCCCCTCGAGTGACTTGCGCGCCGTCAGCCGACGGATGGATGACAGCCTCATCGTGGACGGTTGGGTGAGAGGGAAACCGTGCCGCATGCTTGTGGACACCGGAGCAGCCGTGACCGTCATCAGGGACGTAGCCAGATGTTTGCCGACGAGGAAGCCGAGCCGACCATACCAGCTTATGACGGCATCGGATGACACCTTGCCTGTGGAGAAGGAGACCCTACCGAAGTTGACCTTGGGACGGAGTGCCGTGCGTAAGTGGGTGTTCGTCGCAAAGGTGGCTGAGGAGGTGATACTGGGACTGGATGCCCTCAGGAGCCAGAAGCTGATGGTTGACGTCGGCAGGAAGGTCCTGCGGCTTAATGGAGAAGAAGTTATACTCCGGCAAACTGAAGAACGCCTGGGAATTTGCAGGGTCCCTGCGAGAAGCGAGGTGGTGGTGGTGGTGACGGCGCGACTGGAAGGCCAGCGAACCAAGAACATGATGCTGGATCAGAAGACACCTGTGTAAGGGCTGTGTGTAGCTAGGACCTTCTTGCCATGCCGAGAGGAGGTGCCAGTGAGGCTGCTCAACCTGGCAGACACCGATAACGACATCCGGGCTGGGACGGGGCTGGGGACGTGCGAGCCCGTGATCAGCGTAACAACAATCGACGAGACCCAGGAGCAGGTGCCGACGCAACACCTGGGGCCACGGCTGGAGGCTTATTGGAGAGGGCGGCCGACCACCTGACCGCAGAACAGCTGGAGAAGGTTCGACAACTGCTGAGACGATACCAGCGCGTCTTCAGCCAAGGCGACAGCGACTACGGCCGCACGGACCGAGTGCTTCACCGCATCGACGCCGGAGACGCACGGCCTATTCGGCAACCACCTAGACGCGTTCCGCTGGCGAAACAAGCGGCGCGGTACGGGATATGCTGGAGGACATGAGATCCAGGGGAGTAATCAAACAATCTGACAGCCTTTGGTGTTCCCCTGTAGTCTGGTGACGAAGAACGGTGAGCTACGTTTCTGCGTGGACTACAGGAAGCTGAACGCCGTCACCAGGAAGCATTGCTTCCCCTTACCTCGGATTGACGAAATAATAAGTTAGCAGCTTTTATTCAATCAACACATCTTAATTGTAAAATACTACCTGAACACGCTGGCTGGTGCGCAGTGGTTCTCGACCCTGGACCTGAAGTCAGGTTACTGGCAGGTAGCCCTGGACCCGAGAGACTAGGAGAAGACCGCATTCACGACAGGCCAAGGGCTTTGGCAGTTTACAGTTATCCCCTTTGGCCTCTGCAAAGCACCAGCTATCTTCTAACGCCTCATGTAGTCGGTAATGAGAGGACTAACTTATGACACCTGCCTGCTATACCTGGACGACATCATCGTCGGCAAGACTTTCGAAGACCATCTCGACAACCTGAGCAAGGTGATACAGACACTGCAGGTGACCAACCTGAAGCTAAGCGCAAAGAAGTGCCAGTTCTTCCGTAAGCAAGTCAACTACTTGGACCACATTGTCTCACCAACCGGAGTGGCCACAGACCCGGAGACGACACAGGCCGTGAGAGATTGGCCTCGGCCAAAGGATAAGTGAGAATTGCGCAGTTTCCTAGGGCTGTGCAGTTATTACCGCCGTTTCATAAAGGGGTTCTCCAACATCGCCAAATCCCTCACCCGCCTGGCAGAAGAACGCCGACCTTATGTGTGCACGGAGGACGCCAAAGACGCTTTCCAGCACCTGAAGAGGACACTTTGCAGTGATCCAATTTTGGGATTTCCACAACCTTTCCAAGGCAGAGAAAAACTACTGCGTCACCCGGCGAGAATTATTGGCGGTAGTGAAGACCTTGGAGCATTTCCACAAGTACGTGTATGGTCAGCCATTCCAGCTGAGGACTGACCACTCCACCCTCACCTGACTTTTTGAGTTTTAGGAACCTGGAAGGCAAGGCAGCCGGATGGGTCCAGAGGATGCAGGAGTACGACTTCACCTCTGAACATCGTAGAGGGAATAGCCACGGCAACGCAGACGCCATTTCCCGAAGACCCTGCCCAGAAGAGTGCGACCAATGCACAAGAGTGGAAGAGAAGGAGAGTGCCGCAGCTGTCAGAGTAGTCACGGCAGTACCTGCGGATGGTTGGGATAGCGCAAGCCTGAGGAGGGAGCAGCTGGCGGACGCAGACCTGTAGCCACTCTTGAGAGAAGTGGAGGCAGGAACAAGACCAACCTAGAAGGACATCGCACCAAGGAGCGCCACATACAAGTCGTACTGGGCGCAATGGGACTCACTGAAGACAAGAGAGGGCGTGCTGTTCCGTGTATGGGAATCGTCTGATGGGAAGACGCAGAGAGAACAGTTAGTACTTCCCCGAAGTAAGTTCCCGGAGGTCTTGGAGGAAGTGCACGCCAGTACCTCAGGACACCTGGGAGCAAACCGAACCATCGACAAACTCCGACAGCGCTACTACTGGCTGAGGCTCCGAGCAGACGCTGAGAGATGGTGCCGTCAATGTCACATGTTGCCGGCGAGTCACGGCCCCCAGACTAGGAGCCGGGATCGCATGCAGCAGTACAACGTCGGAGCGCCATTCGAACGGATCGCCGTCGACATAGTTGGACCATTCCCAGTGCCCGACCGAGGCAACAAGTACCCGATGGTGGTCATGGACTACTTCACCAAGTGGCCGGAGGTGTATGCCATCCTGAACCAAGAGGCAAAGACAATCACAGACTGCCTCGTGGAGCAAGTGTTCTGCTGATTTGGGGTGCCGTTAGAGCTCCAAAGCGACCAGGGTACCAATTTTGAGTCCAACCCAATGAAGGAGACACTAGAAAGACTTGGAGTTAAAAGACCCGCACAACACCTCTGGCATGGTCGAAAGGTACACCAAGACCTTAGAAGTTCACCTGAGATCATGGCCAGCCATCAGGGAGACTGGAACGTCAAGGTGCCACTGGTCTTGCTGGCCTACCGCACGTCAACACACGACACCACTGGGATGACGCCAGCCAGCTTAATGTTCGGCCGAGAGTTACGCCTCCCTTGTGACCTTGCTTTTGGAAGCCCCCCGGACGCAAAAGAGCCAGCAACCGAATATGTGGACAACCTGATGGACCATCTCCACGAAATGCATGAGGTGGCTCATCAGAACATCCAGAAGGCGAGCGACTGCATGAAGACCCGACACGACAGGCAAGCTAACAGTCAAGGATTCCAGCAAGGTGACTTGCTCTGGTTGTACCGCCCTAACCGAACCAAGGGACGCTACCCGAAACTTTAGCAACCGTGGCAAGGACCGTACCGAGTGGTGAAGAGGATTAACGACGTGGTCTACGGCATCCAGAAGATGCCCAGAGGGAAGATGTTGGTGGCACACCTGGATCGTCTGGCCCGCTACGACAGTGCTGTTCGGGACGACCAGCCTTAAGGAGGGACCAGTGTCGCGGCAAGGCGCACAAAAGTTTCGGCGCGGAGAGATAACGGACGGATAATGTATCATGGAGATAAAGAGCTTACTGGAACTGATAAAGATAGCACGGAAATAAAGGTCTGCCGAAACGAATAAGTGAGGTAAATGGAACATTCTAGTGACATCTTGACTGATAGAGAACATTCAGTCTCTTGTTTGTTTTAGAACAGTCTAGAATTATCAATAGAGATATTTAAGGAAGCAGCGACTCGTCAAGGAGTAATCGTAAACGGAGTTGTAACGAGAGTTGTTGTTGTTGTTGTAAACAGAGTGTAACTGTGAACGCTGTTTGTCGTCAACGACCTTGAAAGATTGTAATTGTATATGTAACGTAATTCTGCTACTGTAAGGATTGTAGCAGAATTTTCTACGGAAATAAAGAACATTTTGAATTTCTGCAACTTGGACTTTTAATTCTATGAACCCACAAAGTCACAATATATTCCAGAACCCTGGACCACAGCATGACCCTTGTGGACAGCCGTTCTGAATTTCTCTTTCTGCTCTGTAATTTTTTATTGAAAGAGATGCTTTTCTTTCACTAAAATAAATGACGACTAAATTTTACAAGTTTTTTGGACACTTCAGTTCTCTGAGGTTCTTCAAAATGCTGGACCATCACGCACAAATGCACCTTGGTCATCCACACTTATTACAACTGTGTATTGTTTCTGTCAGTCTGTTTTCTACAAATCTTTCAATTGCATTACAGCATCAACTGTTCCTCTTTGTGGGATGAACCCATCAATATTGAACGGGTTGAATATTCAATAAACCATTGTTAATGAACGGGTCATTAGAAATTATATAGAATAAAACTCTGTCTATCATTAGTCTTTCTAGTTGTTTTTGCTCGATGTTAAGCAGGCTGATAGGTCTAAATTTGGAGACATCCTTGCAGTCTTCTTTTCCAGGTTTTGTAATTGGAATGATGATGGAGTGTTTCCATTTCTATGGAAGCTTTCCTTTTCTGAGACGTGTGTTGTACAGTGCAGTGAAAAACTTTGGGAAGAAATTAAATGCTCTGAGGATTATATCGCTAGTTAATCCGTCCTCTCCTGGGGTTCTCTTCGAGTTAATTTTGTTAAAATTTGATATTATCTCTTCACTTGTGAATTCTTTGTCATCATCTGTTGGCATTGGCTTTTGAATTTCTCTCCTAATTCTTCTGTGGGATTTCTTATCGGCCTCCTGACTGTCTTCAGGATTATCATCATCATTTATTAATTATTATTATTAATGACAGGCAATTAAGTTAATATTCTTACTAATCTCTGCTAAATACTGGACTTAACTTATAAACTAGGCATAGACTTTGATTTAATTGTTTAATTATCCTGAAATCTTAGGTATTTTTGATGATAAGAAAATACATTTAGATCAATATATTCAAATGTCATTGTGAATTAGGCCTCTTGGATTTTTTTTATATATAAATTTTCTCAAAAATCATTAATCTACTGAGAATTTTGCATATTGCTTATTTGCAGATGAGACTAGTATACTAACATAATACAAGAGGTAAATGTAAATTACTTTTATCCCCTCATAATAATAAATTATTTGAGAATAACACAAGTAATTAGTGCAGAAGTTGGAAAGAGAGTGAAGCAAATTCCAATAATAAATTACAATATGAGTCAGTAGAAACCTGAACTTCACTTACTTGTAATTAATGAACAACTGGTTTCGATGGCTCTTGCTACTTGCTTAATCTGGCTTTCTTGACCAAGTCAAACCAAGAACTTGAGAATTTTTTTTTTTTTTTTGTAATTTACATCCTCCAGCATTAACTCATATCGGAGAGTGAATGGAATGGGTGAAATGATGCTCAAATGAGCCCAGGGTCCATAGAGCTTAGATTTACCCAACATTCGTCCTTTAGGTTAGGGAAAAACCCCAAAAAAGCCTTATCCAGGTAACTCACTCTGCCTCTTGAACGTGAGGCAGACACGCTATCACCACGCTACCAAGGCGGGCGACTTGATAATGGTAGCAGAAGCTATTGACAATAATCATTACTGAAGTCCAGTGATCCTAGCAACTCATATAATTTATTATTTCAGAATAGCTTCTATTATAGAGATATTCAATTTTATAATAATATACCTTTATAAATTACGCAAATAAAATCTACTACAACTTTCAAGAAGCATATATGCTCAGTACATGTTATTATGTTATAATAATAAATTTTATTATTCAGGTGATCAATTTTTACATTTTTAGTAAAAGACCATTTTGTCAATGGTTAAAGATTTATTAATTTATATATCTTATTTTACACATAAACCTGTGTTTAATAAATTTTAATCATTAAAAGCTGCATAATCTACTTAATTTTTAACATGCAATTATAAATATTTATCACGATTTTCCTATGTATTGTGTATAACTGTGCATATATTTTGATATATCCTATATCAAGAATATGATTGCATTACCAATAATATAGCCAAATTGAATACTCTTAAGACAGTAAGTCAGCCATTAAAAATAAGATTTTCTCTTAAGCTCCAAGAAAATGAATTGCTTTAACATGTTTTGTTCAAAATATCATAAAAAAACAATGAAACAACTTTAATGGTACAGTTCAAACAAAAGTTATAGGTATTTTATGTTGAGTACAAATTTCATGGTATGCATTGTGCTTGCTTTAAAAATGTTTTGGCTTAGTTGCACAAATTAATAAAATTGTTCTTTTGCCACTTTTACATTCTCTTTAAAGTGTAATTAAATATTTTCTCTTCATCTTTATTTTATTTACTGGCACCTTTAGGCTCCATTGATATTTTGGTTTATTTTAAAATTAGGACTAATGTCTAGCTCAGTACTTTCTCTTCTTTTTCGCCTAAATTTTCATTTTTGCAATTTTTTGAAATGTAAAAATATTCTGAAAAATTTTTGGTAGGAAGAAATTAAAAGATTATCAATTTAATAAGTGTAATTTATACAATTAATTTAGTAACATCACTGTTTCTTCCAACCTGTCTTTTTTTTTTTTTATTAGCTATTAGCCTTTCACTATGTAATCTTTTAGCACTTTTTAGGACTTTTATTACATATCTACCTATATTATGTAACTTTCTTGTGCCTTCTTTAAGGTGGATAATTTATGAGGTTATATACACTTTCTATTAGGAGTGTACTGTTTTTCAAACTTTGCTAAATGTTTCAGCAATAAAAGCAAATGGTAAGAAAATACTTACCGTCTTTAAAATACCGAAAATAGTGGTCATTTGTATAATTTTTCCATGAGTTCAGCACTTGCAATTCATCATCAATGTTTCTGCAGCTCATTTTGTCTATAAAACAAAGCAAACTATCAAAATCAAGAGAATTAATATATTAAGAAGATTTAAAGCAATTGTCAGTCACTGCTAAGAGAAGTGTATCCAATTTTCAAATAATAAATGAAAAATTGATTTAGACTGTTTGATTGAATTCTGTGGCTGGGACTTAGATCATATTTGGCTCTCTGTGTCAATGTTCTTACACTTGATCTATTACAACAATATTCCTAGGTTTGGTGTGGGAAATTCTCTTGGTGTGGCCTTTTGGTGTGGTATGGCAGGATGGTTAAGGATTACGTGTCGGTTAGCGAGAATACTCTCTCAGGGTCCAGCAATTATCACCAGCCAATGAAAAGTATTGCTTCAATTTCCTGTGGATTGTTTATTCCCACAGATCTTACTTGTCTGGTTGCTTGGCTTTTCTCACTTGCTCTTACTCTCGTTGCGTCGCCTTGTCTGTTTGAGAATATTTAATCCCACCACGTTTGAAATCTAGCTCCACTATTACGTCGCCATCAGATATTAAACTAACGTGTCTTCTCCCTTTCGTTATAACTCACCTCGCCCTACTCTCGGCTTCCTCCTATCTCCACCCTTTTTCTATTTGTTCTCTATTTCACGCCTATCACGTGATTTATGCTACATTTTATTGGGGGAGTTTATTTCTATGATTTTACCTTATTAGCCATTTCCATTCACAATCAACTGTGCAGCAGTCACGAGCCCACCCCCTAAAGTTGTATGACCCTTTGGCATCATAACGGTACAGCATCCTGCCTCTACATATTTTCCATAAACCTCGCTATTGTCTGAAGCTCCATGGTGGCGCTCGGATTTTGGGCTTCTATTGTCCTATTGTTTATGTATCCGGCCTCGTCTGCCCGTTCTAGCTTAAGGCAACTTTTTCCTTATATTTATTTCATTTGCACATTATTCCTATTAAAATATTTCTTTCTGACTTTATTTCATATATCATTTATTCCCAATTGCTTATTAATAATTTATATGGTTTTATCATCCCTTTCTTACATTCTTCTATCGGAAAACTGTGGTTTCTGCTTCAGGTTGTGCACTACACTCTACTATTCAATTCAATATCAATTCCAATATCAAGGCTATCTCAAATACTCTAGGTATATATATATCTCAAAAACAACTTGAATCATTGATTCAGCTTACCAAATGACTGCCTAGATATGGATAGATTAAGAAAACTTACTCAACAATGTAAAAACTTCCCTATAGTTTTGAATGAACTATGTGAGACACATTTCCAGATTAGATCACTGAAAGATTGTTTCCTCAAATAAATTCTATTGGAAGTTATTAAAGGCTTTGTTGTGGAAAAAAGTAGTCACTCGTCAATTTTTCAAATAATTTATCATCATCATCATCATCATCATCATCATCATCATCATCATCATCATCATCATCATCATTATGATTATTATTATTATGATTATGATTATTATTATGATGATTATGATGATTATGATGATTATGATGATTATGATGATGATGATTATTATTATTATTATTATTATTATTATTATTATTATTATTATTATTATTATTATTATTATTATTATTATTATTATTATTATTATTATTATTATTATTATTATTATTGCTATTGCTATTGCTATTGCTATTGCTATTGCTATTGCTATTGCTATTGCTATTGCTATTGCTATTGCTATTGCTATTGCTATTGCTATTGCTATTGCTATTGCTATTGCTATTGCTATTGCTATTGCTATTGCTATTGCTATTGCTATTGCTATTGCTATTGCTATTGCTATTGCTATTGCTATTGCTATTGCTATTGCTATTGCTATTGCTATTGCTATTGCTATTGCTATTGCTATTGCTATTGCTATTGCTATTGCTATTGCTATTGCTATTGCTATTGCTATTGCTATTGCTATTGCTATTGCTATTGCTATTGCTATTGCTATTGCTATTGCTATTGCTATTGCTATTGCTATTGCTATTGCTATTGCTATTGCTATTGCTATTGCTATTGCTATTGCTATTGCTATTGCTATTGCTATTGCTATTGCTATTGCTATTGCTATTGCTATTGCTATTGCTATTGCTATTGCTATTGCTATTGCTATTGCTATTGCTATTGCTATTGCTATTGCTATTGCTATTGCTATTGCTATTGCTATTGCTATTATTATTATTATTATTATTATTATTATTATTATTATTATTATTATTATTATTATTATTATTATTATTATTATTATTATTATTATTATTATTATTATTATTATTATTATTATTATTATTATTATTATTATTATTATTATTATTATGATGATGATGATTCTGAGTATCATTATCATCATCATTATCATTATCATTATTATCCAGAAGAAGTAACCCTATTTTAGCAGTAAGGTATGTTAGGGTTCTAGTTACAAAAACACATAAATACAAAGATCAAAATAACAGAACATGATAATAATTATAACATTTTAAAAATTTGGCCAATAAAGTACTCAAAGGCTGAAGTGCAACATTTTTTAAGGAATACATTAAACAATGGTGTTTGAAGAGCTGTATTACAATATGAAAAGTGTTAAATAAGATTATATCTCTTTTTGGAATGAAGATCACATCTAAATATTAAGTGTTCAACACTTTCACATTTACAGAGATATCCATCAGGAGAGTCTATATGAAATCTTTGAAAGTAAGTTTTAAATTTCCCATGTCCGGTAGCAAACTGGGTCAAAATAAAATTAGGTGAAAAGTACTTGCAGTTTACACTGTCATTAACAGTAGGAAAAATAAATTTCGAGTGATTTGACCTTTATGCTATTTATCCAAGTGCTGTTCCATGTTTCAAAAATGTCTTTTTTCAATGTTTTTTTTAACAAATGTGATTGTAGACCCTTTAAAACTGAATTCCTTTTGGGATAGAGCATTACGCTTAGCAATTTCATCTGCCCTTTCATTTCCATGTATACCCATATGGCCTCTAACCCATTTGATACACATGTGACTGGTGTTTATTACAATATCGTTCCTTATTTTGGTAGCAAGTGAATATGTAGGGTATTTATGTTCAATAATACTGACAGATGCCTGCAAATCACTGTGTATACATGCACTATAGTTATTACTGTGGCACCACTCCACTGAAATAATCTGTAATTAAAATAGTACAAGTGTAAGTAAATATATATAATGTCTTTTGACCTTAGAAAATTTAAAATTCTGTTAAAAATTAATACATTGTTTTCAAATAAATGTTTAACTGCATATATTAAAAGCAAATGCACAAAACTTATGAATCTTGCACATGTTGAAATCAGTTTGATTTCTGAAAATGTAATAGGGAAGTTTTTTGGCCATATTACATTAGTAAGAATACTTGCAACTTAATATTTAATGTTAAATAAGAAGCATGAAATTAGCTAGAATAGTTTTCATTTAATAGTATTTATACCATAATTTATAGAACAACTATAAATTCTGTTCTATCTCTCACCGCTTTGAATTATCTATTATTAATCTGAAGCCGTTATTTATGGTTGGCCCCAAACAAAGGTTGTTTGTAAATTTTGAAGTGTTTGCTTAGAATTAAAAGAAAAAAAGTTAAAATGTTTGTGTAGTGAAGTATAAGAATAGTTATTGATGGAAGAAAAACAAACGACATGTGCAATTAAAGGTGAAAGAATTGACATGTAACTAATTATAGAGTGTTTATTAGGGGGACAAAATAAACATCCAGATGAGGCTACTAGAAATTTTCTCTCTTGGTGAGGAAGACGTATATCAGAGAAAGTTATGTAAAGTTGTATTTTTCAATTTATTAGTTGTGTTTGTGAAGTCAATAACAATCTTTATAATAATACAAGTGTTATCATGTGTGATTGGAGGAATTTAGTAAAAGTGACGTCAAAATTAATCATAAAAACTATTTGTAGTCAGTTTATTGACGAGTAAGTGATGAGTGTCAATAAACCGACTACAAATAGTTTCTATGACAAGTGTTATTTCACTAATTTATGAGAAACAAAAACATTGATCCCAGACCTCGTGCTGAAGAAATCTTTTGTGTTTGCCGACTGCAGTTAAGTTGGGTAAAAAAAAGTTTAACTTCATTATCAAACTGGCGTATATTACAAAGTGGTCACAACATAACAATGGTGCAAATTGTAAAATAAAATATTGCATATATATATATATATATATATATATATATATATATATATATATATATATATATATATATATTATTGCAAATGGCATTTCAATGTGTAACAAATTGAAAAATGGAAAATTATATAAATTACTACAACTCTGAATATTAAGCTGCCATACTCTACAACTTTGTTTCCTGAGAATTCCAGCATATGATCTGTAGTATGTTTATGCTCTGTAAGAAAACAATTCCACTGTCACTTGCACAAAGTTACTGTAAACTGTTGGTCTAGTGGCTCAGTTGGTTAGGCACTGGCCTACTGATGTTTAGGTTGCAGGTTAAAACCTGGTCATGACCAATGATTTTTAAGTGTGCTTAAAAGCAACAATGTCAGCAGATTTATTGGCAAATAAAGGAACTTCTACAGGATGAAATTCTGGCACACCAGAGACACTGATATGATCCTCGTAATTGACAGCTTTGTTAACAAACAAAATATTATTATTACTATACTCTGTCTGAAAACAATTTTGTTGTACGCATACGGGAGAAAGACAGAGACACTCTTAACAGAACACTCTTAGGCTGCTGACTAGTGGAGGAAAATTCATGGATGTTTTTAGAGACAGTAATTGAATGATAAAAAAAATCAGTAAGGAAATTTTTGTGTTCAACCTGTTCTGAAGAACCAAAATGATTCTCTTATCATCAAGTATGAACATTAATTGAAAAAACAATTTGAAGTAATTAACATTAATAACATAATTAACATTCTCCAATGTTAAATCATATCGAACGATGAATTTAGTGAGTGGAATAATCCTCAAATGAGCCTAAGTTACCTGACATTAGTTATCTGCCATTCATCTTCCAGAATAAGGGAAATCTCCAGAAAGGGACTTTATAACTCCACCCTTACTGAGATTAGAACGTGCGACCTCTTAAACATGAGGCAGACATGCTAGCACATATGCTATAAAGAAGGGCATTTAATAATTAACCAATAAATCAAACATTTCTATTTCTCAGTATCTTATAATTAGGCGCCATTTTTATCACTCATATAAACACTGCAAGAGGAGCCATTAAAAAGATACTCCATAAAAACATTTTCCAAAAGACTAAGTTTATTATCGTCATCATCATTATGTAAAATCTCGGTCAGAGTGAGTTACCTGGATCAGGTTTTCCGGGATTTTTCCTTATCTAGTAAGATGAATGTCCGGTAACTAAGCTCTATGGACGCTGGGCTCATTTTAGCCTCATTTCATTCATCGTCCGATATGACTTAACGTTTTAGGACGTAGGTAAATTTAGAAAAAAAAAAAAAAAAAAACACGCACGCACACATACCCGTTGGTGTGGTACCGCGGAAGAAGAGCTTTCCGCAATAATCTCTTTAATGGGGAAGTCCTCCACACATTAGGGAAGGAAGAAAAAGAAGCTTACCATGGCCTCCATTCATATTCTGTCTCCAATACACTGCAAGGCCAAATACAATGCTTAAGAAACGCCTTAAGAATTTAATTACCATTTTCCGCGGGTTTCAAATTAATGTTCTATGTTTAACATTGTCTAATTTTATCTAAGCATGATAGCATTTTGCAAGCAACAAGGAACTGCGTATGTCTACAATTAATTGTTGATCTTGATTAGAAAAAGTATCGAAAGAAAACAAAACGACGATGTTGGAACTTCAACACAACTGCTTAGAAGTAAAAAGACAAAGGAGCATTTTGAGCTGACCTTGAAGGAACGGGTCAAAGATACAGTAGATTTTTAAAAGAAGACACGTTATAGCCATCAACTTCTCCATGTGAAAAGGTGCAACGTTGCCAAGAAACAGGTAGCAAAATTAAAAAGTTTACCCTCTCAAAACTCGAAGTAAACAAGCATTCCAGTTTATCTCACGTTAGCAAAAACAAGCATATAGACTTTATCCTACTTTAAGAGCAAAAGTAGTTTCTTCTTAATGCAAATTCACTTATTCTTCTTAATGTTGCGCCTTCACAGATGCTATTCTGTATCGGTTATTATTGAAAGTAAATATGTAATAAATCAATTTGTAAATAGCCATAATTATTATACTACCCTGTCGTCTTCAAGTTTTTGTTCTGAATTTGTTTATAAAATCTCTAAGCGTTTTCTAATATCAGCTGCCTGTTATTTATTTTTGAACTCAAATCCCAGATCATGGAGTACTTTGCTTATCCTCAAATAGATCTGTTTCTTTAAAAGAACTGAGCTTATCCTCAAATAGCTCTGCTTCTTTAAGAGGCGAAAGAAATTTTTGTGGTAGAAGCTCCTTTTATGTAAATAGCCACAGAAGAACCTTCTTAGGCACCTAATTGAAAACTGTCTATAATTGTGTGACTGGGGATACTTACTCATGGTCTCTTTCCCAGGAGTTACAATTCATGGACCGAACTGTACCTGCTTCATTTTAAAGATTCCACAAATGGTCACCCACCTCATTTATTTTAAGAGCATGTGCAGTCTTTTCCTCGTGTGATTGAATAGAACTAGAGGTTCATTGTGAAGGAACATATTCTCCTCTTCCAGTTCGAAGAATTCGCTAAGAACACAAAAATGCTTTAGCATGGCTATGCAATTTAACACCCCAAAAGATATTTGTGTTGGCCGTAATCCACTTTTACTTCTATCTCCAATTCTTGCTTCCATAGCTACGTATTTTGATAAGGGGTTTAACGAAGTAGGCTAACAACGAAACGCAAATTACGTACAGGCAACAAGTTATCTGCATATGATACACTGGTGTAGCCAATGTGCCAACCTCTGTCTACGATTTCATATCAATGACCTGCCTCTGTTACCCTCTCCCCCCGTTTGCTATACGTCTGTTAGGTATCTTTTTAAAAATCAAACTGTCGAATTCAGTTATGATCTCGTATTAAAGTATACTATTTTCTGAGTTTAACTAATACCGTTCTGGCCGCCAGTATGCTTCCTCCGCATACAAATTTTCCATTCCACATGAACAGTTTAAGCATTTGAAATGGTTTGGTCACGTTCGCCGATGGGTAAAGAGAGGATCTCAAAACAGGCTTGACAAACTAGAGTGGAGGTAAGGAAACCAAGGGGAAGGTCCAGACATTCCCGGGAAGATTGGACTGAAGGCAGTAGCAAGGCGTGACTTCCAAAGCGGGGGAATCTCCAAGTAATAATTTTCATTAAAATAAGAGAGAATAATGACTCAAAGAACTAAGGCTACTCTTTAGTACTCTTTCTATTGTACAGTCACACGCAAGTCCTTCTTACATTGCAAGACTAGTCACACTACAAGCAGACAGTGTGACCCCTCTCCATTCAGACGTTCCAATTTTTTCTATAGTTGGCGCACACCACCTGAATTGTTCATCTAACATGGAGAAAAGTATGCAATTCACACACTTCTGCTAATAACTTAAAACTTCACCAGAATTTCCTTTTTGTCATCACTAGGGCCCGGAAGTTGTTGACCTAAAACTTATCTAAAAATGAGCTATAAAATGCCCTTAAAATATAGCAAATGCACATAAAATGTAAAAAAAAAAAAAAAAAAAAAAAAAAAAAAAAAAATGACCTAACAAAAATTAACAATTTCTTTCATAATAAATTAATAAGTATCACAAACAAATAATGAATATATTGTTCGAATAACCACATTTTAAAATTAACTTTCTTAGTAAACAATGCAATTATTGCTACTAAATAATAAATAAATTCAAAATTCATCAGGTCATTTTCAATTTTATAAAATATTAAAAAATAAGTTACTGTACCCATTAGGCAAGTTAGCGTTGCAGTTCACCATCATGGTCATATTGAAGTTATCAAAAGTAAAGGAACGGCGGTTGTCAGCTAAAAGTGTTTTATATAACATTTTTGTAGGTAACTTTTATGCAAATTTGATTAATCTGGAATTGTACGACCAGTGTGACATTCAAGAAATCTAGTAATTTGGAATTACTTTTTTTCCTAGCGGAATATTGGCATTAACAAACACTTCAAATAATTCATAGAAGGAAGATATCTTGTTACTTGGCGTAGAAACCGTTTCTTTTAACAGTAACTGAGACGATTGTCTTTTTTTTTTTTTTTTTTCACATTTTGAAGTGCTCGCAAATGTTTTTTCCGCACATGTTGTACGGTGAACCGTTTGTTTGCAGCGACTTTAATTTCGCACACTTTACAGAACAATACAATCCCATCAGTAGAGAATACGTTTCCGCCAAGCTCTGAAACATACTGTTTCAAACAGGACGCAATTGACTGTTT
This sequence comes from Mantis religiosa, assembly GCA_030765055.1. Taxonomy (NCBI): domain Eukaryota; kingdom Metazoa; phylum Arthropoda; class Insecta; order Mantodea; family Mantidae; genus Mantis; species Mantis religiosa. The sequence continues at coordinate 124,134,639 of CM060953.1, read as the reverse complement.
TTGTTTCAGCATTTCAATTCTACAACATTACACACCTCACAAACTACTCTCTTACTGCTACACTTCTAGCTCCTGAAGTCCTGACTGATGCAATCTACAGGTATTGCATAATGTAATCGGCGATTCCTCGAATTGATGCGTCATAAATTCACCAGCACTGTTAGGACGCTGACTGTGTTAATTACTTAAAAGGTTACAATTTCATAAAAGATTATGATATAAATGAAAATTTAATCACAGATTATTTTAAAATCCCCTCAAAAGCCCATGGATCAGGGTCAAGTCGGCTACGGGAATCAAACCCGGGCCTCCCGAATGCGGGCTACAGATGAAAATGCCCAATAAATTTGTAAGAAAGAAAGAAAATGACCGGAAAATGCATCTAAATGTTAAAAAAATTACTTTATTATAAAAATGTGGTAAAAATGTATTTTGTTGACCTATAAAAACCATATATATCTAACGTATTTGATCCAGAATGCACTTAATTTCCAATAACCATCGTCTATGACTACTCAGAAAAACGATGTCTTTTCATCAAAATCCGGGCCCTAGTCATCACTATTATCAATTTACGCAAATTATTATTGCTAATGCTATTGAAATATACTTACAGTTGTATTTAAAAGCGATACATGAAACAAAACCAAAATAGACTTTTCTTCACACACTATAGAGGCTTTACCAGGCCTTTACTGACAAAATCTGTCAAGTGCTTCCTAACTACCGAAGCGTTGCAGTTACATCCGTAAACCTAAGAATCAAGTTATGAATGCATGAACAGAGGAATATTCCGGATTGAATGAGTTCACGGAACCGGTCACTCGGGCTTAAACAGCTGTCAAGTTGTCTGCAGCACCGCGGATACTCGCGAATAAATATTGAAAAAAATATATATATCCAGAATAAATGAAATATAGTTTGGCATAATTTTGTTTCTTCTTTTTCTACTGAAATTCTTTGGGAAGCAGCGTTTCGCCACTGATTGAAGGAAAAGACTGGATATGAAAGGAGCAAAACAGCTTGCAAGGAATCGTATGGAGTGGAAGGCTCTTTTAAAAACCTCAATATCAGATGGTACAAGAGTATCGACTAAGAAATATAAGCAGTAGCTCCCACAGAACACTTACCCATGTCGCAGCGCGCCAAGAAAATTTAATTTATATTTACAAGAATGCTTGATTCAAAAAGGAAGATAAAATAAAAGCATCATATCTGCATAAACAGACACCTTACAACTACTTGTTTTATATAAGTTAATTATAGAAGTCGTTCAAAAGCATCACTTCACACTTGTGTAAATGCCTTTAAAAAGTGTCAATTGCCATTTTTTAAATTCTGAGCTTTCTTAAACCTGCGTTTGTACCCTCAAACCGACAGCAACAAGGCAAATATTACCTGTAATGTTTGACGAAGTAGTTCTGAAATATTTTCCACCGTGCCAAGAGTCTGAGATGAACCCGCGAAACCTGAACTGATAGGTAAAGGTGAGGAAGAGCTCAACAAACTTATCGCAGTATTTTCCAAATGGAACTTGTTTTCCCTTGTTCAGAATAGGAAGATCAGAGGAAGATATCGCCTAGTGGTTGTACGAAATAAATGTTAATGGACTTTGGTTTCACTCGTATGTGTGTTATATGAATTCTGATTACCTAATTAGCAAAATATGTTATTTGCAAGTGAGATGTTGAATTAAACCCCACAAAGCATGTTAAGGTTACTGTACTTTAATATTGTTCAACATTGACGTTGTAACTTAACTTACCACCCAAACCACCCAGCAATCAATACCAGAGGAACTAGGAATTTTTAGTGTCCTGTTAGTTAACGTGTTAATTTGCAAAGATTAACCCGTTTTACGTCATTGATATGGCACCAACTGCTCTTATCTAGTAGTTTTCTGGGTTTTCTCGATTTAAAGTTGAGCATATTGATATACAAAATTTAGCGTTCACATGACTGGTTACTAATATCAATATAATCTATTTTCAGGATTCAAAAATGGTACCAATATTACAGTATATGAATCGTCATGTGTAATGAAAGCTTTCTCTTATACGCTATATTCGTATTTATTTAAATAAAGCAGTCACAAAGCAGTAATATAAAGAAAGTGACAGTTAGTGTGCTGTTACTAATTGTCATACCATCCTCACAGACTTTTATGTCGTTAGCCAATCAGAGTTCTACACATCCTATGTTGTCTGCCAGATAATAGCTATGGCGGCGTTCAGGATATCATTTGTGTTGATGATACATTTTATTAGTTACTTAGTTGTTTTGGCAGGGTAAGTATTCCAACGCACAGCAAAAATTGATAGCGTAGGAAACATTACTAGCTTGAAATTAATAGTTATTGTTGCCAGTACGATTTTCTGGAACATCTCCCATGTTCAGTGCCGGTGCAGGGTCACATAACCAAAATATCTGGTGCAACCTTTAAATGATTATTACTATTAGCTGCCTTTTTCATTTCAAAAATTAATATAAAGCGATATTTTTATTTCAGGCGTGATTTCTATGCGATTTTGGGCGTACCCAGAAATGCCAATACTAATCAAATAAAAAAAGCTTATCGAACGTTAGCGAAAGAACTCCATCCAGACAAAAATCCGGATGATCCTGAAGCATCTAAAAAGTTCCAGGACCTAGGAGCAGCATATGAAGTTTTATCAGACTCCGAAAAACGTGAAACCTATGATCGTTGTGGTGAAGAATGTCTGAAAAAGGACGGAATGATGAATGGGGCAGATCCTTTTGCAAGTTTCTTTGGAGATTTTGGTTTTAGTTTTGGCGGAAGCTCTAATAGCCAGCAAGAAACCCCCAGAGGAGCTGATATTGTGATGGACTTATATGTTACACTGGAGGAGCTCTATACTGGCAATTTTGTGGAGGTGTGTATAGTAGCTAAGTGTTTGACTTTTTTCTGCCCATATTTATTTCATAATTCACTATCTGAAATGTGCAAAAAAGTTTTTGTATAGTGTGTTTCATTGTCATTTAAAACATGATTTTCTATTACAGCATATCCATGTTATAGATCCTTTTTATAAGAATTGTTAGACTTCTTTCACATTGTGCAAGGAAAACATAAAATTTATGTGTGATTTTTAAAAAACTAATTATAAATATTTTAAAGTATTTTTACGAGAAATGTCAGATTTGATAATGACTCGAGACCAAAGCAAAGGGCTTAAGAATTCCATTCATATTGTTAAGCTAACAGTGGAAAGCATGTTAACTTGTGTTATCACTTATTGCATATTCATAAGTATGTCATAGTTTAGTGTACCATCAATATAAAAATTCTTCTGTCTGAGAAAGAATTGTTGCCTGATTAGGTAACTCGCAACAAACCTGTTATGAAAGCTGCATCAGGCACAAGAAAATGTAATTGCCGCCAAGAAATGGTGACTAGACATCTTGGTCCAGGCCGATTCCAAATGATGCAGCAGACTGTATGTGATGAGTGTCCAAATGTCAAGTAAGTATCTCTAAAAATAGATACTAATATATTATATCCACATTTTAAGTATGGAATACATAATTAATAACAGTGCTGTATATTAAAATAACTAGGCTGAAAGTTAGCAAAAGCAGCAAATATCACTGAAGGTGATGTATATATAATGATTTAAGCCATCTTGTAGTTACATTTTTCTTGTAAAAACCTTATAAAAATTGATTATAAAGTAGGCTTTCCTTATTGAAGAAAAATTGTTTTGTGCTAGATGTGTTAGTATAAGCAGTATAGTGTAAAAGAATACAAGTCCGTACTTAATTGATGGAAATTACTCATTTCTTCACACTAGCCTTATATAGGTTAAGGTATTGGATTGATGGAGTCGACATGAAAAATATAATGCTACGGTCGGGATTTGAACCACGGATCTACTGGACAGAAACCAGTAGATCCATGGTTCAAATCCTGGCCGTGGCATTATATTTTTCATGTCGACTCTATCAATACAAGTCCTTATGTTCACATTTGATTAACATGTGTCCTCAAATTTTAATAAATATCTAAATGTGCTGTCTTCCAAGGTTTGAAAATGGTATATAACCTGCAGCTTTTAGCAGTGAAATAATTATTGGAATTATAGTAATTTTGAGATAATTGTAGAAGATAACATTTTGAATCTTATCAGTTTCATTGACCACTTTTTTTGGAAGAAGATAAATTGTATATGCTTTCATTTTGTAATATTTCTTTTGGTCTTTTGAAATAATTGCTTCCATTAAATCAATGGTATCAGTGTTTTTCTCATGCAATTCATTTTCTGCTCTCTTATCTTGATTAAATCCTGTTGTAGTATGTTCAGATCCCCAAATACTGTCCCCATCTGGAGATTGGAATGGAGGACTATTATCCTGAACTGTTTTATGTAAGGAAATAATAAATAATGTATCAAAATTGAATTTTTTTGAGTTTAACCACAAAAACTATCATAATTGAACATTTCAATGTCCAGTCCAAATATTGGGGTTACAAAGATACCTATCCTGCAGGGAACAGCAGAAGACTAGTTACATTCCAATGTGGAATTAATTTTCAATGAAGTCGGTATTGGTTCAACATATAATCCACATCATTTATTTGTTTCATCTGACTTAACAGGAATGTCACATAATATTTGTGAAAGTATGGGCTCCAACCATTGAGCAACAATTGCTAACATAACAATGAGCAAAAACAAGACAAAATTTAAAATTAAAAGCTCTTGGAATTTTAAAAAAGCTATTTGAAAGGATAACTATTAGAATTAGAAAAATTAGTGCCCTGCATGATCAAAACTAATAGCATTCCTTCTAACAAAATTAATAATCTCTGCAAACTTCTACTGCATACTACAAAAGATACATCCCTAAAGGAAGAGTTGAAAATTATAAATCCTTTTGATCTAAAGATTTAGAGACCTTAAACATGAGCATAAATTGGCTAGAAAGTTAGCTGTAACTAACAAGGATACCGAAAATATCCTCAGCTGGAAAATCAAAACAACAAAATTTAAATGGAAAATTTTCTGTTCAAAGAGGAACTCCTATAATGAATGGAAGGTACTGACTATAGTAAAGATTATATATTGTGACTTTGTGGGTTCGTGGAATAAAAAGTCCAATTACACCACTCAACAATGTTCTTTATTTCTACCGACTTACAGTTTAACACTTGCCAATTACACAAAATTACTTGCTGCACACAGTTACAATTTACCAGTTCGTCCGTTACAACTTCACTAGTACTCGCGATTACATAAACTCCGATGCACGCACAGTCTTGTCATTCACAATCCTTTCGTTCATTAACACGTCACTGACTAACTCTTCTTACACCAAGAACTGTCCTCATTCACTAACCAACTGATTGACCAACTCAAACCAACGACTGACTGACTACACCAAAACCAACTCAACAACTGACTGACTGCGTCTGTCTGTAACCCTCTTTATATCGGAATATCGCCGGTTTCTAGTGACCAGGAGAATGTTCCAGACTCCGTAATTTCTGGAACCAGGTGGGCAGAAACGGACGGCCCACTGATGTTTTTCCTCCCAACCACTGCCTGTCAAATACTACAAGACAAACGAGGGGAAGGTGTGGCTAATGCGGTCCTCCCCCCTGCATTCCGTTCCCAGCTGGTTACAGGGTGCTCCAATGCTCCCGTTACACTGCTCCCTCCTCAAAGCTGTTCGCCCACGAACAGCCCCATCGTAGCGTGCGAGGCGGTCCAGGTGTACCACCAGGATCTGCCCGGAGTCTGAGCCAGAAGTAGCGCTGCCGTAGTTTGTGAATCATTCGGTTCGCTCCCAGGTGTCCTCCTGAAGTACCGGCGTGCACTTCCTCCAAGATTTCCGGGACCTTACTCCGGGGAAGTACCAACTGTCCTCTCTGCGCCTTCCCATCGGGTGACTCCCATATCCGGAACAGCACGCCCTCTCTCGTCTTCAACGAGTCCCATTTTGCCCAGTGCGACTTGTAGGTGGCGCTCCTCGGTGCGATGTCCTCCCAGGTCGGTCTCGTCCCTGCGTCCACTTCCCTCAAGAGTGGCCCCAAGTCTGCGTCCGCCAGCTGCTCCCTCCTCAGGCCTGCGCTATCCCAGCCTTCAGCAGGCACTGCCACAACTACTCGGACTGCTGCGGCACGCTCCTTCTCTTCCACTCTTGTGCGCTCATGGCCGTCCTGGATCTGCGGTAGGACACCTCCAATGCAATGATCGCTGGCGTCGGTGTCCACAATGAAGGCGCCACCCGGTTGTGGGAAACCCAAAATTGAAGCACTGCACAGGGTCCCCTTCGGGTGCTGGAAAGCGTCTTCGGCGTCCTCCGTCCACACATAAGGCCGGTTTTCCTCCGTCAGGCGGGTGAGGGGTTTTGCGATGTTGTCGGCCTTTTCCTCTAAATCATTAAGGCGGTCGTCTACTTGACCCTTCCGTTTGCCCAGGTTCGCGACGTCATCCCTCACGCCGGCCAAACGTTCCTCAAACTTTGCGGCGAGAGCCTCGTTCGCCGCCTTCATTTCCGTGGCCAGACTGCCGTTCGCTGCTCTCATTTCTGTGGTTAACTCGGCCTTCATTTGTTGCATCTTCTCGGTGATGTTCTCCCTAGCCGTCCTGATTAGTTTCAGTTCCGCGGCCAGGTTATTTCTAGTCTCCAGCTTCTCTGTTAGGCTGTTCTTTGCCGCTTCTGTTTTTGCAGCGAGGTTTTCAGTTGCCGTCTTCATTTCTCTCAGTTCCGCTAAAATCTTTTCTAATGCTGCCTCCATTGTTGTAATGTTCGGTGATGTTGTTTTCCCGCTTCCTGACACCAGTGTGACTTTGTGTTTATCCCACTTCTGACGCCAGTGTGACTTTGTGGGTTCGTGGAATAAAAAGTCCAATTACACCACTCAACAATGTTCTTTATTTCTACCGACTTACAGTTTAACACTTGCCAATTACACAAAATTACTTGCTGCACACAGTTACAATTTACCAGTTCGTCCGTTACAACTTCACTAGTACTCGCGATTACATAAACTCCGATGCACGCACAGTCTTGTCATTCACAATCCTTTCGTTCATTAACACGTCACTGACTAACTCTTCTTACACCAAGAACTGTCCTCATTCACTAACCAACTGATTGACCAACTCAAACCAACGACTGACTGACTACACCAAAACCAACTCAACAACTGACTGACTGCGTCTGTCTGTAACCCTCTTTATATCGGAATATCGCCGGTTTCTAGTGACCAGGAGAATGTTCCAGACTCCGTAATTTCTGGAACCAGGTGGGCAGAAACGGACGGCCCACTGATGTTTTTCCTCCCAACCACTGCCTGTCAAATACTACAAGACAAACGAGGGGAAGGTGTGGCTAATGCGGTCCTCCCCCCTGCATTCCGTTCCCAGCTGGTTACAGGGTGCTCCAATGCTCCCGTTACACTATATATATATATATATATATATATATATATATATATATATATATATACACACACACAAGGGTAAGTCCCAGGCCTCACAATAATAAAAAACAAAACCACACATTTAAAGAAAAATGTTTCTTTCTCATAATCTCCAGAAAGACTAATTCATTTGTAATATCAGTGTTCTAATTTAATTAAACCATCTCTGTAGTACATTTTATCATGGTCCTCAAAATACTGTTTACAGCATCAATGACCTCGTTGCTGTGAAATCTTCGTCCTCCAAGAAATTTTTTGAAGTTCGGGAACAAATGGTAGTCACTGTGTGCTTGATCTGGCAAATATGGTGGATGTTCAAGCAATTTGAAATTTAATTAGCACATTTTTCCCATTGCAATGACTGAACAATGAGCCCTGAGCATTGTCATGAAGAAATAAGATTTTTTCTTTGCCCAATGAGGTCTTTTTCTTCATCTCATCATTCAAACGTTACAGTAAACTTGCATGGTAGTCACCAATGATACTTTTATCCTTTTTCAAGTAATCAATAAAAATAATTCCCTGTGCATCCCAGAGAACACTTTCCATAACCTTGTTAGTTGATAAAATTGACTTTGCCTTTTTTGGAGTTGGTTCACCTGGTGCAATCCACTGTTTTGACTGTGATTTACTTTCTGGAGTGTAGTGGTGTACTCATATTCAAGTTTCATTCATGTATATAAGCCGTCTGAAAAATTCACTGGGATTTTTATGGTAGAGCTCCAAATTCCTAACAAACAGTTTTTCTTTGCAACTTTTGATCAGATGTCAATAAATGCGGCACTCAACTTGCACAGATCTTATGAAAGCCCAAAACATTGCTTAAAATATTACCTGCGTGTTCTTTTGATATGTTTAAAGCTTCTTCTATCTCAAACAACTTCAACAGGCGGTCTTCCAGTACTAAACGATGAATTTTTTCATGATTTCTGGAGTTGTGACTTCCTCAGGGCATCCAGAATGAGGCTCATCACTAGTGCTCGTAGTCCCATTTTAAACTCTGCAATCCACCTTTTAGTCACTGTATGTGAAGGGGCAGAGTACTTCAATGTACCGTCCATTTCCTCCTTTATTTCTTTGGGCATTAAGCTTTTCAAATGGAAGATTTAATCACTGTTTGTTTTTCCAAAACCTCCATTTTTGTGAAACATCTACACTTGTCTTGTTTAAAATGCTGTCATTCAAAAACTAAACAAGCTAATGACCTGTAACTATGGAGACAAGCTAGTGTAGAGTTAAACTATATGATGCTATCCATCAAACTGACCCAGTGGCACCATCTCAGTGTAAGGCCTGGGACTTACCAGCTGATCCTCGTGTGTGTATGCATATATATATATATATATACAGAGAGAGAGAGAGTAATTAAAATATAACCAAAAAATTGTCAATGCATTTAAAAGAAATTTTACATCATATAAATTCCAAGAATATAAAAAAAGCTTAAGAACATAAAGAAGGAAATAAAGAAAAATCTAAAAAGTAAACTTCATTTAACTTCAACAGAAGAAATGTTTTAACTTGATATAGAAGCTTCTGAACTTGATATAGCTATTTTTAAAACATCTAATAGCAAAGCTCTAGGATCAGACAAAATTCATCCATAATTCATAACAAATTAGGGTAAAAAGCTGAAACCACATTAGTACTTCTACAATCATGTCTGAAAATCTGTTTCATCGAATTGGAAAAACTATTATTACCCGAATACTCAAAGGAGGTAAATCAGCAAATGACATTATAAACCCATATCATTAATCAGTGTTTGAAAAAATATGGAAAGAATAATTTCAGCAAGATTAAAATGGTATCTTGAACACTACAATCTTCGATCACCCTGCAAAGCTGACTTCTGGAAAAATCATATGAACAGTGAACAGCTAATTAAACTCAGTCAAGAAGTTAAAAGGAATTTAATATAAAAGAAAATAATTTAGCCATACGTACTAATCTGATATCTGTGTATGTCACACCTTATGGTGGTGTAATCTTATCAAGAAGCTATAGCAAATGGGAATTAAAGATAATAGGCTTAATTGGTTATTAGGATTTGTCTCGGAAAGGTATTGTGCAATTTCTTATGGTTCAGCATTATCAAAATTCAATAAAACCAACTTGGTTTACCTCAGGTGATAGCACTTAGCACCACTCAATTCAATATCTATGTAAATGATTAGCCCAAACAACTCCAACCAACAGGCATGACACTGCATTGTAGCGTGCCTCGGTGGCGTAGATGGTAGCATGTCTGCCTCACATTCAAGAGGTCCCAAGTTTGATTCTCAGTTAGGGTGAGTTACCTGGATAAGGTTTTTTCCAGGGTATTCCCTTATCCTGAAAGACAAATGTCGGGTAGCTGTAAGTTCCATGGACCCCGGACTCATTTGAGCAGCATTTCACCCATTTTATTCATCGTCCGATATGACTTAACGTTGATTACAAAACAAACAAAAAAACCTGCATTGTATATAGATGACTTAGTAATTTGGAAATCTAATCGAGATAAACTTGAAATTTTAAAGTCAAATGTTCAAAATTCTGTGAATATAGTTAAACAGTAGTGTTCTAAAAACTTCATGAAAGTAAATACTGCGAAAAATAACTTTCAGATCTTTTCCCTAAAAAAGAAACATCCAAAATTAGCTTAAGTTATGATAATACCCAGAACAGAAAATGCTCAATATCTTGAAATATTGTGTGACAAAAAATTCTCATGGGAAAAAAGATATTGAAAAAATCAAAGATAAAGCAACCAACCATTTTAAGATATTAAGAAGACTTGCAGAAACTAAATGGGGTTAAGGTCTACGTTAAATATTACATATAATACAGATAAGAGGTCTGTTCAAAAAATTCCAAAACTTTTTCCACGATGTTTTTGTACTCTTACCTTTTACTTATTGTGCATGGTCTCCTTCAAAATACTCTCCTTGATAATTTATACACCACTCTCATTGTCATTCCTATTTCTGGAAGCAGTCTTGGCACACATCTTGCTCACGTTCAAGTTTCCCTTATCCTGAAAGATGAATGTCGGGTAACTCTAAGCTCCATGTACCCCGGATGCATTGAGCATCATTTCACCCATTTCATTCATCGTCCGATATGACTAAATGTTGGAGGACGTAAATTACAAAACAAACAACTACACATCTTGCTGGATCGTGTGAAGTGCTGTCAGCAAATTTTCTTCTATCATCTATCCTTCCAAACTCTTCATCCTCTCAATGGGGTTTTCAACCTTAGAAATGGAAAAAAAAAGTCTGCAGTGGCCAGGTCTGGAGAGTATGGAGCAGCACAGTGATTTTGTTTTTTGTCTAATAATGGCACACCAACTGGGATAAATGTGTGGATGCGACATCGAGCTGCAAGAGGCGTAGGTGTTGTAACTCGTCCCAATAATACCATTGATTAACAGTTTGTCTCTGTGAGACAAATTCAGATGAACTAACCCTTCAAAGTGAAAGAAAACTATCAACATGACTTTGACATTTGACCTGATAAGCTCTTTTTTCGTCTTGGAAGAACCCTTCCCACTAACCCTTCAAAATGAAAGAAAACTATCAACATGACTTTGACATTTGACCTGATAAGCTCTTTTTTCGTCTTGGAAGAACCCTTCCCAACTGATTGAACCTTGGTATTTATAGCAGGACTGCAGATCAGCATCTCGTCACCAGTTAAGATTCTCTTAAGGAACATGTCGTTTTCATTTGCATGATCCAAAAGCCTTTGCGAGGTAATGGTCTTTCTGGTTTTGACTATGAGCCATGGGATGAACTTGGTGGCAACACCGTGCACTCCAAGATGCTGTGTCCGGGTGCCATGACATGATCCAACTGAAATGTTGCATTCTACTGCAATGTCTTGGACAGTCAGTCTTTGATTGGCATGTACAATTTTGTTGACATTCCTTACATGAGCATCTTAAGTAGATGTCAAAGGTCATCTGGATAAATGGTCATCTTTAATGGCCTGATACAGCTTAAGCACTCATCACTGTAGGCTTCCTGCATCATTTGGTGTGTCTCTGTAAAGGTTTTTGTGAGTTTCGTGGAAAATTTAATGCAGACATGTTGCTCTTCTAATTCTGTCATCTCAAAATTCTCAAGCTGTGCGACATAACATTCTACCATACAGCACTGAACAATAACAGACATATAATAATGAAATTTCCAGCAGTTATGTATTAAACACAGGTGTGTACAGAGATGACAACCAATTTCGCTCCAACATCCATTGGCGCAAAATTACGAATGTTCCAGAATTTTTTGAACAGACTTAAGTTCTGATAGCAATATAACCAACTTTCATAATACTTGAACACACCCAATATCAAGCTCTTTTGTTAATTATTGTTGCTTTTAAAACTACTGCAATGATCTTATGAGCATTTACGTGTAATACATGTATGAAAATTTAGAAATGCCAACTGTTTTAACAAATGAAAAACTGAGATTTCCAAAGAATAAAAAATTGATAAAATACCACACTCTTACCTTCAGTTTTTTGGTAATTTACATCCTTCAATGTTCAGTCATATCGGATGATGAATGGAATGGATGAAATGATGCTCAATTGAGCCCAGCGTCCATAGAGCTTAGTTAATCAACATTCGTCTTTCAGGATAAGGGAAAACCCTGGAGAAAACCTTATACAGATAAGTCACCCTGACTGAGATTCTAACTCAGGACCTCTTGAACGTGAGGCAGACATGCTACCACCACGCTACCGAGGTGGGCTACCTTCAGTTTGAATACTCAATTAGGCTTCATACAGAAAGTTCAACAAATAAGAAATAATTATCCATCTGAAGTAGAAACTCTAAAAAAGATAATTCATCTATAGAAGCTAAAGCATATGCTCTTGAAACGATAAATATAAGATATCCAGAAGATGAATGGACTCGCTTTAGAAATGGCTCTTTCCAACCAAGAAGCTACCTGTAAATTCTTTCTTCCTATGAGCATGTTGAGAAATATTTCACAAGTTTTGATGCAATTTATACTTCCTTACAAAATCCATTTGCCTGGACAAATAAGCTTTCTGATATAATTGTCCTATCGGATTCCATAGCAGCTATTCAGGCTGTTGATTCAACTCACTGCACTAAAATGGAAAAAATAAATGGAATTCATAATATGATTAAATGTCTCCAAATTTTAAATAAATATATAGCTTTCCAATGGAAAGCCTTTTGTGAAATTTCTTTGAATGAGAAAGTGGATATGTTGGCCAAGAAGGATTCCAAAATTGCTCAAACAATGAAACAAAATATCTCCTATGAAACAGTTAAAAGATTAATTAAAAACATTTACAAATTCAAGTATTACAAATGTCTTACTTCCCATGAAGATATTAATTGGAAGGGTCTCCAAAATAAACCTAAAGCAATTCTAGATCTACCTAGAAAATCATTTGTTGCAATGTTCAGATTAATCACAGGCCATGATTAAGAGGGCATTTATTTAGGATTGGATTAATGAGTTCCCCACAGCAAAGATGACTTAATAAACTTTGATCACCAAACTGTGTGTGAAATTTTCAAAACTCAAAAAGATCCAGTGTCTAAATACTGGGAAAAAAAGAAGAATGATTTTATTATCAAATTCTGAGCATTAGATACACATTTTGCATCTTTAGACTTCTCTTTGGTACAGTTTTTACCTAATACAGAAGTTCCCAACAAGTGTTTAATAAGACATAGACAAAACTGGTAAATTAAGCAAGTAAATATCACACAGTCTGTAACAATTCTCAAGGTTGCAGTTCAAGCTGTCCCAGAGCAATAATTATTGTGTCTACTGGCAGCCCCATCTCAGTAGATTTACTGGCATGTAAAATTGTAGAAGTCTGGAAGACCAGCCACATAGATATGATCCTGGCAATTTACATTCTCAGCAAAAATATATGCATTTATTTATTCCATGGAGAAACACAATCTTCTCTTTTAATTAAAAATTAATCTCTCAAAATTATCTCATATAAAGTTATTGGCACATTTTAGTATTGAAGTCAACAAAAAATCAGAGGAAATAAAGCAAAGCTTTCTTAGGTACATGTTACTAAAATGTTTTTCAAATAAGTGTAATACTAATATTGTACCATTATAAAGGGGTCTAAGTCTACTGGTTTGCTGTGTTCTGCTTTCCTGATTGCTGAATTCCCACCGCTCATATATATTGCTTGGAATAAATTATTTGCTGCTTTTGGCTTATTGTTTTGTAATTTCAACATGTTAGCATTTTCATACCCAAACCTTGTGAATGCTATTTTGTGTTTTAGCAATTTAGGAATTGAAACTAGAAGCTTTCTTGCAGCTGAAGTACTTTTCATTGGTGAAATAATTATCAAAATTGGTTGAATGCTTTCGAGATTGACCCTTCCACAACACATACTCTTTTTCTCTCTTTACGTTCCAGTGTAGGTAATGATGTGATCTAAACCTGGTGTGTGGGAAGAAAATCTGTGCCTTCCTTCTTACTCCTCTTTCTTTCTTTTTTGATTCTAATGCATAAAAGGAGGTTGTCTGTAAAAGTTATTTTCTTAGTTTGTTGCTGTGACAAAAGATCAATGTTCCTGACTAGCATACAAAGGGACTCAGGAGAATTGATTTGCAGTTTATATAGTTATATGGGATAATACTTCATTCTCATGCAGCACAATGCAATGGCAAATCATGTAGTATCCTTTTTTTCTAGTATGATCTTGGTTGAGCAATGCTTGCCACTTAGTACTTAGCCTAAGGTGTATCAGACCACTTTTGTCTAAAGCTCTTATCATTTCATCACAAACTGGTTTTGAAGATTTGTTTATGTACTGTATATATAAGTAAAAGCCCTTAGCTTATATAAATATCTAAAATGTTTAATTTTAGGTTAGTAAATGAGGAGCGCACCCTGGAAATTGAAATAGAGCCTGGCATGGTTGATGGACAAGAAACGAGATTTGTAGCAGAGGGTGAACCACATCTAGATGGTGATCCTGGTGACCTCGTTCTCAAAATACGGACTATGCCACATTCAACATTTGAACGAAGGGGTGATGACCTCTATACAAATGTAACGTTATCTCTTCAAGATGCTCTTACTGGTTTTAACATGGAAATTGAACATTTAGATGGACACAAAGTACAAGTTTCTCGTGATAAGGTGACGTGGCCAGGAGCAAGAATACGAAAGAAAGGTGAAGGCATGCCAAACTACCACAATAATAATCTCCATGGTACCCTTTATATTACTTTTGACATTGACTTCCCTAAAACTGAATTTTCAGAAGAAGACAAGAAAGGTAAGTAATTATTTTCTGTATGATCATCATTATTAACTTGAAACATCTAAATGCAAAGTCTACCAAGTCCAAATTGGAGAGGGGAAAAACAGTAGAAGAGAGACCTATGCCTTCCATGTTGTTTTTATTATACCAATAACCTGAAGGATTTGGACGTCACAACTGAAAATAAAATAAATGTGCTGCTATAAGTAAATAAGGATTTGTGTTTGGACTAGTGGCTTTTGGTTGAAACAAAATGCAAATCTTAATACAAGATTCTGTGATACAGTTAAAGGAGTTTAATGAGTGATTTTGGTTAGTAATGAATTCTGGCAATACAAAGCTTTATATTTAAAAGTTGAACAGCATCCTTCATGAATAATTAATATGCAATTCACCAAAAAGAGGTTTTGTCAGTTTTACTCTTCATTTAGACATTCATTTTTTTAACTCTTTGGTCAGGCACATATTCTCTCCCCTCTCTTCACAGGCAGGTAATAGTGACTTGCTGCAGTATCTTTTAACATAATATGCTTTGTGGTTTTGATCATAGGATATAATTGCCTAATTTTATTTCACTACAACAAACATTAACCTAAAAAAAATGAGATAATAGCATATTTGTAAAATGGACCCACGTTTCCAGTTGCTAGGATTGCTTTTTTGCTTATAATCTTGGCCTGGATTGTATCAATTTGTATATGAGTAAAATTTTTGTCTAATCTTCATTTCATTTTGAAAAAATATATATCAACTAATTTATGTGCTACAAATTGATGGATTTATTCATCTATTTATCATTGCAGTAATATTGAATATGTTAACATGGTAATTCTATTTACAGTATTTTATTATTTATTACTATATGCTTTAATGGTTCAGTGTTCAACACTTCGCCAGTACAAGAAACATTTGTGATAAAGATACCAGTAATTACATAAATTATTAGGGATAGTAGTATAATAAGAGTAATCTCATGTAAAATAACAGTGATGAGAATATATGATAAAATCATATAAGTAGTGATCTAGTTTTACAATTACAGTGCCACCATAAACTAGTTCACACTATGAAAGCTATCTCTCAATAACATTTGTTTCAAAGGTATCTTGAAATGTTGTATGGGTTTTAAGCTTTTTAAATTGGTTGGCAGTTTATTATGTAGGGCTGCTGCAGAAAATCTATCCCCTTTGGAAAAGAACATAGTTCTATGTGATGTGGTTCTTACATTTTTTTTGTTCGTGGTGTCATGATTGTGTATTTAGTTACTTTTAGTATGTGTGTATGTGTAGTGTTTATCGCCCGCTTTTACTACATACGGCACCACAGACGGTGACACTGATGATACATGAGGTGAAGATGGAGCACCGGTGGAATGAGATGCCGGGGGAAACCGGAGGTCCCGGAGAAAACCCGCCCCAGCGCCGTGTTGTCCACCACAAATCTCACTTTGTGGTCACCTGGGATCAAACCCGGGCCGCCTTGGTGAGAGCCAAGCAGTCTAACCACTGAGCCACGGCACGGCCGTAGTTACTTTTAGTGAAGTTTCTATAATTTTGTTTTGTTTGACATAAGTATCAGGTAGTTAAATTATAATCAAACCTGCTCATGGCCTCTCTCTACTGTGCAAGATGGCCATGTCACCAGAGAACTTAATGCCAGCAGAGACGCACTAGAATTCTCACCTTAAAATACATGTTGGAAATGTTGACCTTCTGCTCTCAAGCAGGCAGCATATCTCATGTAAATATTCTCCCTCACTCTCAGAAGCTGAACAGTATGTATTCTTGTGATTTCTTGCACAATGTTTTCCCTAAGTTCCTGTAATGTATGAAGATTAGAACGATACACTTTGTCTTTTTAAAAGCCCCTTAAAAGTCAAAACTCATTAGTTCAGGAGAACACTAATTATTCTGTCATCAAACACTTCTCTTAATGCATTTAATGATTTAATGCTGTTGCAGAATCTTGGTAGAATTAATCATTCAAACTAATCATAGTTTCTCTTATGTCGAGCGATTGAAAATGGCCTCAGAATTAACTTCTGATATTGCTGTGCATTTAATGTTTCATAAAGAATATGGGCCTTATTATTCTTTTAGTGCTTATTGCACCCCACTCCAATTTTCTGATCATAATGAGACATTTCATTCAGTAGCACAGGTTTTTCTGAAGCCCAGTATTGACTGTTGTGAGTATTCAAACGTCCAGTTAAATGAAATCAAGATTCATCAGTGAAAAAACAAATGCCCTGGGTCAATGAGACCCCTCTCTAGGATTGCAAAAATCAGTTATAATAATTTACACGTTTAGCAGGATCATTTGGCTTTAATGCTTGCACACATGTATGGCAATAGGGCTTTAGTTTCAACAGACATTGTATTGTTTCCATCCTCATACACTACAGGAACTTTAAGGAAAGCATTGTGCAAGAAATGACACATATATGTGCTGCTAAGCTTCGGAGAGTGAGCGAGAATATTTGCATGAGATATGCTGCCTGTTTGAATACAGGTCAACATTTCCAGCATTATAAATAGGGGTAGTGATATTTAGCATTTTGAAATCAGAAATTTGGCATTTTAATTTTTACATTTAGCATTTTGTAGCATTTATGCATTTCCAATTTAGCTTTTTATAGAATTTTGAAAAAAGTTTAATTAAGTTAATTTTTTTAAATGATGAATATTAATTTTTTTTTCTTTTTTTTGCTTGTTCCATTTATACCCCGCCTTTAACTACTATGATCATATCGGCGGCCGTTCTCCTTTGGAACATACCGAAGGTGTTAACTCGTTATCTTTGGTTTTTAATCATTACATCACGCACACATTCACACTCTCATTCATACTTCCAGACTCTGGGAAAGATGGGGAATTATCTTGGCCGGAGAAAAATCCCCACCCCCACTGCCGGGAATTGAACCCGGGACCCCTAGCACGGTAGGCAGGTGCTCTACCGACTGAGCTACGGGGCCAGCCTAATATTATTTATATGAGATTTAAAACACATTTATGGAGGTTATTAATGACAGTGAGTTAAAAGTGAATAAATTGTCAATTTATTTTACATTAATATAGGTTAAAGCAATACACAGAAATATAGAACAAGCTGATACAGGCTAAAGCATACATGACACAGAAAATATAAATCCATTCTGATGTAAAACAATAAAAAGAAATTGCACAAAATTGACCTATGCCATAACTCATAAGTTTATGATTCAGTAATGCTGTTGAATGAAAGTAGTGAACATATTTCAAGATTCTGTTCTGTCATTTGAGTCCTCATGTTACAATCAAATTATATTTACTGAAATATCTTTCAGCATCTACGCTGTTGCAGAGCAATGGTGGGATAGTAAGCTAATTTAGTGGGAAGGGCTGCTTTCCACATTCCAGAAGAGTGGTCACTTAATTTACAACTTTCTAAACAGGCAAAGGTTCCACAGACTCTTCAGTTAAAGTTTCCAAAAGAAAAAGCATTGGAAAAAAATAATTACTTGGAAAATCTTCAATATCACATTTTGAGTCAATTTTTCACTTTACCGCGCTATATTGCACTTGCAAAAAATCACCACCCCTAATTATAAGGTAAGAATTCTAGTCTGCTTCTACTGGCATAAGTTCCCTGGTGAGTGCCAACCGTCTTGCGCAGTAGAGACAGGCTGTGAGTAGGTTCAATTATAATTTAAGTACCCTATACATGTACAGATTTGGTAAAGTTAATAGTTTGTTTCTTTAAAAAATTTCTGCGTGAGTTATATTTCCCTGTTGACATGATGCATTTTAAAATCTTTTTTGAATTTTGAATATTAAGTGACTATCTCTACTTCTTCCCCAGAGTATTATACCATTCCTCGCAAGATTTTCTGTATATGCAAAGTATAAGGTTCTTATGTCATTGCTGTTTAACTCATCTTTTATTGTTCTTAGTGAAAAGGAGAATTTATTCAGCTTTACTAATAATTTTTGTATGCAAGTTCCCCAACCTAAATGTTGATCCAGCCAGATTCCCAGAAATTTTGGTTCTGTCACATAACAGTGTTATATAGTTCGACTTCAAATACCCCAGGATTTTTATTTCGTTTGTAGCAGAATTAAATTGCTGCTGATTTGTTTTCTATTTATAAAGCAATTTGTTTGCAGCAAACCAAGTTTAAATTTCACTAATTACATGTCTTACATTTTCATGTTGCATGATTATACTGACATGTTACAACTATGCAAAAAAATATGCCAAAGTGCATATGTAAGATACTGACTTTTGTGTGCGTGTATAATTTATGTCCTCCAATGTGAAGTCATATGGGACGATGAATGGAATGGGTGAACGATGCTCAAATGAAGCCAGGGTTCATAGAGCTTACAGTTACCCGACATTCGTCTTCAGGATAAGGGAAAACTCTGGAAAAAGCCTTATCCAGGTAACTCACCCTGACCGAGATTCGAACTCGGGACCCCTTGATTTTGAGACATGCTATCATCTACACTACTGAGGCAGCCAAATGATGACTGTAATTGGCTCTTATGGTTTTTAGTTTAAAGGAATTATTTTAATTTATGCTTTTAGTGTACAATGAGGGGTTTTAGATGCTAATAATAAGAAATTTAATAATATATAGAGTTCTTCATTGTATATATAAATATATATATGCAGCTCAAAAATAAAAAAAAATGGACTTGGTGGGTTTTGTATCTAGATGCCTGAGTTTTTTATTCTGACAGATTAATTTGGTTTCTTTTTTTATTTACTAGAACACTAATTTTATGACTTTCAAACTGTCCTTTTTATAAAACTTTGTATACTTTTTCATTTGTACAGCCCCACTTCTTTAGTCATATTAGGAGTTTTAACTGATATATCTGATGGTTTTATTTTGCTGAAATTATAGTGTCTCTTAATGTTGATTTTGTAGTTTAACATTAAACACACATACACAGATTTTCATGTTCACATACATATATAGTTCCAGACTTTGTGGAGGATAGAGAATGATTCTGGTTAAGAAATAATGGCCCAACCCAATTGGGAGTCAAACCAGGAACCTATGCGACGAGAACCAGAATGCTGACCACAAGACAGTAAAGGCAGTCTAAAAAGTTAATATTGAGACTGAGTTAGTTTCTATTGTGTATAAAGGCCATACATTTCTGTAAAAATTATGCTGTTTGCTCATGTTCTTATATACACTTCATAGAATGAGAAAGCAACAAATAAATAGCCTTTTGTGGTAAGGCGAGCATAATGCCTCTTACTGAGGATCCAATTTCTAATCTCAATTGCCCTAAGATGATTCATTACTTTTTTTTTTATTTGGGGATTGGCCTTTGTTCTTATGATGTATTTCAGGTAACTTTAGTGGTCTGAGATTATATATATATATATATATATATATATATATATATATATATATATATATATATATATATATAGTGGCTTTGTGGGTTCGTGAAATTAAGAGTCCAATTGCACAAACTCAAAATGTTCTTTATTTCCACCGAATTATAGCTGGAACACTTGCCGATTACATAGAATTACGTAGCGTACACAATTACAATCCACCAGTTCGTCTGTCACAGGTCCACTCCACACTCACAATTACATACAACTCCTCTGATACACGTACACAGTCTTCCAGTCCGTTCGCTAGCACTGCACTATTCACGACTGCTCGCCAAGAACTGAACTGACTTGTCCACTGCATCCCTTATATATGCAGATCACTGTGTCTGGAAGTTTTGCGGCTCAGTAAATCATCCCGTTGGTTCCAGATGTCAGGGGAAGGGGAAAGAGACAGTACAGTGGCTTAGTGATGCTTTTCCAACCATCCCCTCGGTTAGCGCCACAAGATAAATGGGTAGGCATGGCCTGAATTCCTCCTGTCCCCTACCCAGCTGTCAGTTGGTCGTGCCTTCCGATAATTGGTTGACAATGTATATATAGTGTATTGGGTATATGATAGAGGAGAACCCTCAAAGACTGCTGATCTGCAAGAGATCTACTATAGCTAACACCCATAGAAGAGGATGAAGTGAGGAATTACAGAAGGCAGACAGTCCACAGAGACATACTGAAGTCCCTAACAGTTCCGAGCTGAAAGATACATGTTACTATTGAAGATGAACAACCAATCGACCAAACAGCCCTCTGAGATAGTATATAACTGGAAGTTATTTCTGGGCTGCTTTGCGGTGGTCTGCTGGAGTTTGAATTTCCAGATATTTTCAGTGGCATGGTTATAGTCTCCTCAGAGAAGTTCATGGAGCGTCTGAAGTGCCAACTATCTGAGCTGCTGTATTTATACCCTTAGTGGCCTCTGCTGGTTGGTCCAGATGGCAGGCAAATGGAGGTAGGGTGCACGCTTCATTCCAGATGTTGCTTCCCTCTGATTGGTTCGTTTTGATTTCTCCTGTTTTGCGCTGTTTCTGGTGTTCAGTGAAAGGATGCCAGTTGCGGTTGATTTTCAAGGCTTCTTCTTTCGCACTGAAATTATAAGGATGTTTATAAATTTCAATAGCATCGTGTTGTAGCTGGGCATGGTAGTGTGTCATGGATGACAGAATGCTCGTGTCCTGGAACTTAATGATGTGTTTGCCCTCAGCCTCAATAGCGTGTTGGGCAACTGCAGACTTACCTGTTTGGCTTAAATGGCAGCTTCTTTTGTTTTCGGTCAGTCTGATGTTGATACTGTGCTGTGTAGTTCCAATGTAAATGGAACCATAGAAATAGGGAATACGGTATACATCAGCTGATGAAAGAGGTTCCCGAGTATCTTAAGCAAAATGTAGTAGATTGCTGAGTTGTTTGGTGGGCTTAAAAACAGTCTTGACACCATGTCACTGCAGTATTGTTCAATATGGTAAGTGACATTCTTGAAGAATGTCAGGAAAACTGTGCCTTTGTATTTGGGTTTGTTTGCTTTTTTGTGAGGCAGGTTTTGTTTTGGCAGAATGGCATGCTCTTTTGACTTGAAATGAATAGCCATAAGATAACAAGGCTGTTCCAGGTGGCCCTCTAATGTCCACAAGGACTACTCTTTCCTTTGAGCAATCATACATGCCATCCATGTGGCACTGCATATGCCATGAAAGTAGAAACAAGATGATGAAACATGGTGCTATTCATAGAATCTGAAACCAAACAACAATCAAGCCAGTCGAAGACATCACCACCTCATCAAAAAAGTGCTCATCAAGGCAGATCAAGGCAGTTTGTTCACTATGTCTTGACAGTGGATGAAAATGCAGACGATATGAGCATTGCAAAATTAGCAGTATTTACTTGTTGTACACATGATTACACAGTAAATGAGTATATATAGGGTCCAGTACACTTGAAAGATGCCACTGTAGGGAAATAACATTTATGCCCGATTTCACCAACAGATGTTAAGACTTAACACGAGTTTAGCAATAGTTAAAACAAAAATTGCATTTCACCAACAAGTGTTAGCGTAACACTCATGTTAAATCTCTTGTTAAATTAACACGCCAGATTTCTGATGTTAAGTCCTTAACAATTGTAAATAGTCAAGGTGGCTAGCATGAACTCAGCTGTTGATGTCGATTTGCTATATTTAAGACGGTCTAAATGGCATTCATAATCAGAGTATGGCCTATGAGGAGAAATGATTTTGAGGAGCTATCCGAAGAAAATTTTTTACGGAGATATAGACTGTCGAAACATGTTGCTATGAAGGTTACTGCGGAAGTACAAGAGAGGTTAGAACATGCATCGAAAGGAACTTGTCAATCTCGCCTTTGCTTCAAGTATCAATAACCTTGCGATTTTATAATTCACTGAATTATGTGGATAATACATTGTCCACCTCCCGTCTTGAAACGTTTAGTCACATGTTCTTCTTCGCACCTCGTTTTAAATTTACGTAATAATGAGTTAGAATATGCATCAAAAGGAATATGCTGATCTCGCCTTTGCTTCAAGTATTATTAACTTTGCGATTTTATAATTCACTGAATTATGTGGATAATACACTGTCCACCTCCTGTCTTGAAACTTTTAAGGCCCTTGTCTTCACACCTCGTTTTAAATTTACATAATACTGAAAAGTTGTTTGGTGCTTGTAGCATTGGTACATGCATTTGAATTAAATTTGTTTCCAATATTTTCTCTGTGACATCTTTCTCTTTTACATTCACTGCATCTGTCCCCTTATTTTCCATGATATCCTTACACTTCGTCACCAATTCAATTAACAATTCTTTCTCCATTGATGAGAAATTTGTCTCACGGCTTTATTTATGATTTTGTTAATCCACCATTTTTCAGCTTGTGCAAACAAAAATGAAAACAAAAGCGCATTGCAGTACGTTCAGAAAATAAAGCGACTCATCCATAGCCTTCTATAGCTGTGATATTTACGAGTTTCTTGGCGTTAACACGGTTTGTTAACATTTTCAGAAAACAGGTTGATGAAATGCAAGAAATTTAACATTAGTGTTAGCGCTGCGACAATTGTTATGTTACATTTGTTAACGTTGATTTTAACATCTGTTGGTGAAATTGGGCATTAGTGGTATTAAAAGGCTGTAGACAAATATGATTTGAAATAGGATAATCTTACCTATTGGAAAGCAGAGCATCCGCTCTCCAAGCTAAGAAACGTGGATTCATAGTCAGATTGAAGAAATATTTGAAAGACATGGAAGAGTAGATTAAGTATCCATTCAATTTATTCATCCCCTATATTTCATACAGAGAATACATAAACACAATACTCACAGACAAAGGTGCATGTATACTTTGTTACATTAACAGTGAATAAATCTATCTAACTAAACATCATCATCAGCATGTCCATTACTGGAAACTGGTTTTGATCTGCCCTAAATATCTAAGTCGTGCTTGTCATAGTAATCAGTTTTACATAGCTTAGACACTCCCATATGGCAATTACGGCCTTCAGGGTAACCTTTTTTTCATCCATATGATCCAAATACATAGGATACGTCAACAGGTTTAACAAATACAATCTGTACATAACAGTATTAAAATAATAAAATATAATAAAATATGCAGAGGGTACCTTTACTATTTAAGCTTTAATTTAACCTTTTATACTCATCTATAGAGTAGACTGGGTTTTCTACAAGGTACTTTTTAATTGCTTTAAGTTTAAATTTTTCTTCTGTTATCTGTTTTATTTGATTCGGTAAATGATTGTACAATTCTTTAGATTTATTTTCTATATTTTTGTTACTTAATGTTCCTCTTAATCTGTTTAAGAAATAATTTTGTTTTGTTCTTGTGTTATGTGTATGTATGTACATGTTTTTATTTTGGTTGCTAGAATTTTTTGTTACGTATTTAATGCACTCATATATATACAATGCTGTAAATGTTAATATATTTAATGTTTTATAGACATTTCTACACGAATCCTTCCTTTTTAATCTACAAATTATTCTGATGGCATATTTCTGGAGTCTTAATATTCTTACCATTGCTTTTTTCTGTACATTTCCCCATAATACCACCCCATAGCATAAATGAGAGTGTATGACTGCATAGTAAATTTGCTTTAGAGTTTCTCTATCCATTTGTTGTGCTGCCTGTTTTAAAATATATAGCCCCATATTTATTTTCTTTACTACTTTTTCAATGTGTTGTTTCCAATTTAGTTTGTTATCTATTATTAGTCCAAGGAAGTTAGTTTTTGTTACTTCGAGTATTTTTTTATTATCTAATGTTAGTTGCATATGTGATTGTGTTTCTTTGTTTAAGGTGATTTGCATCCATTCTGTTTTGCTTGTATTTATTACCATGCCTAGTTTTCCTAACTCACTACTAATTTTTTCAAGTATAAGATTGGATTTATTTTGTACTTCACTTTCCGTTTTTCCATTCACTATGATTGTGGTGTCATCGGCATATCCAATGGCCAATTCCCCTGCATCTACTACTGTTTTGAATATACTGTTTATATATATAAGGAATAAATAGGGCCCAAGTTTTGAGCCTTGGGGTACACCGTAAGTTATTTTCTTAAATGAGGATCTAATTTTGTCCAATTTACCATTTGAATTATGTATAATTTCCACACACTGCTCCCTGTCCTGAAGATATGATTTCAGCCAATCTAATGGTATGCCTCTTATCCCATAATTTTCTATTTTGGTAATTAGTTGATTTATGTTTACGCAATCAAAAGCTTTTGTCAGATCCAGAAAAATTGCCACTATATGTTCTTTCCTGTTTAATGCATTTATAATGATGTCATTTCCTTTACATATTGCCTGTACAGTTGATTTCTTTTTTTGAAAACCGAATTGATAGTCTGAAATTATTTTATATTTCCTACAAAAACCTTGTAACTGATCTAGAAATAGTCCTTCTATTATTTTTGAAAAACTTGAGCACAATGTTATAGGTCTATAATTTTCTAATGCTAGTTTTGACAATTTTTTCTTATATATTGGTCTAACTATTACTTTTTTTAGTGCTTTAGGAAATGTTCCTGTTATAAATGATTGATTACTTATATATGTAATTACATCAGCAAGTTCGTATTTACAGTACTTTAACATTTCATTTGTGAATTCATCTAATCCACACGAGCGTTTACATTTTAAGGCGTTTATCTGTTTTAAAGTTTCCTCACATGTTACTTCACGTAATACCATTGAGTTAGAAATACTGTTCTCAAATTTTTGATCAGACTGGCACTTTATGACACCTAAGGTCTTTACTACATTGATGTAATAATCATTAAATTTCTCTGTTAAGGTTATTGGGTTCTCTATTTGTTTATTTTCAATCTCAATGCAAATATTTTCTTCCCATTTTTGTTTTGTTTCTTTGTGTAATGATTTTATAATATTCCATGTTGCTTTGGTTTTATTTTCTGCATTTTGTATCAGTATTTTATTGTGTTGCACTTTTGCTTCGTGTATTACTTTATTAAGAGTCTCTCCGTATTTTTCGATATAATGGTATGATTTATGATCTAGTTTTGTGTGTTTCAGGCTATTTAGAAACTGCATACATCTTTTAGATATAGTTATACCTTTGGTAGCCCAGTTTTCACACTGTTTTAGCTTTCCCTTTACCCTACGTTTAGGCATTACTGTATCTAGACATTTTTCTATATTTTTAGCAAAACTTCCATATTTTTCATTAATATTAGATTTTTCGTATATCTCAAGCCATTTTGTTTCTTTGAAATAGTTTCTTAATATTTCTAGGGTGTTTTTGTTTACTTTTCTTTTAAATTCTACCAGATTGTTTATTTTATTTTTTATTTTACCTAATATTTTACTATCTACTAGTTGGCCATAGTGGTCACTTATTCCGTTTCTTATTATTTTAGTTTCATAACATTCCTTGTTTAAATTTGATATCATGAGGTCAACACATGTCGCAGAGCTTCTAGTTACCCTTGTTGGTTCAGTCTCAGTCAGAGTAAGATTATTTCTGTCTAGCATTTCTAACAATAACCTTTTCTTTTTATTTTCTATTAATACGTCTATATTGAAGTCACCTATTACTATGGTGTCCCTCTTTTTATTTGTGGTGCTATTTAGACATTCTTCCAATCTTTGGAGAAAGGTATCTTTTTTTGCATTTGGAGGACTGTATACCCCTATTACTAACAGATTTCTGTTTTTTAACATTATTTCTACGGCTGCGAGTTCACTGCACATTTCGTTGCAGAAATTTTTACAGTCTATCTCTTTGTATTTAATCCCATGCTTTACATAAATTACTACCCCTCCACTTTTATGTTTTTCCCTACAGAAGCTAGACCCTACTGTATAATTTTCATAATTATTTACATTTATTTCGTCTATTTTCAGCCCATGTTCTGTAAATATTAGTACATCTGGTTGCATATTTACTATATTCTGCTCTATTAGAACCCTTTTGTTTGTAATACTTTGAACATTTTGATGAAATAGGCTAAAATTATTACGTTTCTTTCCTACCATCAAAGTTTTATTTAAAATGTGTGCCTCTTGAGTAATATTATTTGTACGATCATTTACCTTATCTCTATTTAAGTATTTACACGCCTTTATTGTCCCGTCAAAATTCTTTGTACCCCCTGCTTCTAATTGTTCCATCGTATGATCTATCAGGAGACACTCTGGCCAAAAGAAACAACCATTGTTTCTAAACAGTATTAAATCATATGGTTTGAAATATTAATAATTTTGAGCATTGTTAGGAGATTACAATACAAATATTATTATCTTCTGTACTTCTGTAACTTTTGGTGGATCATAGAAAAAATAGGCTATTTGACTTTTTTAAATCTATAATCACATTACTGTAGATATGTGTGCTCTTTTACTTAGAAGCACATTTCACAATATGTGATAGGAGGAAGATGCTGTTGTTACAAGTTTTTCAATTTTGCATCCTTCTAAATTTGTAGTGTATTTGCTCCTAATAGAATCCCAGGAGTGAACCTAGAGAGATAGTATTCGCGTCTTTGCTTGTGCAGGTATTGCTTTTGAAAATCTGGATCTCACCATAAACATTTTTCGCTTCTGAGTTTTTTTTTAATTTACGTTCTCCAATGTTAAGTAATATTGTACAATGAATGAAATGGATGAAATGATTACCAAATGAGTCCAGGGTCAATAGAGCTTAGAGTTACCAGATATTTATCTTTCAGGATAAGGGAAAATCCCGAAAAAAACTTATCCAGGTAACTCACCCTGACCAAGATTCGAACTCAGGACCTCTTGAGTGTGAGCAGACTCTACCATCTATGCTACCAAGGCGAGCTCTGAGTGTTTCTGTTTATAGCATGACATGTTATAATAAAATTTATTATGCTAATGAAATTGTGAATATATAATTGACCGTCATTCCTGGGCTATTAAATGCATTATAAAGTTGTAATAATAATAGTAATAATAATAAAGATAAAAATTATCATCGTATTCTTAAAAATGTGAAATAAATACAATTTACCCAAAAGTCTGTGGTAGGACTAATACATTAGCATTGTAAGACTTTACTACACACTTTATGAGGTGGAAGAGAAAAACATTTCTGGATCTATATTTTAAACCCATTCTGCAGACATATGCATTAGCTATCTACACTATTTCTGTACTTTATATTGCACTACCAATAGGTGCAGCCACAATATCTACTGGTTAAACCACTCAACGCTCACCTAGGCAGCCCAGGTTGAAGTGAGATTTGTAGTGGACAATATGGCACTAGAGTGAGTTTTCTCCGGAATCTCTGGTTTCCCCCACCATTTCATTCTGCTGATGCTCCATCTACATCTCATGTATCATCAATTGTACCACCTGTGGTGCCGCGTGTAGTAAAACTGGGTGTTAAACACTAAATATTTACACCATACACTGTTTCCATTGTTGCTTTACCCCTCAAGCCAAAATGCCACTATGGACTGTGGAAAATAATGGTATGGGTGATATTTGGAGAAAGAGAGAAACTAATTATAAAGGTTTTTGGAAAGGGGCTAGAATAAGATTTGAAGACATGGAGATCCAGAAACTGTTTAGTCAAATAACAGAGAAGAGATCACTTGTTTTCTATATTCAATTGAAAAATAGTTGGGGGAGGGAGAGGTATATAGATAGCACTAACAGTGAAGAAAGAAAGGGGTTAGCATGGTTAAGAGCAGGGATATGGAGATTAAGAGGTCAAAGAAATGGATACCCACAAGACGAGTGCCCATTGTGTGGAGATAAAGAGGATATAAAACATATATTGTTTGATTGTAAGGAAACAGAGATGTGGAGGAAAGAATGTCAAATATCAAAAATGAATAGGAGAATCAGCTTAATCAAGGTTTTAAGTAAAAATTATAATAACATAGGTCAGTTTTTAAGTAAGGTTAAAAACAAGTGGGTGTGGACTGTAAAAAGAGAGAAGGAATAATAAGTGACTATTCTGTAATAATACATATTGTAACATGTCTGTAAACATACTTAATGGACTGTCCTGTGTAGCAGTGGCCTGGGCCAAAACAGAGGGCAGTCCAAAAATTGTAAAAGCTTAGTACCTCAATAAATATTACATATTACATATTACATATTACTATGGACTGTGAACAATGGGTAGCAGATCTTGGTTTTCTCTGTGCTATTCAAGCATTCGTCACTAATTGAATTTTTGGATCAGACATCTCATCTATTTCAATTGTCTGCAAACTCATTGCCATGTTTATGAGGAAAGTCTGCAGAAGTATGTTGCAGTTTTGGAATATAAAAAATTGGCCTTGCTGCATCATGGTTTAAATATTTAAGAATAGTAGAAAACATTTTGTTCTTTTCCTGATTCCATTCTCTATCAAACCTACAAAAGCTGAAATAAGTTTCTCTGACAAAAGTAATAGATTTGCAAACAGAAGTATTGTTGAAACAGAAGGTATAATTCTAGTAGGTGCAGATGTTTTTTGAGTGTCAGATAACACTAATTATCTGCAATTGACATCAGTTGCAGTTACAGTTCAAGCCAGGTTTATATCAAGGTGTGTATGTGAGCAGCTCTTTTCTAAATTAAACATGGAAATTAAAATGCAGGTCACAAATAAGTAATGATAATTTACTAGCTCAATTACACGTGGCAACGTCAGTGTTCATTCCTCATTTCCATTAATTGATTTACCACAGGATAATACAAGGCTCCAACATCATCAGCACTAAAATAAATGCATCTGCTCTATGCCAAGTAAGCTGCAGAACCTAATGTCTTGGGGCTTATCTGCTGCTGATCTGGAGATTTTGAGAAGATTTTTTAACAGTGGATGTCAGAAAAGACCTGATTTGTGGCAGACAGAGGATTGATTTTTTCATCACAATACTGTATGAGCTCCCATGGTCATCTCGTGTGCCAGTTTTTAGCTGAATGATGCATGCTTCCCTTGCCATGTCCCTAACTCACCTGATCTAGCTCCATGTGACTTCTATATGTTTCTCTGAATGAAGAGGGGCATGAAGCAGTGTGACGGTATAGAACAGGTGAAAAGAAGACACGAGAGATACTGTCAGTTATCACAACAGACAACCTGTTTGAAAAATGTTTCCAGTAATGGAATCATAGATTAAAAAAATGTATTAAGTGTAACTGGCAATGCTTAAAAGATGATAAAGGTTGTTTTTCCAAAACAACAAAAGTGCATAGCTTGATTTTTTTTTTTTTTTTTTTTTTTTTTTTTATTTTATTGCAGGATATGGTGTTCCATTATTTACTGACATTGTTAGTACTTTCACTTGGGTATATTTGTTCCCGGATACAAAATAATTCTGGCTTTTTAAGATTTTTCTTTTAATATTAGATGTTCTGTTAGGGTTTTGAGTTTTTGACTTGAACTTTGCATCATTAAAAGGTAATTTTAGACATAGGTAATTTTAGTCTTTAGTATTACAGATTCTAACTGAGAAACAATCTCTAATTCATAAGATCTGTACACATATTTATATAAATTTCATGCTTTAACAAAAATATATAAATTTCTCATAAGCATTAATCAGATGCTTTAATATTGCACTTCATGTTACATTACCTATGCTTATTAATGTATTCTTGCTTCCTTACAGCTATCCAAAGCATCCTAAATCAGAGTCCTAGCAACAAAGTGTATAATGGTCTTCGTGGATTTTGACATTGAACTTTAAGTGATAAAAGTGCCCATGTTTGCAATGGAGTATGTGTTCTGTGATGCAACAGCAATATTTTCTGATGAAGAAAAGAGGCAGATATCATGACAAACCTATGATGGATAACCTTTCACTTATGTTTTGTGCGGTTGAAAGGTTTCGGTGTGTTTACACTGTTGAACAGTGTTCATTCCATGTGTACATTCACAGAAGTCGTGTACAAATTAGGGCTGGCAAAGACCTTTTTTATTGTTGTGGATAAAGAACTGTGCATTGTTATTTATTGTACTTTTTTCTTTGTAATTTATATCCAGTCTAAGTGATGTCAGACTGTATGACTAATTTTTTGCATTACTCAGCACCACCTCTTCACACTCACTTTATCATCTATCTAGGAAGGATTGCCACAAGTAGTTCAGGAAGAGAATAAAACAAGAGTTTTAAGAACTCTGAAGTCATATCCAATAGTGTAAGCCAACATTATTATGAAAAACAAAGAAAACAAGGCTGCAAGCAATTCACATTGATTATATAGATTATCTTGATACAAAACAGAAAAGAATACATTTTAAATAAAGAAAAGATGTAAAGATTCATATGAACATATTGTAATTTTTAAATAATACCAGGTTGAAACAGTGTAAAGTTAATTCATCCATACTGTAATATTTGTAAGAATGAATACAATGTTTAAAATTTGTTAAGCAATGTTTCTGGAAGCACTGTAAGAGTTGAATTTGTTAGGAATTAAAACTATTTCATGACCATGATCATGTCATTTTTGAGATAGAGCGTTGGAAGCATTGATAAACACACCAGGGGAATCACTGCCCAAGGAATTTTATGTCTTTGCAATCCAGTCTTTGCGGTCTGCTTTGCCAAAATGCATCTCCTTTTATTGTTGTCACACACTTATTTGTTCCTATACTTAGCCAATAAATATCAATTATTAAATGTTGCAAAAGTGAAAAGCTACAAAAGCCTAAAAAATGGCGGGTTGATACAGATCTGGAACACAAATTGATAGTTATGTGTGTTTCGAGGAATTTAGTAACAGTGACATCAAAATTAATCGTAAAAAAAGTAATTGTAGTCGGTTTATTGACACTCGTCACTTACTTTTTTATATTATTGGGAGACTAGTTTCAAAGGCCATTGCCTTTCCTAGTTGGAAAGAGGTTGAAAATGGAGGTAATGGCCTTGGAAACTATTCCCTCGATAATATAAAAAAGTAAGTGACGAGTGTCAATAAACCGACTGCAAATAAGTGTTTATGACAAATTGATAGTTTCATTACGTAATCTCTACAAAGGTTTAGTATGGTATAGTTATAGTATATTAATACACTTAAAATAGTAATGTGAACACAACAGGCAGCAATTGAACCTGATGCATTATGCTTTATTACATATTGAAATTTAATTGTTTGGTACCTAAGTTGAAGAGATTAACCTGATCTCATTATTAGGATTAGGATTTTGCATCTTTATTTTGGTTAGTCTCATTATGAGTTATGTACAAATCTACTAACCTTATTTGTTAGAGCAGTTTTTGCTAACTTTGTAGCATATCGCATATTTTTAGGATTTTTATTACATAATGTGCAGTTTTATGTACTTCAGGCAGTTTTATTGCATATGTATGCATTTTTAAATACATTTTAGATGCATATTGCCTCTATTTGTTTCTAAGAACAAGGGAACATTTCTGTTCTTTACATTTCATTTCTTAGTTAATTATTTTTCTTTATTCTTAACAGTACTAGATTACAATTACACTTTTCAGGAAAGCAGACAAAGACTCTTCCGCCTCTATGGATTCCCTAGTGACCAATTGTAAAATATATTTAACAAGTAGCAGCCTTGTAAGGACAGCTTTGAATGTACCAAGCTAGGCACATTCCTTAGCAGATGATTCATTGTATCTTCTGAATAGCAGGTGCAGATCAGGTGTCTTAAAACACAGAATAAAGAATTGATTTGTAGAATTAATCATGCCTCAAGTTAAGCAAATAGTGGCACATAAGTTAAAGAATTTTGTTTCATAATCAAGGTGAAAAAGTTTTCTCCACAGAAGGGAATATACTTTTCATTGAGGTTTGCAAAGTAAAAGTGGCAGATGAAAAGAAGTTTAGTATAGACCAACATGTGAAGAGAAAAACATAATCGAGGTCTGCAACTGCTTGAAGGTAAAAACATTGGACACAAAATGTTATTATTCTTCAGGTTCAATTGTCTTTGAGAGGGTGCGTGCGTGTGTTTTAAGGACTTTTCTTTGAAGAACTCTGGGAAGTATTCTTTTGTGCAGATACCCCATTGAACAAAGTGAATAATCCCATGTTACATGCCTTCCCAGAAAAGTATACTAGAAAAGTTTACACAATTCAGCTTTAAGAAAGAAGTATGTTTGCAGAAAAGAACATGCAGGAAATTAGACAAAAAGTGTCAGAAGAAAGCAATTGGATATGTAGTGTTGAAAGTACAGGCTTTTATGTGACAAATGTTGTGGAAGATGATAATTCAGGAGAATAATTCCTTATCAATCGTGAGCATTTAGAAAATATAAATTTTTCAATGAAAAGTTTGACAGTTCTATGGATTTTGTATATCCCAATGGCATTCAACATAACAATACACTCTTATTATTGACCGACATTGCACCAAACATGGCAAAAGCTGCTAATACTCTTAAATCTCTTCACTCAATGATGGTGCATAAAACATACCTAGCATTATCTGCACAGAGTTTCAGAGGCAGTTTCCTGAAGTTGGGCGGCTAATGGTATGCATCAAGTTAAGGCACCATCTTGAGTTGCAGCATTCAAGTGTGATGACCCTGATGTTCCCTTGCTTCTATCCACAGCTGTGACAGGATAGGAACCGGATAGAAGCATGCAACTAGAACTAGTATTGTGAGAACATAAAGGTAGTGAAAAAAATCATTCACACATGTGATAATAATGATGCAACCTCTATCAAATTTGCTCTAAACTTCTTTCAGACAGAAAACTTGCAGGTAATCTTTTGTAGATAGTAAAATTTTGGATCTCTACTTGGTGTTGTATCTTGCTTAAAAAAAGCTGAAGTTTGTGGAGCAGAGAGACTAGGAAAATGTAAATGGGAATCTTGGGAAAGTTGTAGCAAACAAATTAATGCTCATTTATTTAAAAATATTCCCTTTAATTGCAAATATACTGTGGATTGGTAACTTCTATCTAGAAGAATTACCGTGAGACTTAGAAGCAAGTGATACAGTTTACTTTAAATATACTGTCCAAGAGCAGGAAGCTTTGCTCTTCCAAGGAGCTTCTTATCAATGTATAGTTTTTCCCAAAACATGACAACTATGCCCCTCTCCTCTGTCAAGGGTGACGTTACTTTGTGGTTTGGGTTTACAAGATATGTATCTGCAGGAAATAAAAGAACCAGAATGGCTCCATTGCCTCTTGCCCTGTTTTTGATGCTCACTTTTGTTGGCTAATGGTTACAACCTGGAGACAAAGAAGAGCAGTTCCCTTTCAAAGTTGTCATGTTTTGGCAAAATTATACAAGGCCTTGTTAGCAGATACATTAGTCAAATAAAAATGAAGTTTTTTTCTTTCACAAGAATTAAAAAACATTTTCTAGAAGTATTTTTCGTGCTGAATTCAAATGTAATTTTAGGTTTTCTCCATCAGGCAGGAGTTTTTTGTCATATTTATTTGAATTTTTATAATATTCTAAAAAATTCCGTAACTAGCTATTTAACTCAAAATTATAACTACTCTTTAGTGTGAAAACAGCATCTATTAGCCATGTATTTTTTTAACATCAACCCAGATTCATTCAAATGAGTTTAGATCTTGGCTATAAGGTGGTAATCTAAGTACACTACGATCATGTGTTACTAGGTGGCATAGTACATATGACATATGTTTAAGTAACCAGGCTCTCATCCCTTCTTTCAAAGAGTTTGAGATAGGTGGTTTGCCTACCAAAGTGTTGTGGTAAGAAGCTTTGTCATAACTGTAACGGATTTAGGATACATATTAGGTATCAACGTGGTTTTGATCCACTTCATGTAATTTTCGGAATACATTTTCCGATGAAAATCTGTTTTTCTTTGTTAGCACTTGTGAAAGCTAAGGGTATTTTGAATGAAGTCGAATTTTCCACAAGCATGCATGAAGGCAAGTCATAACCCTTCAGTAACAGATGCCTGTAATTCTAACCCATTGTCATCACTCCACATTTTGGTTATTGTATGACTGCTGTGTACATATGACTCATCTTCATAAGCTATAATATGACCAGAATTTTACTTCCAGAGAAGAGTGAGGTATGTTTCCCCTTGAGATCGAGATCATATGTCATGTTTTTCTATTGAAATTGCCGCATTTGATTTTGTTTTGCCATTTGAATCCTATATTTTTATACTGCGACTTATACCATACCTTGGAAGTTTATGGTATCCTTCAGCCTGATCAGTCATCTGTGGGCTATATTTGTCCAAGCAGGTCATTCCTTGAATTACATTATTCAACAATCAAATGTTTACCTAAAGAAAAATAGTATTTAAGATTTTTGGTATGTCAATTTCAAAATCACAGCTATTTTTAGCTTTAGCTCCTGTTTTCAAGCTATATGTAGTTTCTGAAATAGTTCAGTTTTTAGCTCCCTTTATCTTGATATGAGTAATGTCGCTGAAATAGCAGGTAAATGCTGTGTTTCGATAGATTAAGATATGCCCATTCTGGTATGACATGTCGATCTTCACCACATCTGCAAAATATTGATCAGTGAACACTTGCTTTGTGTGGCATCACTATTTACTTCTAATGCTGTCTGATATAGCGTGCCATACTATTATGTGTTTCAAATGGGAAGGTGTTTGTCCTTGAGCGCCACTAGGTGAGCAACCAATCGGAGTCCTGCGGTATTGTATTGCATTCCCGCTAAGTGGTGTGTGACGAGCGCCAACCTAATCAATCTGTAGGAAATACTATTCGCGCTAAGACAAAATCAGATTTTGCCGAAACTGATCCATGAGGAAGGTAGAGAGTAATGTATCTAACATAACCATGAAAACCCCATATTTTTAGCTCAAATAGTTTTTCCTATACAAATAAATAAACCACTATTACCTGTATTATAACAATAAATCGCGACGTAAGCACTGTATTACTATCCTTATTGGCTGGTATGTATGCGTGTACGTATATTTGTAATTACTCAGAACTGAAACGTAAATGTACATGACGTGATAAAAGAATTACTTTGAATAATCCAATTCGAGCAAGAGGAAACAATCAATTTCCTGCTGCCCTGGCAGAACGTGTCTGGTCACAATTTATCTTTGTTTATGAATGGTTCGTAATCTCTATTTACTCTAGAGAGTTCAAAGTCGGTGTGTATGTATGTACATATACTTTTAATTACTCAGAACTGAAATTTAAACTACTGACATGACGGATAAAAGAATTACTATAAGTCAAGGTGTTACATTCGAGAAAGAGCAAACACTTCATTTCCTGTTAGCCTGTGGAATGCTGTATGCTTATGTTTATGAATGAATGCTGGATAAGAAGTGTTTATTTACTCTGGAGAGTTCAGATCAATATCATTCAGTTCTTTACACAACAGTAGAGTATTAGTTAAATAGTGCTATAGCTTCTTGCGGTGAATTTAGTGGCGAGTCAAAAAGGCAGGTATTGCGAAGTCAGGCTCGAAGTATTATTTTTAAGGTGTACACGTTCTTCAACAAATTTTCGGAAACAAACTAAAAATGAGTTATTGCAAAGAGTACTTCCGTTTCAAAACACGGAAAAAGTGTATCAGCTGGATCAACTTGCAATTGAAACAGGACACGAGGTAATACGCCTCCCACCTTACCACTGCCAATATAATCCAATTGAGTTGGTGTTGGCTCAAATAAAAAGGGGGATTGCAAACAGAAATAATTTTTTTAAACTGACGGACGTTAAACGATTTGTTCACGAAAAAATTGACAAGGTAACACAACAGGACTGAGAAGACTGCGTGAGGCATGCAGATTTTAAGAAAGAAATAGCACGTGATGAGATTTTGGAACCTATAATCATAAATTTGCAAGACTCAGACGATGAATACAATGACAATGACGAATTGTCTCTTAACGTAATTGACATTGCCAGCGATATGGATGAGCCACTGGCAGTTCCATTGGATTAGAAAAACAGGTTATTCATAAACTATAATTACAGTTATAGTATTTTAAAATATACATAATTTGCGAAAATGCTTTTTCCAATTTTGATTTTGGCAACTGCATCATTGTAAAAGTTTGCAAAATATAATTTGCTTACCCTTACGTCTGCGCCAAGCAGACCCGCATGATGCATGAGTGTGCGAGAGAGAGGGAAATATAAAAGGAGTGGGGTAACAAGCTGGCAGCACTGAGTGTGATACGGTATCTGATTAGCTGGACTCCAGAACTCTTCCCACTTGTAACCCATAAGTGTTCGGTTTTATATTGTGATGTTTACTTATGTTTCTGAGTTACTGTGGGGAATCAAAACTATTGTTATAATACCCGCCGACAATTTTGGTTATATATTGCAAATCCCATTTTTTGACAAAGAAGGTGAACATTAGAAACATTGAATGAAGCTTACTATCTTTACCTTGCGTGCCTTTAGGACAGCAGTCAAACGTATGGTTTCCTTATGCTTGTACGACATGTTCATAAACTCTAAATGCATGGACAATAGGAGAGAAAGTTGACATCTATTTGCTGCGAACACAACTGTGTAACAGATTGTTACTTCTGCTTGGTGCCACCTCTCATAAAGCATTTAATAAAAATAAAACACCATGCAGTATCCCAATAAATCGAGTGCGATACGCATATTACTTCAAAAAGTGGATCCTGTTTTACATCGTTCAGTAGTCACAACAGATATTTCTAGTAGCACTGACAGTAACGATGACACCAGATAAACATTGTTCCCGAGCCGCGGGTTCAAACTCGCGGATGGCGTGGATATTTTCGGTAAAAATCCTTAACATGGTTTTGTTCAGAAGGGAACTAAAGATGATAGTCCGTAACGTGGATTTGTGGCACGTAAAAGAAACTCAAGCTTGATAAAGAGGCCTCTGAGCTAAATTAAGAGGTCGCCCACGCGCAATACAGAATGTAAGGCTTAGAAGTACAGTCGTTAAGGAGCGTCTGTAAATAGATACTCAATTTCAATTGTTACCTCATCCCTTCACGAATTTGTGGAAGGCACAGCTCAAGTAGGTACTTTTAACAAACCAAAATACAACTTGAAAGGGTTTTTAACACAAATAATGACGTACTGTACGGATGTTGCGCCATTGGTCTGCTTGCAGGTGTAACTTCCGCCCGTAACTATAATGGAGGAACTCTTTATGGTATACACAACCACCAGTAGCTCTTCACTTGATAGACAAAAAAGGGCTCTATAAAGTAGGCCATTGTATGCTATTTGTCATCCTGTTCTTGCAGTAGCGTACTCAATGAAAACAAAAGGAGGGCTCTATAATGTAGGCCAATATATGCTATTTGTCATCCTGTTCTTGCAGAAGCGTACTCTCAAGACAAAAGGAGGGCTCTACAAAGTAGCCCAATATATGCTATTTGTCATCCTGTTCTTGCAATAGCGTACTCCTAATGAGAACCTCTCTAGCGTCAACACTACGATGAGGCTTTACGGGAGGAGGGTATCACGGTTAGGCATACCTGCAACGAATTTGTTTAGTGCGTACAGAGACGGAGAAACCGTCATGTGTTTTTTATTCCTCAATCTAGACCACTTGCTGGCTACGTGGTCCTCGAGTTCCACAACTGCTCCCTGGGATTAAGATGGGGTAGGGTAGAGTAAGTGTAGGTAGAGTACCCACTTCCTTTTTGAACAGCTTGAGGATGGCTTGATTTACCCTTGAAAACCTTCCTCTGGTGGTCGCATAGTTGATCCTCCAACATACTGTTTATAAAAAATTATATCGATAAAGAAGTCCCTCATCACAAATTGATTGAGTCTGTAACGTTGATCGGGCATTAAAGAGTGTGAGAGACATTACCATGAACTGCTTCAGTAAATGTCTAATTAAAAATGCTCTCTTCTGCTTGTTGGAGCTGAAGTGTAACTTGCCAGTACTTCGATTTCAGGACATATTAAGTGTGCTGGGTGTTGTCAATTCGTGGGAGCGAGAAATCGTTATTAAAGACGCCATTCACCTCCCGGAGCCATTGTAGGTGCGCACTTTTTTTTCATTAGCACAACTGGCAGGACTATGCACTATCGAGTTCTTTAGGTTTTTAGTTGGTTCTGTATCTGTTCACAGATATTACACAGGCACCGTTTCACAATTTCCAGGACGATCCCATATGCAATATCGTGAAAGTGTTATCATGCTGCTCGAAAGCTTACCCTGGCTTTATCTTTGTTAATAGAAACCTCTCAGATAACGTACTGATTATTCTCGGAAGAGTGAGAGGAGTGCTGGGCGCTTCTCGGATGTTTTCTAAGCACTAATGAACGCATCACTTCAGCCAATGAAATGTGCAGGAATCACAAATGATAGATTTACAGATTGCTGAAGAAATGACAATAAATGTTATACATTGCAAAAAGCTTGAGACATATCGGCAAACGTCAGGTGAAAGTTGATTAAAAAAGTGTTTTATTTTGTATCATACATAATTATTCCTGCCTTGTGTCACCATAATTTCCGCAACGTCACGCAACTTATAAGGACGACACCGAAATCAAAGTTTAAGATTTGTTTAATAACTGCTTCTTTGTTTAACATTCACGTAAATCACGAAGCTGCCGACCAATGTAGACAAATCTATATTAACGTCCGGAGTTAACGTTATGTGAATCGCATATTAACGTGATAACACGTAATTCATTATTGACGGCGAGAAAATGCACTGCCTCCAACCATGTCTTTCTTCCTCGACGACCAGCCAAGCTGTGTCCGAGATTCCCTTTAGGAAGTTAAGTTATTCATACAGAATTCCCTAAACATCAGATCTTTTGTAACTTTTGTTCCGGTGACCAGCTACTAAGAAAGGTGCTAGTCTGTTTTACTACTGTCGACCATCTGAACCTCCCTCGAAGCCGATTTCCTCATAGTTAACTGTTCAACCGACAGGATTATATATATGAACATTTGATATATTCGTAACAGGATTGTATGTTTTGATTCTAGCCAATAAGCCAACTCAGAAATTTTTGATTGATAAAAAACTGTCAGAATATAACCATGCAACCTTAAGGCTTCATCCGGAACTGAATCGTATAGAATCTTATATATCTTATAGAATGGAATGGGCAAATGTCAAACACTGGGTTTCTTGTAGAAATGAAACATTTTCGTTGAAATATGCCGCCAATGATTTGAATAAATTGATAAATGGAATGAAGAAAGGTATGCTATCATGTGAATCAAACAGAACAGCAGTAGTGGAAAATGATGCACTAATGGATGAACGAATAGAAAAAAAAAATTAAATGAAGACAATGGGATAGAAAGCGGTCACAAGCATGACAACAATAATGACTCCACGGAAGAAGAAAAAGAAGAAGAAGAAATGTGAGGCGTAGAAGGATTAACATATGATTAAAGGAAAAATTGTTTAACTCCGTCCTAAGTTACTATGTATATATTGTGACTTTGTGGGTTCATAGATATTCTAAATGTTCTTTATTTCCGTAGAAATACACTCTGATCAATTCTCACGTAACAGCATTACGACACATACACAGTCTACTAAGGTCGATGACCAAACGGCGTTCTGATTACATCACTTTATAACATCAGCTCTCCTTACAACAACACTCTACAGCTGTTTACTCCTCTTTGTTTACGACTCTCTCTTGGCGAGTCGTCGCTCCCTTAAATACCTCATCTGATAATTCAGGACTGTTCTTGAACAATAAAGAAACTGAACAATCAAGATGTCACCAGATAATTCCATTTATCTCAGTTTGTTTGTTTCGGCAGACCTTTATCTCCGGCGCTATGTTTATCTGCTTATGCAAGTTCTTTATCTCCGTGAAACACTATCCGTCTGTTATCTATTTGTGCCGAAACTTTTTAAGCCCGTTACCGCGACACTATGATATATAGTATGGAGCTATATATAGTATTTAATTTCTTGGAGATTGCATGACTTCCCTGAAAGCGAGTGAAATAAACAATCTAGGATACTTAGAGGCTGAAGTCGTCGCAATGAGATATCGCTGCCATTGAAGGCCAAGGAAAACAGTTAAGAGACTCGCATCAAAGCTTTCATTTAACTCTTTAATGCATGAATTATTTTGCTAGTTATGCCGCTCTTACTGTGCTTTCTAAACTGGTTTTCATACCGCTTTATGCGGTGCCTCAACGCAATATATTCGAATAGTCATGGTCATTAAAGCGATAGCTGATGTACTGGTCACACAAAGAAGCAAAACTCGGGAGTTTGAATCTCAGCAACTACAGTTAAATGTGCCCATGATAAGGGGCGGGAAAAGCTGACGCAAAATAATGTGTGGTGGACCTGTGGATGTTGACGGGCGACCATATGCTTGGATTCTGCCTATTTACAATAAAAAACAGAACAATGAAATTGTAAAAATAATATAATATTTACAATTCAAAAGACTCAAAACTTTGTGTGTATAGCTGGCAAATGCCAGTACAATATTCTAATAACAAAAACTGCACTGAAACATTTTTTAAGCTGAATAGAGGCTAATGTTGCTATACGGTAACACCAAAGGGTTATATATTTCAGTGTTCAAGAACTATTGCGTGATCTTATACATGGCTTTTTTTTGTGTAATTTACGTCCTCCAACATTTAGTCATTTCGGACCCATGGAGCTTAGAGATACCCGATATTCGTCGTTCAGGATAAGGGAAACCCCCGGAAAAACCTTATCCAGGTAACTTACCCTGACCGAGATTCGAACTCGGGACCTCTTGAACGTGAGGCAGACATGCTACCGTCTACGCTACCGAGGCAGGCATACATGGCGTTTCTTAACCAATGATATCACTTAATATACAATCTGCAAATTATTCTAATAAACGTTTGTTTTTCTGTTAATCGAAATAAATATTTACAGAAACTGTTTTGCTGCACATTTCGTCGCAGATATAAGAAGGATAGAGGAAGCCGAGTAGACTGATGTTTTAGTTTGAGTTGCTCTATATGTACTGACCTTAAATTTCAGGCTCTTTCCGTAACATGCGAGAAACAACTGAATAGCGACACCACTTTAGGACATCACAAAGTAATCAACATTTCAAACCAACAATTAGGAATATCTTTGAAATAGCTTATGCCACAATAATTTTCTTGTAAATCAATGCATTATGTGTGTGTGTGTGTGTGTGTGTGTGTGTGTGTGTGTGTGTGTGTGTGTGTGTGTGTGTGTGTGTGTGTGTAGTACTTATTTATTTGCCTAATTTCCTTTGTTTAACAGTTATACTTAATTTCTTCCGAATGAAGAGTGTTTGAAGGGCTATTTTCAGGAAATTTAAAATGTGTATTTTATCATGTATCATGATTACTTAGAAGATATTGAAACATTTTTGAGAAAATAAATTTTTTCGAAGAATCTAGCATGCAAGTAGGGATTCTCTTAAACTTCTTGTCACACTTTTGAAACATATATGTATCTACTGGAGTTTATTCAAATTTATTATTTATTTAGGCTCTGTTTTTTTTAGTATACCGTTCACACACACACACACACACACACACACACACGACACACACACACACACACACACACACACACACACACACAAACACACATGCCGACCTCGGTAGCGTAAATGGTAGCGTGTCTGCTTCACGTTCAAGAGGTCCACATTTCGAATCTCGCTTAGGATGAGTTACCTGGATAAGGTTTTTATCCGGGGCATTCCCTTATCCTGATAGACGAATGTCAGGTAATTCCAAGCTCCATGAAGCATCATTTCACCCATTTCATTCACCGTCCGATATGACTTAACGTTGAAGGACGTAAATTAAAACACACACACACACACACACACACACACACACACACACACACACACACACACACACACACACACACACACACACACACACACACACACACACACACACACTATGTTTTGTATTTTCGATGAAGTGCACGGATTAAAGGAATTTAATTTTGAATTCTTGGGTGGAATACAATATCTTCTCTACGTGATATAGAATGTAAACTTGTTCGCTGGGCTCTGAAGACGGCCTCCGGTTTCCGAGCTGGCCTCGTGAGCTGTTTCGGGCCACGGAAGGAGGGATGTCGATTGCCCTGGATCGCCGGGAAGTTTCTGATAGTGTAGGGACCCCGCCCTCTGCACTGTCGAGATTTATTGGTTCGGCCGTCCTCTCTCTCACCTCATCCTTCCTTCGGGGATGCCCCACTTGCGGCATAGGTACAAACAACTAGTGTTGTCTACGTGCCGAATCTCTTCTGTAAAATCCTACCCTATCCTATTC
The DNA here is from genome assembly GCA_030765055.1 of Mantis religiosa. Taxonomy (NCBI): domain Eukaryota; kingdom Metazoa; phylum Arthropoda; class Insecta; order Mantodea; family Mantidae; genus Mantis; species Mantis religiosa. The sequence goes on along the minus strand of CM060953.1, from coordinate 124,091,812 downwards.
TATTGAAAGTAAACTTGTTCGTTGACTAGAGTGATTTGCCGAATAACAATGAAAATAAAGATAAGTGATGGAGAAAGTCATGTTTGTTTTGCGCTAGATTTTTTTTTTTTTTTTTAAATGAAATTAAGTCAAATTGTATACTCGTTTAATAAGTTTGTCCAATGTAGCCGATGTATGTGTTGCAAGTTGATTATTAATATATTAATTCAAACCCCTGTTAATACTATACTCACATTTAGGCCGTTTGAACAAACACGACGTTGTCCATGCTGCAACTGCCTTCCAGTAAGAAATCACGAGAGTCCTGATAGCGTAGAGTAACGATCGCACGTTCGTAACTTCCTCTCTAGTTAAATGGCCAGTTGGACTGGACTGACACACCATGCTTGACGACGACAAAGTTACGCGCCCAAGTTGTACCAGCAACTCCGTCGTACCGTAAGGGTAAGTCGTATGGCTAGCACGCAATTCATGCACGCATTTCACTTTCAGTTTTACCACATCTTGAGGATCGGATAAAAACATAATATTGTCGACAAAGTAAAAGCATTAGCGCCTTACTTATTTTATTTCATAAACCTCTTCTTGGAACATGTCTTAATTTCTCATTTTTAGAAACCCCTTTGGAATAAAACATAGCGTTACGCGTCAACCACAGATTCCTTTCACAAAACTGCTGGGATTTCCGTGCCGCTGGTGATGCGCATTGATTCTTCTGCTATAAAATTACTGATGGCCAAATTAGTGTAGAGAAAAATCTCATTTTAATATAGGCCCGTGTGTGGCCTTTACAAACACTATTTTATTGGTTGTAATGGGGTAACGATGTGATATTTTACTGAAATGTGAACCATACTGGTAGAGAAATATATTTGTTCAGTAATAAAAACAGAGGAATAATAAAGTTCAGTGCAGAAGTCTGTAATTCCAGACATTTATCTTCTGCGCATTATATAAAATATCCAATGTGTGCACACACATAATTTCTTACCTTTGCACCATATACTTCAGATCAATCGAGATAAATATTTGCAGAAACTGTCAGTTTTCTTCTAGGTGCAATTGACATGTGAATAAGAAGACTTTAAGCAATTCTCAGATCTTTAAAGAGCTGGTCGCTGTGTGATGGCTTTGAAATTACATTCTCTTTGCTGTTCAAGAGATACAAAATTTAATAACGAGAATTTGAGAAAAGTATAAATATTGGAAAATACAAACAAATAAAAAGCAATGTTCCGAAAATGGTTGACTTCATAAAAATGTAGTTTACATAAATTGCGTATTTTAACACATCTCTATTATTTTATGTTGTAAGATCTCTGATTTATCAGTAATACAAAAGCCACCCAGAATCAAGAAGACTTCTGAGTATATTTAGAGAATAAACAAGATATACATTTAATTTGACATAAAAGCGTTTTGAGCATAGAGGTGGAATTTTAATCCAAATACTTAGGCAGTTTTAAGAATATCAAAATTTTTCAAAGAGTATATTTAGAGAATAAACAAGATATACATTTAATTTGACATAAAAGCGTCTTGAGCATAGAGGTGGAATTTTAATCCAAATACTTAGTCAGTTTTAAGAATATCAAAATTTTCCAAATAGTATATTTAGAGAAAAAACAAGATATACATTTAATTTGACATAAAAGCGTCTTGAGCGTAGAGGTGGAATTTTAATCTAAATACTTAGTCAGGTTTGAGAATATCAAAATTTTCCAAAGAGTATATTTAAAGAAAAAACAAGATATACACTTAATTTGTCATAAAAGCGTCTTGAGTATAGAGGTGGAATTTTAATCCGAATACTTAGTCTGTTTTAAGAATATCAAAACTTTCCAAAGATTATATTTAGAGAAAAAACAAGATATACATTTAATTTGTCATAAAAGCGTCTTGAGTATAGAGGTGGAATTTTAATCTAAATACTTAGTCGGTTTTAATTTTCCAAAATTTTTCCAAAAATGTTTCATATAAAGGATAGTCTTGGTTGGGGGAATTTTATTCAAAATCTTCCTGTAGCAACCTTGGAATTTGCTGAAATTAAATTCCAAATTTTTATTTGAGTTATGCTGTTCATGGATAGACTCGTACATATACCTTTTCGGATTTTTATTATTATTATTATTATTATTATTATTATTATTATTATTATTATTATTATTATTATTATTATTATTATTATTATTATTATTATTATTATTATTATTATTATTATTATTATTATTATTATTATTATTATTATTATTATTATTATTATTATTATTATTATTATTATTATTATTATTATTATTATTATTATTATTATTATTATTATTATTATTATTATTATTATTATTATTATTATTATTATTATTATTATTATTATTATTATTATTATTATTATTATTATTATTATTATTATTATTATTATTATTATTATTATTATTATTATTATTATTATTATTATTATTATTATTATTATTATTATTATTATTATTATTATTATTATTATTATTATTATTATTATTATTATTATTATTATTATTATTATTATTATTATTATTATTATTATTATTATTATTATTATTATTATTATTATTATTATTATTATTATTATTATTATTATTATTATTATTATTATTATTATTATTATTATTATTATTATTAAAGTTTCAGGTGGTCCTAAAACCTACATTTCAGTGAAATCGTGCAATATTTTCCCTATTTAGATCCATAGTAAAGAACTAAAATTGCTATAATAAAAGTAGATAAACTAATTTTGTAAAAATGACTCACTAAAAGTGGTCCTCCATAGTCTAGGGGTAACATGGACCTGGGTTAAGCCCCGGCCAAGTGCAATGGACTTTTTCTGGCGTAAAAGTTATTAGCATCGCTTCCTTCGAAAGAGAAGTAAAGGCAGTGGACTCGTATCGTATATTTAAGGCACATAGAGAGACCTCAAGTCTAATGAAGGGGCCTCTGAGCAAAATTAAGTCGTGTTTCTCGCCCAGTACAGAATGATCGCTGAGAACCATATCAGCTCCATAAAAACTCAATTTTAATGTTTACTTTCTAAAATGTTGAACAATGGACGCACATAGTAAACATATACGTAAACTTTAAAAAATATATTGAAAAACTAAGAACAAATAGGTGTAAAACTGTTTGTAAAAATCTGCATTGAAAACGGATTGTCTTTCTGTTAATTTGACGCATATGGAATTTTACATATTATTTTATGCAACTTACATTTAATCTCCTTCCTGTATATTTCAATAAAAATGTCTTAATGCAACCATTGACTTTGTTATATTATTTCATATTTTCTTCATTTGTGTATCAATTACTGATACTGTTAATTCCAAACATTTATAGTTATATGTCTGTTTAATATTTGTCCTCTAATTACAATTTTTACTCGATATGGTTCCTTTTCTGTCATGGCCATTACTTTAGCTCTTTCTACCAACATTTCTTAATTGTATTCTTGTTGTGTCGACCAGGTTAAACACTGATATCCGCATTTTTTTTTAATTTACGTCCTCCAACGTTAAGTCATATCGGACGGTGAATGAATTGGGTGAAATGATGCTCAAATGAGTCCAAGGTCCATGGAGCCTAGAGCCACCCGACATTCGTCTTGAAGGATAAGGGAAAACCGCGGAAAAACCCTTATCCATGTAACTCACCCTGACCGAGATTCGAACTCGGGACCTCTTGAACGTGAGGCAGACATGCTACCATCTACGCTACCGAGGCGGGCAATATCTGCATATCTTCCCCATTCTCTGCAAATAGCAACTTTGTAATTTTTACTAAATTTGTTTTATTTAAGGCTATACCTTTAATCAGTGCTGTAGTTGGAAAAAATGATTTGCCGGTACTCACCAAACTGGAAGAAAGTTTAGATGGTACTTACCAAAAGTCACTTAAGAATCGTATTCGCACCGACTGACTCTTCATTGTTATACCAAGATGCTTTATGGCTAATATAAAATCTGCTGCCATTCCAGTTTAGTGTTAAGAACAATCAATAAAGTTTTTTTTTTTTTTTTCTGCAATTCTAACGTTCACGAATTCAGACGGTACGCCTACAACGTGTTCAAATTTTAGGTGGTACGTCCGTACCGGCCCAACTACAGCACTGCATTTAATCCTCCATTGTTCCACAACTTTATTCAACTATAAAACAAACAAGATGGCTGACAGACATAGCTTACCATGTCAAATAATGCTTTAGAAACCTTTGGGATAAAGACATTTGACAACCCCGTGTGAGGCGGAGAGAGCAATTTGATTAGCCTCGGAACTTTTCTTGAAGCCCTAATCCATGTTATGGAAGAAGAGTGACTTTCTGGAGTCACCGGAAACAAATTATTGCAACCTACTTCATCATGACAATGGGATTTTCAAGTGTTGTAAGTAGGGTTACCAACTCTCCTCAGTAGACCTGATTTTTTAAAGCTGGCTACTGATATACTGATTTATGAAAGACAATTGAGTAAATCTGCTGAAGTAGCAACCTGAGCAACAATTGTTTCACCCAATAACGAAATTGCTGTTTTCAATAATTCGTGTTTTGCAATGACATTTCCTTTTTATTTGTTAATGCCACATGATGGTGTTTCCTGTAACGAAATCTGAGCGGTCTAGCGATAGCACTTAAATAGCATCCATATCAGTAATATGCAGCAAAGCTTTGGTATTCTGAGTGACTTATAGGCATTGTTACTACTTTGTACATGACAAGGAGTCGAGGCGTACCGTATTGACTTACAGTGCCAAGAGCGATTTTGATATAAACATATGGAGATGTGATAAAACCATTTAGAAGAGCATATTGAAAGCACAAACACATAGAGTTAAGAGAATCAAACCTAGGTCAAAAAGCTTTAACTCAATATGCTGTATAAAAATAAGAGAAGCAGATTTTTGTATTTCAAGTTTCATTGCTGAGCATAATGTTACATTTAATTTAACGGAGCTAACGCTCTTTTGTTTATGCAGTGTGGTCAATCTAAAAAAATTAAAAAAAAAAAACACCACACACAATTCAGCAAAATAACGTGCAAGATAAGCGAAGATACGCTTAAGTGTGAGATATGTGGACAAAATTGAACTCGATCTGATAAGTTGTATTTAAAGGTGTATGTATGAGGCGTGTCCGTAAAATAAAGTCTCCAATTTTATTTAATATAGAAAACATGTTTATTGTCAATGAATGTTACATTGATGGAAAGGCGAAAATTACAGCTATTTTTCAACGTAATCACCTTTGCAATCGATGCACTTTTACATGCGCTTTGGCAGTTTTTGTATACCCTTGTCATAGCACTCTCCCGCCAAGTTGCGCAGGTAATGCTCAACCTCGTTTTTCAAATCATCATCGGTGTGTTCCACCCAGGGTGACTTTAACTCAGGAAACAGATGATAATCACTAGGCGCTAAGTCTGGACTGTAGGGGGGATGGGTGAGGATGCCCTATCCGAACTGGGCCAGGAGATCAGCCGTTGCATGTGCAGTGTGGGGACGAGCGTTGTCGTGATGAAAAATCACTCTCTTCGTCAGTATTCCCCTCCTTCGATTTTGAATGGCACGTCGCAATTTTTTTAAAGTCTCACAGTAGCTAGCGGCGTTTATTGTTGTGCCGGTAGGCATAAACTCTCACAACAATATACCTTTTCTGTCCCAGAACACACTGGCCATCACTTTGCAGGCAGAAAATGTCTGTTTGAGCTTTCGCGGCTTCGGCGAATTCGAATGGCGCCACTGACGAGAACGCTCTTTAGTTTCTGGATTTGTGTAGTGCACCCAGGTTTCATCGCCAGTGACAATTGAATCCAGCAATTCCTCGCCTTGTTCTGCATAGAGCTCCAGGTATCGGTGGGCCGCTTCAACACGTTGCCATTTATGGTCTTCGGTGAGGATTTTGGGGACCCACCTCACACACACTTTGCGATAATGCAAATGTTCGGTCAAAATCTAGTCAATCGTAGTCTTACTGACTTCGGGATAAGTTCACACAGCTCGCGAACTGTCACACGCCGATCTTTAAGCATTTCTTGCTCCACTTTTGCAATAGTTTCTGCTGAAACCGAAGGCCGACCAGAACGCTGTTCGTCATGGACGTCTGTACGTCCGTCTGTGAACTCTCTGACCCACTTTCGCACGTTTTTGACTTCCATACACTGTGACCCATAGACTTCGCATTGCCGATGAAGAATTTCAGTGGGGGTAGTGCCCTTGGCACTCAAAAAACGGATCACTGCACGCAACTAGCACTTGGCGGTGGAAGTGATAGGATGCTCCATCGCAAACGGCTGCCCAGCCAAGACTAATGGTTGCAACGGGTTGGTTGTGCTGGGGATTTGAAGGGTGAAACCAAGCTACACGCCAGTGTTGCCGGATCTCACGTAATAGCGTTGCTCACGGCTCCAGCGCCTTGGAGACCTTATTTTACGGACACGGCTCGTAATTATTAATTATGAAACACATAAAAATAGAAAACATATATTATAACAGCTATAAATACTCACTCATTCGCTTTGTGATTCTTTGATTTCCGAGTCCGGTGCGTCACTTTTATTGCTAGTATCCTCTGATGTGTTGAGATTGATTTCATCAATTGCATTTTTTGTTATACCATCGTATCTCACATATTTCATTTCCAGATATTTGACCTTCTTACAGTATCCTTTTCAATCCGTCGCTTCTATAGCAAGTTTCCGCAGATTTGTGGCCGACATATCACCAGTAGCGTTGCGTCTCCTGAAAATATTCTTTATTTTTGCCCACGCCAGTTCAATTGCATTCAGATCACAGTTGTACGGAGGTAGACGAATATTAGTGTGTCCCCTTTTGAGAGCCATGACATCCACTACATATGTTTGTTGTAAACTGGTTTGCTAATTAACCTCGAAATTGCTCAAAACGAAATATGGCGCACGTGTGAAAGCTTAGCATATTAGCCACTAGATGTCAGAGTGTATAGCGTATTTCAAGTTTCAAACTGCCAACGGAGATAGGCGAAACCTACCGAATGAGCACTTGGAGCCCGAGCGCTCAAGTTATCGCGAGCATATGGTATACACATTCTTTGTGATATTATTCGCAAAACCAAGTTTTATGTATTATTGATTAGGCTACCGGCATTAGCTGCATCACGCATTTATGTAATATTGTTAGAGTAGTTTCAAATGAAGGAAAAATTATTACTGATGTGTTTTGTATTTGCTTTCACCTGACTCTGCTTAAGACTTTACTTTGCACATGAATTTGGTTGGATCTTTGGAATCCAAATATATTCCTTATAAAGAGAATTTAATTGGTTTTGATGCCTATAGGGTAAAAGCTGTGATGGAAAACCGATCCTCTCTGTACCTCTAATGAAAGAGGATGCTCCCTATCTATTTATAAGGTGAGCTAGTCAGGATGATTGTAAGGATCTCTCTAAGATTTGGTGCGAGATTTCTACAGTTATCCACGCTAGTGCTAAACAGATGGAATAGTTAAAGGACACTCCAGTTTTTGTGAAGGTGAAGCCACATCCATTTTAGACAAGGTGGTTGTCACTCTTTTATCCCGTGTTTTGGAACAACATACTTTCTTAGCACATGCACAAGATGGATTGCTGACTTCAGAAACTGTTCTTCAAGAACTTAAGCATTCATATAATAAATTCCATTTGGAGTGCCTTAATTTAGTTTTGGCGTCTTTCAATAATCTCTAAAAACGAGTGCAAAGTGAACTCCCCCAGATTCTCACCTTCAGCACAAATATAGCTTGCACTTTGAAAACCTGCTTTGAATGCTACTTCCAGCTTTTGTTTTATCACTTTTAAATGAATCTACTGCAATCTCCTAAATCTTTCAAACACTTTCTGCTGAAATCTGGGTTCGCAGCGCTGGTTTAAGACGGTTGAGTAAATTCCATCATGTGAATTTTTAGACCATTTAATTGTCATGCAATACACTTGCAGTTTATTCAATAGTTATCACTTAAGCAGAATTTCAGAGTGTCTTTGCGCTTTCAGACACAACTTAGATGGACTGATATTACGTTTGATTTGTGATTCATGAGTAAAAGGAGTGTAGGACGTTCTCATTTGTGACAAAACTAGAGACTTTGAGAACTTGTTTTTTTAACTTAAATTGAACTAGAAACTTTTCTCATTAAGTTAGCGAATGAATCTGATAATGAGTTTTCAACACTGGAGTAAGATTGCCAGGACCAACAGTTCTTTTCAACATCGATTAGAACCTGGGGCGGTTTTTATGTGTTAAAAATGTTTTAAAATATATTTGTATATTTTAAAATAGGAGAAAATTCTTGAAAAAAAATGTTTAAGTATTTTACTTAAATTCGAGAAATGACAGGTAATTATGTTGTTACATTTAATGATGCGTAGTAGTTACGAGAATATTTCCTCAAAACTGCAAGGACAAAACAGTATCCAGAAAAATTTTCCATCTCGAATGCATGTTAATTGTCTCCAAGTAGTAAAAATGATATTTCCACATCATAGGATACCAGAAGTGTATATTTAAACCAATGGATGTCATCAGTACTCACACACACTAAACATCAACTACTTGTTTACTTTCCATTCTTCGAGTACTCTACATGGCTTTTGAAAACCATTGTTTTTCTGAGAAAAAAATTAAATTTTTCTTTTATTACTGTAACGAATTGATAACGAATTCATTTTCATTTTAATACCTAGCACTTCCTTTAAGTGTTTCACTGGAAAGATTTGTTGAAGTTTCTAGTTCTTGTAAGAAGTAACTAAAATAGCTTAGATGTGCACATTCTGGCTTTTAAAAGACGATAAATGACATGTCAAGGAAGGACTGGTGAAGAACTTTCGGGAAAGGCTGTTGCTATAGCAACGTAAGCAAAGTTGTAACGTTGGTTACACAGGAGAATATGTACGAGTACTTTGCAGTTCGGTTACCCCTAGTTTTGTGCGGAAAACTGAACTTGTTTGGGCGTACAGTTACGTTCAGTGTTGTTAGTACTTCGTTAAACCGCCTTCGTGTTTATAGAAGTAAGATATTGTGAAGGTAGGGGTAGATCGAGTATTCATAGTCCAAGACAAAGATGAATTTCCAGCTGGAAGCTGTTAAATTGCACAGCCAAGCTAAAGAATTTTTCTGTAGCAAATTCTCGAACAGGAAGGGGAGTATATGCTCCTTCACAATGAATTACTCTTTTAATCAAGAGACAACACATGCTCTTGAAATAAGTGAGGTGACCGTTTTGTAGATTATCTAAAGAGAAACAACTACAGTCAAGTCCCTTGCAAATTTTAGCTCTGAGAAAGAGAGATTAGGTGTCGCCGTGGCTAGACCGATCGCCTCTAACGAAGGCAGCCTGTGTTTAATCCCTGGGGACGGTATATGGGATTTGTTGTGGAGGAAGAGTAGTCCAGGTAGGTTTTCTCCAAGTTATCCGCTTTCCTTCGCCATTCATTCCACTAGCTTCATAATTACCTTTCCTTTCATCCATTGCACGGGCATCACATTCTTCGTCCTAATACCTTGTATCGGACTGATTCCCCATATTTCCGTATCCACAGTTGTGCTCCTCGACAGGCGTCTGACCCCAGGCATCCACTTCTACGTCCGGGGGAGTGTTAGTTCTCCATAAGTGGAGGGTAAAGTGGGAATGGAAGGAGAGAGGAAGGGAGCAAGAGCGTCTCTACTCACGAAAATAGACTGTTTTCAGATGCCATACCTAAGACCTAAGATGTAATAGCTATATCTGTAGCTATCACATTGGAAAGGAGCATCCTGCCATATATAAGCTACTTTCTCCTCTTAAAAAGCAGAAAGCCCCTGCTCTTTGAGTAAGTGAGGTAATCTCTCATTTAAAATTTGAATTAAAAAAAAGCAACAGAAATCTGATGTCAGAAAGATAAGGTATTTTAGAGCTAAGGGCCTTTTATTTAAGAGAGACGCAGAACAAAAACTTGAAGGGAGTAGTGCAGGATAAGAGGTATGCCTGCTCGTGAAATGAAATGATAAAACGAGGTTACGAAACACAAAAACTACACTTTATTCTCCTCGAAATACACTGTTCAACATTACAAAATTGCTAGAACCTCAAACTGTTTATTTTACCAACTCTACATTCAACTGTCTGTCGCTACCGGTAACGATTGGTTCCGAAGTTTTCCGAATCTCCACCGGCCATCATTTTTCATCGGCTTCGCGAGTCTACCGCCAGGGCGACAATATATATAGTTTCAAAGTATAATTTGAGAGAAAGAGAGAGAATCACACCTGTAAGATGTAATGTACAAATTAATTCAAATTAAGGACCAATTATTTGTGTTCTTAAAGTAGGCTAATACAGTTAACATCTGAATGTTTCTGATATAAAGAATTATAAACTGGAACGCTTGTTTATATGTTCCAAGAAATGAGAGAGTATAGAGAGGTGTGTGTAACTTGCTACCTGCTTCTGGCAATAATGTAATTCTGCAATTGGAGAAGTGAATGGCTGTCATGCATCCTCTTATAACAAGCAGACTGTACATATAAACGTCAAAAAGAAAAAGAAAGAGAAAAAGAAGTGGGTGGGGACTGAGCTGCAAAAAGGGTGAAATATATTACAACTGTAACTAATTATAAACAGTATGATATAATTTATAAATATATCTCACTTTTAACAACTTGACAAGTCTTCTTTAAAGTATGATATAAGTTGTGTTCTTTGGCGAGACGTACAATTTTCGTTGTAAACGTTTGTCTTTTATAGTTTACAAGTCCTTCAAAACGCATTCAAAATGCAGAAAGCTTCACAGGATATACGTAGAATATTTCAGATATTCAATTTTATTAGTTGTGCAAATAAACATACATTAAGTGTTTAAAAATGGTTAGGGCAATTTTAGATAAAATAAAAAAATAAATATTATATTTGTTTATAAAGGCTAACTTCGGGTGAGAAAATATTCCTGAAAGTTTTCGTATCTATCCTTGTAAGATACTGAATTAAAAATTTAAGTTTAAAGTTTGGTATTTGTTCTGGTCTACTTGATTTATGTTGTCAGCAGACATACACACACCTAAACACAGATACGCACACTAAACCATACCTTTTCTAAAAGTGTGTCTCAAAACAGGCATATTTACCGTAAATCGATATTGAATTTTGGAGTGGAATGCTTTCTATAACTACTCGCCCTAAAGTACCAGTAGGGAAGGTTAAAATTGACTTTAAAGTTATTTTCTAATAGAAGGAGCAGCTTCTATAGTTTTGCACCTCGATTCAACTACTGCCTACCCACCACAAGAAGGCAAGAGACGAATGAAGAGGAGAGGGGTTTGAATTGCTTATCTGCTCTGTTAGTGGATTTGCTTACAAGGAAATGAGTATATGAGAGTGCAGATGAGTCAGCCATGTTGCCAGATCTAATGCTCTTTGTAGTAACTGCAGTGATAGGTATTATGTATTGGTGAGTTATGTGATAACACTTGCATATTTTAAAGAACCTGGTATCCTTGTCATACTCGGAAGGCGAGCATAAACACCGTGTGGGCAGCAAAAGTGATTACGTTACACATTTCTCTAGCTTGCCTTCTTGTCCTAGGTAGACAGTAAAGAAGCAGATATCAACAATACTATTTGTTGACTTTACACTCCATTTTATTGACATACCTACGTATGGTACCTTTCTATCGTTTCCAGCTACGTGATGCCTGAAAAATTCCGAAACGAGTGATGCAAAAAGGTATAATTCGTAAAAATCAATACTTTTCTATCCATAATTATTTATTTTCTGAACCGTGCCACCTATTGTTCTGCGACCGCATGCTTCATTGACTGGAGTAAGTAGAATTCGTTGCTATTCTTCTTCCATCCAGTAGGAATGGAGCAATATCCAGCTTTAAGCAATCGGAGACATCACAATATCTTCCCCATGTGGAGTAAATGACCTGATTGGGGCTTATTTCGCTTTACTGCCATGAACACCCTAGTTACGATGTCATCTACTATAAAATGGATTATAGAGGTAGACGATCAACCTGTCGATACCGGGAGATGTGGCTTCTTTGCATGATCACTACCTGCCACAGCTACTCATATTGCACAATGCTAAGTGCACACCGGTCGTATACAAGGACATTCCCATGAGTGGACCTGAGCTCACTTAAATTCGTAACAGGTGAACCACAATACTATTTTCCGACTACCCCAAAATGAAAGAGAGAAGACTATCTTTCTATGGTCAATTCCCAGTTATTCAAAGTGTACAATATATGTACAACACGTGGTAGTCTAGATTCTTGATTTGTCGTACTAATAAATCACATATATTTTTAAGTAAGAATAATCGTTTTGTCATTTCGAAGAAAACAAAAAAATGACGAACACCTTACACCTAGTGTGAGGTAGGGATTTGCTTGAGAATGTTTGCTTATGTCACGTCTATACAGTGAGTAAAATTTTACATGCACCCAATTTTTCATTGTTGAGTTAGTCTGTAGACATAGAGACAGACACCTGGAATTTTCTCTGTGAATGTTTGTTCTAATTTCATTGTAGCTCGAAACTTAATTTTGAATGAATTCTTAATATAGAACTTTTTCCTCCTCGAATTAAAGTAGATAGGATAGAATTCTAAGGAAAGGATTCGGCACGTCGACCAGACTGATCTTCTGTACCTATGACACAAGGAGTCACGACAGTGCAGAGGGCAGGGTACCGACCATTTACCGGATTGAAACTCCCCGGCAGTCCAGTACAACCGGCATCCTTCCTACCGTGGCCCCGAAACAGTGCGCTAGATCTGCTCGGAGATCGGAGGCTGCCATGCCAGAGCTCAGAGACACCTGGCAGTCATCCTTCCCACAGCAACCCACTATGCAGGCTCGAAAAAACTCCCGGCAGGACAGCACAACCGGCATCCCTCCTACCGTGTCCTGAAACTGCCCACTAGGCCAGCTCGGAAACCGGGGACTATCCCACCGGAGGACGAAGGAGAATATTAACCTGTCATGCACAGCCGAGACACTCACCTACACTTCTACCCTGAAAGAGATCACCAGATGAGAGATGATATGAAATGAGATGGGTGAAATGGAGGGACAGGGGGATGTAATTAACCTATCCAGCGTTCGCCTGGTACTGGGGAAACCCCCGAGAATCTAATGGGCCAGGTAGATAGGCCACGGGAATCGATGCCGGACCTCCGCAATACGGGCTGTAGACGAAACCGCCCGAACCATCCCGCTTACTCCAAGTTAGGTGATAGATAAAAGAAAGACGGCAAACCAAATGGCTGACTGAATTTTACCTTAACTCTTCATGACAAACAAAAACTCGCCAATTAATATTTCAAAGCAGACTGAAAAAATGTTCAGATGAAATTAAAACTTAGACGAAAGAGGACAATGACATACTAAGCCTTTCCCGTTTCCATATTAAAGTTTTCTCTATATTTGATTATTTCTCAGTAGCAGATATATAAACGAATATAATGAGGATTTCACAGGCCTTTTAAAGGACATGTAGTTAGTCGAACTGATACTCCAGACAATGTATATGCATTAATGAAAAACCATACGATATATATATATATATATATATATATATATATATATATATATATATATATATATGTGTGTGTGTGTGTGTGTGTGTGTGTGTGTGTGTGTGTGTGTGTGTGTGTTTGTGTGTGTGTGTGTGTGTACGAGGGCTGTTCAATAAAGAATGATAATATTTTTTTACGGTCATAATTATTTGCACTAAAATTCAAGTTTATTATATTCTGTTAGCTTAATGTGAAACTAACACGCCGTAGTAGTTTCATTGTTGGTACTCCTGGATCCCGCCTGTGAGAACCAGGCAAATTCAGACATGTTAAGTATTGCCTACCGCTGTAATGGAGGTAACACGCGAGGAACAATATGCGGCGTTCAAATTCTGCTTTCGTCTCAACAAATATTCAGTTGAGGCCTATTCAATGTTACAGGAGGCCGATGTAGAGTCTGTTCTTCCCTACAGCACAGCTCGAAGGTAGTTTAAAATTTTTAAAGAGGAGAGACAATCAATTTCAAAGGAAGGTGGACCCGGTGCTCCAGTTACTGCTCTTACGGAAGAAAACATCAACACTGCTGCTGCAATTGAGAGAGAGGATCGACGAATTGCCTTAAGATCACTTTCTGAAATACTGAACATTTTACGTGTCACCCACACGTTGGTAACAGAAGCATTACACATGAGACGTGTTTGTGCACGATGGGTTCCAAGATTGTTGATTCCCGAACAAAAGGACATTCGCATGCAGTTAAAGTTGATGTTAGAGGAAGATCCGGAGTTTCTTTCAAACGTAATCACTGCTGACGAAACTTGGCTACATCATTTTGATCCTGAGAGCAAACAGCAAAGCTCAGTGTGGAAATCTCCTTCATCACCAACCCCCCAAAAAGCAAAAGTGGTGGCTTCTATTGGGAAAGTTATGGTTATCTCATTCTTTGATATTCATGGAATGGTTTATCAGCATGTTGTATTTGCACACACATCAGTAACTGGACAATACTACAGGGATATCCTGAAAATATTGCAAGTCCATATCAAGCGCAAAATACCACATTTCCGTGAATCAGGCTGGATGCTGCACCACGATAATGCGCGGCCACATATTGCCAATGTTGCTGCAGAATATCTTGCAAAAATCAACGTGAAGTGCATCCCTCACCCTTCCTATAGTCTGGATTTAGCCCCATGTGACTTTTTTCTATTCCCTAAATTGAAGAAACGCATTCGTGGGAGGCATTATCCATCATCAGAAGCAGTGGTGAAGGCTGCGGAGGCGAATTTGAAGGATCTCACAAAAATAGTTTCCAGCATGTCTTTGAAGACTAGCAGAAACGCTGGGACAAGTGCATCGCATTCAGGGGAGACTATTTTGAGAAGGACTATCAAAATTATGAGGATGAGTAAAGGTACGTTGTCAAAAAAAATTGTGATTATTCTTTATTGAACAGCCCTCGTATATATATAACGGGGAACTTCTCATGCAAAAATGTTGCTTTGAGTGGAGAATTCTTTGATAAGTTTTTATCTTGTATGTTTAAAATATGCGTATTTTAAGTGATACTATTGTTCATAGATAGAAACGCGTGAGTTTGCTTCTATAAATCAGGGATTGTTCATTTCAAGTGAAATTCAGTATCGAATATTTCATGGAATATAATAGTTTTACTAACTGGTAATCAAAGTATATTAATTACCATTCCATTACCCATTAAACATTCTAAATCTCGCAATAAACTTCTAAACAGTTCAATTGATAGCAATCATTAAGTAAAGATTATTCTAAAAGCCTAAAATATTGTATTGTAGTAGCTTTATATCATTTATAAGCGATTTCATTCACTCTGCTGATTGAGGAGTTGTGCAGTATCGGGGTATTACAGTCAACGCAAGAAGTATGTGAAAAATTGGCAATTTTGAAGAAGGTAACTACATGTAGGTACATTAATTTAAGAAGCAGATTGAAACAAATTTAGAAGATAGGCCTTAATTACATAAACGAATACTGTACAGGTACTGTCCTTAGTTTATGTGGCGATGTAAGCAAAAGCGCGTGTACATGTGCAATATTATTTGCCATTTAGCCTTCTAACTCCCTGGGGATGAAAAACATACTTTGCATGTCATTTTTAAAGACTTCACACCTAATACCATATATATAAACAGCTTTACATTATTTAAAATGCAACAGTCAAATAAGAATTAATTAGTATTTTATTTTTTATATTGTAAACGTAATTTGTATCTATTAATCAGAGTGTACGCTGCGCCTGCGCGGTTTAAAATCAGAAGAAAGCGGGAGATCACTTTATAGTCGCGCTGCTCGAACCGTTACCATGGATTTATCTTTGGTTTTAGATACCTCTCAGATAACGCACTGATTACTCCACGTAGAGTAAACATCTATTTGTCATTTGTGATTCCTGTGAATTCCATTGGCTGAAGTGATACGTTCATTGGTGCTTAGCACACGACCGGGCAGCACAGCAGTTCCCCTCTCACTCTTAGAAGAATAATCAGTACCTTGTCTGAGAGGTTTCTATTAACAAAGATAAATCCATGGTAATGGTTCGAGCAGCACGACAATTCAACATGTTGCTTTCGTGCAATATGAAACATCACAGAGGAAAAACGTAGAATTTTCAAGTCATTGCCGAAGTGACTACATGCAGTTACGAGTGTTTAGCATTATTATTCCGCAGAAAGGCTCTGCCTTAACTTTTAATTTGTAAATAACGGTTCTGTGAAGAAATCAAATATTTAAGTTGTAAGCAGTTAGTCACTTTTTAAGTATAAACGAAAAAAAAAAATGTTACACAATACACACGCATTTGCATTTAGTGTTAACGTAAAGTTGCTACCGCACAAGCTACTTAAACATCCAAAACGGCAATGCAAAACTTTGCATAGAAGTTCGTTGACAGCTCACATTTTTTGCCACGTGTTGGATAAATTAGCGCGACTATTCCCTCCAGTCACAGTCACCGACATTTTCCCACTTTGTGTGCATCACCATATAAACTAAGAAGCGCGCCGGTATAGGTGATTGTTATTCTGTTTTTAATTCTCACTAGATTAAAGGACGTAGGGTTTAGCTAATAATTTTACTACAGCACTATTAAACAGTCTGAATGAGCTTTCAACCTTCATCCATATCATCCAGATATAGAAGGTTGACTACCGAATCTGAATATCTAAATTCACTAGGAAAGTTTTGAACTGTAGCTGAGTACCACCAATTGAAACATTTCTTCTTAAATCCTGTTTGTAAATAACGTTTTTTTATTCTGATAATATTATTAAGCCAGAATCTCTACCAGAAATTATTTGCCATGTTTTCTCGAGGAAAAGCTTTGATAGAAAGAAAATTGCACTGGAATTTCCTGAAGGAAAACTTGTGTAGTTTCAAAACGTGTATAGTGGGTAGCTGTTCATGTCACACCGCCATTATAATCCATTTATCTTGCCCTTTTAACTTTTAACAATTTCGTTTGTACCGGTCTGCGGAGTGATGAATGCAGCAAGCAGCCACTGTTTTAAGAAAGAAATATCAAATGTACGTACTACATTGGGATCGACTTTTCTATTTGTATCTTTTGCCTTCAAAGTGTTCTCACAAAACGTTTTTATTTCTTTCCTCCCCTACCTTGTGCTAACTGCATAAACGATTTTTTGTACAATTCGTTGTAGGTTCAAGTGAGGTAGGTACTAAAGCAATATTGGAATCATTAGAAAACGTGCCACTGCATGTTGACTTTGAAATTTCATATTCTATGCATGCAGTCGCAAGAACCATATGTGACTTAGCTATTCGAATATTAGAAAATTCAAAGCATTAGCAGTGATTAATTTTCAAAATCCAAAATTAAAGGGTTTGATTTCTGACTAGAAGATAGGAACTTTTGTTTAGCCGGGATTATTTCGCATTTTCCTTAGAGACTGGAATATGAGTACACGTGTATGTGTTGTGTTTCTGACAATAATAAAAATATAACACCATTATGATATGAATTGGTGTTTGATGTCCACAGTCTCACCCCTTCCCCCCAAAGGCAACAAATATCTCGGAAATGGCAATGGAATCTAGATTTCTTTTGTCCTTAGTTTCGCCTATATCTTATGATTTACCTCTTTATTCCTCATTTCGAATCAAGAGACTTTCAAAGGCTATTTACAAAATATACCTAGTAGAATGTATATTGGTCATAAATGTACGTTATTTTAAAAACAATGAAAATTTGGTCGTCTAAATAATAGTTTAGGATATACTCGTACAACTTATGTTAAACATTTTCGTGTCACATTCATGGAGATTGCTGAACAAATTGTCGCCGATCGCATTGTTGCGACTGGCCCGGCCGGCGTGCACAAAGGGACAGATAGTGCAGCTTGCCGAAACAGATAAAGACAGATGCCTGGAAGGTTCGTCTTTCTCCTTCCTTCTATCAGCTCCAGAGTCGTCTACAACACCTCATGGATGACCTAAACATTGTCAGGCCAGAACAATTTGGATTTCGCCGACAGCATGCCACCATCATCAGCTACTTCGTTTCGTCGATGAGGTGATCCGTGGCATTACGTTTTAGCCCTATTTCTAGATATTTCTAAGGCCTTTGATTCTGTCTGGCATGATGGTCTCCTTGTTCGCTTAATCCAATATGCCTTACCTCCTTATCTAATCCATCTCATCCACAATTATCTGGCAAACCGTACTTTTTTCCGTTGTAAGAGATGGCATTGTCTCTCAGCCATATTCCATCCATGCAGGGGTTCCTCGGGGTAGTGTTCTTGGCCCCTTGCTCTTCCTGACTTACATAAATACCATTCCCACCATCCGGGGCTGCAACCTATATTTATTTGCAGACGACACAGCCATCTCCACGGCATCCACCAGACACTTCACAGCAGTTCACCGCGCACAGCAGTATGCTGACATGCTATCTGCTTGGTTTCTAACTTGGAGACTCAAGATAAATGCCTCAAAATCGCAGGCTGTCACGTTCACTCGTCGTCAACAACAGGATGTTCCTGAGCTACGCCTGGCAGGAGTAGCAGTACACTGGAGTTCTGAAGCTCAATATGTTAGAGTACAACTCGACATGCGCTTCACTTGGAAGGCCCACATTACATCGGTAGCCTCCAGAGTCTCTAAAAGAATGCCAATGCTGTATCCATTGTACAACAGAAAATTCCCTCTGTCTCTGTGGAATAAATTCCTTATCTACAAACAGGTACTACGACCTGCCTTAACCTACGTCTGCCAGATATGGGGCGCTGCAGCCAAAAGCCATCTCCATAAGCTACAGGTTCTTCAGAACAGATACCTCCGCATTGCAACAGCTGCTGAATGGTATATTCCAAACGCAAACATCCACTCTGACTTATCCTTTCCCAACTTGACCTTCCCGAAGGTTCTACGCCAGTCTTCCAGACAGTTTCAATCATCTAATTCGCGACCTTGGCGAATACGATATTGACCCTGGGAACACTTACCAACATCCCAGAATTGCACTAGCCACATAATAACATCGTATCATTGCTCAGTAGAAACTCTCAATTCTTCTTCTTTCTTCAATGCCTCTCTATTTATACTCTTATTAAAAAAACAACACTGTCTTAACCACCGTCAGTATTCATAATATCCTCTCTATGTCAGTTAGGGACAATGTCCCGGGATGGCTAAAAGTCGAAGGCCCCTCCTCTTCGGAGCAGGCTATACCTTCAACGACACCTCTGTGCTGTCTGTTCGTCTTTCTAGTGTCATCTTGATAGTTAGAGAACATTCCACGAATTTCTAGGACAATGAGTGGAGATATAAAAGTAGCCGCGGATCGCCAGTTGTGTCAGTCGTAATCGGAACTTGATAATCGTGCGCGTGTAGCTGTGTTTTGAAAGTGAACTCTTTTCTACAAATATAACAATTTGTACTAGATACAATATTTACCGGGCTTGTGGGCCGTGGTCTATTGGGTTCCTTCTTCTTCCCAAACGTTTCGTCTGTGACTGCGGCAGACATCTTCAGTGGCGGCGAGGTCGAAGTTTCCTAGTGGAGATTTCAGCACCGACTGTTCTCATCGAAAGATTGGCTGCATGAGCTGTTACTCAGTGTTGTTAGGGAAAAAAGGCAAAATCACGCTCCTTGTCGATTCTCTAAAAAGAGGGTTGCGGAGCAAAATTTTATTCAGATATGTATGGGCGTCAACTGTTGACTGGAAAAAAAATGGGTCTACCGTTTAGAAATAATTTTGTTAGACAATCTTTAATGGAGGTTATGTTTGATTATTTTTAATGGATGCTTCGTTAGAATTCTGAGGATCAAAGATAACTATTTTTCTCGGCCTAGCTGCAGTCGGCTGCACTCTTTAGATCGTGGATCGGATTGACGGTTGAAGTTAATGGTTAATGAAAAATCACACTTCCTTTATTTTGCTGTTGGTCACCCTTTATTTTAAAATCGTAAAATTCGATTAATAAACAATTAAACACCACATTATGAACAATAACTCTACTCTCGGAATGAAGCATGTATGTCCATCCTCTTTCTCGACTTGATTTTAAGTCCCTTTTAGCCGTTTCCGTAGCGACGTGACGTCACTTTTTATGATTTCCTTAACAACTTTCCCCTTTTGTTTTCTAATTTTATACACTATATAAAATTTCCACAATCCCAGTAAATTAATATTAATTACAATATACAAATCCTCTATAAATATTAATAAACAATCCCTGATAGGACTAATTTATAATTGTCTCAATTTTCCATTAGCAACTTAATTATTGTCAATGAAATACTTATACAGAATCACTAACTTGGAAGATGGCAATATAATTAAAGAATGTTTTCATATTCAAAAGAGAAGTAACTGGGGGGGGGGGGGTCCTTGGGCACATAAAATGAATGACGTGTTGAAGCAAATAGGTATGGGTCATTCTTGGATAAATGCAGAGTATGGGTTTAAAGGCTTCTGGAAAGAAGTTAAGCTAAGATTAGAAGATATTGACAGACAAGACATTTTCGCCAATACAAGTGACAAAAGCTCACTCAGATTATATAGAGAAATAAAAACAACCTGGGGCAGGGAAGGATATATAGATATATGTAGTAAGTTAGGGCGAGAAGGTTTTGCTTGGGCGAGAACAGGAGTGAGACACTTGAAAGGTATAGGTCAAGAGAGGGAACTAGATAAATGTCCATTGTGTGGAGAAGAGAATGCAGATTTCCATTGTATATTAACTTGTAGCCAAACAAAGATATGGAGAGAGCAGGCTTGGCTACGTAAATGGGACAGTTTGGGGGGTGAAGTAGTAATTAGAAAAAAATTGTCAGTAAAAGGGGAAAAGAACAGGAGAAATATAGAGAATTATTTAGGGAAAGTGAAAGAGAGATGGCTAAGAACAATTAAGAAAAATGTAGAGTGGGATAGGTGAAATGGCAGAAAGTGTAAAAAGGAGCAGAGGGCCTCCAATGCACAAAAACCTAGGGTTAGGTGTATGGGGACCGAATTACTATTCAATAGTGGGCGACATGATAGGATTTTCAGGATTTAGGAATATATGGCATATTTCAGTATGGATTTTATAATTGTAATCTTGATTTTGTATTTCCATTTGTTAATGTAAAAGGAAAGATGAGAAATAAATTACTAAATTACTAATTATTGTAGTCTAAGAGACTCATCCCGAGAGCTACAAATCTACTGAAGGGAAAATGGTTTTCTCATTTCTGTTTATTATTCTCTATGATATCTGCTACAGCACTACTCTGCAAATCTTGTCTGATTTCTTCATTATTTCTTAATTTTCTTCTTTTCCATCTTGTAACTTTCTTAACTGCTCTAAATGTTTCAACTCAGCTGCTTGAATATGACTTCTATCCAACTTCCACTCACAAAGCCGTAGCTTTATAAAATTTAAGTTATATTTCTTTCCTTGTATTTTTTACAGTTATTCTAATAGTTCCACACATATGCTGGTGGCTGTAAATCTTATTGTTTAAATCATTATCACATATATAAATATCACAACCAAGATAATTACCATTTTGAACCTCTTTGATTATTTGATCTTTCACTGTTATTTTCCCTCTTGGATTGGATGTTCGGAGGGGATTCGGCACCTTGGCCAGATTGGTCTTTTGTACTTATGCCCCAAGTGGTGCACTCCCGGGAGGAAGGATGAAGTGAGAGGAGACAGAGGGCGGCCGATGCCATGGAGTCACTACAGTACGTATGGGCGGGGTCTAGATAGAAACTCCACTGCGGTCCAGGACAAACTTCATTCCACCTATCGTGCGATGAGGCCGGTTCGGAGACTGGAAGACTCTCAGAGCAAGGGAGACTCCAGGCATGCTTGCACAACTGGCATCTCGCCTGCCGCGTTCCTGAATCGGCCTACGAGGCCGGCTCGGAGACCGGTGTCCGTCCCGCCGGAGGAAGTTCACTCAGAGTACATCATCCCGCTATGCACTTGCGAGACTCCCGCCGAAAGATGATATGAAATTATAATTGAAGTGAAATGGAGGGACAGGAAATTCGGGGCCTACCCAGTATTCGCCTGGCGACACGGAAAAATCCCCGCATGTGTCAGTAAGTTTGGCCACGAACCCGGGCCTTCCGAATGCGGGCTACAGACGTAACCGTTGAGCCATCCCACTCATATTTTTGCTCTTAGTGGCTGTTCTCCTGAATATGTCATCACGTTCGTTTTAGGTATTTACTGAAATGTTTAGTTCATCTCGTCTGATACATTATCCAACACATATAGACCATGTTTAGTTCATCTCGTCTGATACATTATCCAACACATATAGACCACCAGAGGCGAAACTCGGTTGGTGCATCCAGTGCTCTGAATATCAGGCTCCCCAAATTGCCATCCTCGCCAACTATAAATTGGGGTTCCTGTTGAAAAATACCTTCAGGTATTTCGTTGTAAAAAATATACAGGTTTAGAAAACATATACCCCCAAAAATGTTTAATTAACACTATTCTTAGCTATAATTATCTGTGAGAGAATTATTTTAAAAACTGATTTCTTGCACTCACATGACTTCCTATACTCACTCTTATACAAACCACTCTTACAAACGCTCACTCTTCTATCACTTCGTGTTAATCGAGATAAACATTGTAGAAGTAGTTTTATGACATGTTTATTTGTAGGCACAATGGGAATAGGGACATAAGTAGGTTTAAGTAATAGTAAAATGTTTTAGGAGTTTGTTGCAATGTTATTGGTTTGAAATTCCGTTCTATTTCCAGGAAGTAAAAATCAAGGGGGAATTATTGGTGTTAGAAAATAATACCAATAACATAATAGAAATAAAAAGATATATATTGGAAAGGTTAAGTACCGCCAAAGTGTAGTTTACATAAATGGAGTGCTTTAATTAGATATAGGTACATTCTTTGTGGAGTAACATTTTATCTATCTCTTGCATTTTGGCAGTTATACAAAAGTCTTCCAGAAATGAGGATGCGTCTATGAACAGCATAATTCAGAAACGAAACATTTTCACGTTGCATCCTTGGAAGATGCAGGGCATTTAAAAATATTCCTAAGTACTGGTTAAATAGAATGTATTTAAAAATTTGGTTTTCTCAGAAATTGCCTTAACAACCGAGCGGGATGGCTCAGGCGGTTTCGTCTGTCGCCCGCATTTCAGAGGCCCGGGTTGTTAGTTGATCATTTCATATCATCTCTCATCTGGTGGTCTCTTTCGTTGCAGAAGTGTCGGCGGGTGTCTTGGCGCTGTCGTGACTCCTTGGGGTCGGCCGCCTTGTCTCCTCTCGCATCATCCTTCCTCCCGGGGATGCCCCATTTGGGACTTAGGTACAATAAACAATAGGTTTCGGTGCAGAACACCCTCCGCAGTAATCCTAATGGCTTTAACAATTTTATTAAATTATCATACGTTTAAGGTATTTTAATTTTCTCGAAATAACCTCTTCCGTACATTGAGTAAATTACGTTATAGGAGTTGGTTCCGATTTACTGATATGAATATCTTAGTTACGATGACAATATATTTTTAAAATGACTATCCATGCGCTGCCGCCAGCTCTAACTTCTAGTAATTTGTAATTTATTTCTCATTTTTCCTTTTACATCAACAAATGGAAATATAAAATCAATACTACAATTATAAAATCCATACTGGAAAATGCCATATATACCTAAATCCTGAAAATCCTACAATTTTGCCCACCATTGAGTAATAATTTGGTCCCCATACACCTAACCCAAGGTTTTTATTGGAGGCCCTATACTCCTTTTTACACATTTTGCCATTTCACCTATCCTACTCTACATTTTTCTTAATTGTTCTTAGCCATCTCTCTTTAACTATCCGTTTATAATTCCCTATATTTCTCCTGTTCTTTTCCCCTTTTACTGACAAAATTTTTCTAATTACTAATTAACTCCCCAAATTGTCCCATTTACGTAGCCAAGCCTGCTCTCTCCATATCTTTTCTTGACTACAATTTAATATACAATGGAAATCTGCATTCTCTTCTCCACACAATGGACATTTATCTAGCTCCCTCTCTTGACCTTCTCACTCCTGTTCTCGCCCAAGCAAAGCCTTCTCGCCCTAACTTACTACATATATCTAAATATCCTTCCCTTACCCAGGTTGTTTTTATTACTCTATATAATCTGAGTGAGCTTTTGTCACTTGTATTGGTGAAAATGTCTTGTCTGTCAGTATCTTCTAATCTTAGTGCTTCTAGTAATATATTACAATTAATACTAAACGCTCACAACTTTAGAGTTCAGTCAAGAGCATAATAATCTATAGAAGTATGGATGATGTGAAACAGCTTGCTATGTTCAGTGAACATAATTCTTTGACTTGCACTTTTTCTTAATTCACCTACTGATTGTTGTAATAATTGCCAATAATTGCCATTGTTACAGTTGCCAAAACTAGAAAACATTTTCTTGATGAAAAATTAAGTTAGAAATGTTATGGCTTAAGAACGTGTGAATGGTTTATCATTATTGTCTATAGAAAATGATGGATATGTTGATAAACTATTTGATTTATTTGAAGATATACAATCAAGAATGAACAAGATTAAGAAAAGTTTAATCGTGGTTTTACTGTTGAACAAATAATTTAATAATACTAAGAAAATTTAAACCTTTCAATTTTGATGCATTTTAATATTTGTTTTTATCATTTTAACTGTCCTTTTAAATTTTTTTTACGTTTACTACAATAGAGTGAGTGATACTAGTGATGTAGTGGAATATGTATTTATATTTTATGAAAGGTTCAATACATTTGTATATGGTTCCAATAAGCTATTTTTTATTTTGAAAGGTATGTGGTTATTCTAACTTAGTAAGACCTCAAGTTGAAAATAATACGTATTCGGAAACTGTTCATCTTATTTTAACAATAACAGCATGATAGTTTTGTAGGCTATAGAAAGCTAAATCAAGCAATCCGTATGTTATAGTTGATGCTATTTTTTATCAAACTTGTAAAACCATTGATAATTGTGTATGTATGCCTAAATCTAATTTTGTATAATGTTCACATAAATATAATTTAATACTTCTGAACTGACGTTTGGAAGCAGTTAGGAATCCCTTTGCACCGGGTCCTACGGGAACCTACTACGGCACTAGAGACAGTCTAGAGATACTCTACGCACTTACAAAATTGTAAACACGCAACTGTCCTCATGCCGCGTCATAGCTTCGCGTCCCGTCATTGTGAATACCACATAGGTACATGCATAAGTTTATATTCTTGATAACCGCTAAGAGCATGAAAATGGAAGAAAGGGATACAAATCAAAATAATGTTTTGACAGGTTCCCTGTGCTTAACCTCGGAACTATAGAATAGCTCCAACAAACAAGCAATCCTGCCCAGATAACATCTTCAGTAAGTAATGTTCAGCAGGAACGCCTTGAAGCACACCACCTCCCAAGTCAGCAGGTCGCTTGACTGTCACGCGATTGTAAACATGCAAAACGTTTCTAAACCTGCGGGAAGAATGAAGTTTTCTGGAATTGTTGAAAATGAAGCTACTGAACCCCATCACAAGGTAAAGTTTGTTATGGGCCGCTGATATTGAAAACTGGACAAAAGCAATGTAACTATTGGGATATAGCATCATTATTGCTTGAACATGTTTTCCCAAGTGAGCTGTAAGCCGAATACTGTAATTGAATATGAGAGTAATAATTATGCCTATCGCACAAGTAGTATACAATATTTGTTTGGCCAACATTTAGTAACGAACCTTATCTACTATGTGGCAAATCGAGAAGGCATATCGGAAAAAGTTCGCAACACAGAGATGTTTACCTCAGCTTATCGCACATAAAGGACGAGTCCAATGTATGAATAGTCTGTTCAGATGTAATCATGTTTTCTAGACAGCAACGTGTCATTCATCGGCAGGCGCGAGGAAACATATCATATAGACACACACAGCTTCCAAATAGCTCTATTTGTGTTTCGTAACTTACTGTACATCAACTTACTAATATTTCACTCTTATAATCGACCATATAAGGCCCAATAAGGAACGTTCGCAGCGCTGTTGACCTGCAGGTCAATACGCCTCAACGCTTTGTCGAGTAATACTTCGTGATGCGCTCGTTGATTTCTGAATAACAACACTATCATTCAATAAACATTCTAACACCCTGTGAGTCAATGTAGAGAAAATTCTATTTATTTTATTCCGTAGTAATGTTAGCCTATATTAATTTATTTACGATGACAGTAGAATAATATAAATAATCTGTAATCAAAAAACTTCACTTATTTCATTCTGGATAATGTGTGATTCTGAAGAAACAATCTCCTTAGATACTTAAGTAGCAGCTTCCACAGTTGTCAGCACCACAGGTAAATAAATCCTTTAATTATATGTCATTAACACACGTAGGCTTTCACGGCCGGCGTCTTGTTCAGTAGAAGATTCCGGGCTGTAAGGCCGTGGTCCACTGGTCATCTCTCTCCCAGACGTTTCGCGTAGCTACTCAGTAGCTACGAAGATTTACAAGGAGAACTTTTCTACGCCACTGCCGCAGTTGCAAGTGAAACGCCTGGGACAGAGATGAGGAAGCCCAGTGGACCACGACCTTACAGCCCGGAATCTTCCACTGAACAATTATGTTTCACATTCAGTTCAGTAATTATTGTCATTACCATGTGATAAGATGATATTGTTTATATGAATGGGTAGCCATTTTTAAATTGTTATCGATAAAAATAACTTAGGACTAGTACTTGGTACAATAACCAAAATAAAAACAAATTCGGTGGACACTCGGAGGAAATTCGGTAGGCATTTGAAAGACATAGCAAAATAAAAAAAAAAAAAACGAAATAATATAAATGTGTTATTTTCTCTCAAGGCTGACAATGTTGATGTATTATGGCAATTTAGCACATTCCAGTTAAAATTACCTATCAATAATTTACACATAGCAATAAATTTCATAAATAATAATAATAATAATAATAATAATAATAATAATAATAATAATAATAATAATAATAATAATAATAATAATAATAATAATAATAATAATAATAATAATAATAATAATAATAATAATAATAATAATAATAATAATAATAATAATAATAATAATAATAATAATAATAATAATAATAATAATAATAATAATAATAATAATAATAATAATAATAATAATAATAATAATAATAATAATAATAATAATAATAATAATAATAATAATAATAATAATAATAATAATAATAATAATAATAATAATAATAATAATAATAATAATAATAATAATAATAATAATAATAATAATAATAATAATAATAATAATAATAATAATAATAATAATAATAATAATAATAATAATAATAATAATAATAATAATAATAATAATAATAATAATAATAATAATAATAATAATAATAATAATAATAATAATAATAATAATAATAATAATAATAATAATAATAATAATAATAATAATAATAATAATAATAATAATAATAATAATAATAATAATAATAATAATAATAATAATAATAATAATAATAATAATAATAAATGCATTATAAGTAATTTACACTGATAATTTAATATAAATTATAAATGCTCAAACTGCACATTAGCATTTCAAAAAATGAAATAAAATATTGATAAGACTGTATTCTTCAGAGAGCGTTCTACACGCATTCATTTGTCTTAGGCTTACGTATTCTCTCTACTCTCCTAGGACTTGCGAAAATTGAAAGCGGCAGAATTTTCGGTCCTAATGGGATAATTCTCAAATCCTATCTGTATTTCACATCATTATCATTTGGGTTTTCTTTTGGTAGTGTTTAACGTCCATTCTTACTACATACGGCATCACAAGCGCTGGATACTAATTTTGAATGAATTAAATATTTGAGAAAGCAAAGTTTTGGGAAGAACCTAAGTTTAGGTGCATCCCCGGCATTTACCAGTTATGAGGACTGAAGAAAACCCGGTGCTACGGTTCACATCTTTCGTGTTCACCAAGAAGAGATCACCTGGAGAACTGCGTCTTAATTCTGCTACATTACTTCTAAATATTAATGACCTATGCGGAAGTTGTTACATCACGGCGCTCTCTGACCTAGTTTTACCTCGATGCAAAGGGCAACCGCTGTTATCTACTGTTAAAGTGGCCGTACTTCCATAAAGTCTCTGGCAATGGCGGCGATTCCAGTATGCGTACCGTCCAGGCATCACATGCGCAAACATGTATGCGCGAAAGTTAGTGTGTTGTTGGTTACGGACAACTGAAGTACTGCACGGGACCAAGCTCTGTGTGGTTGCGGGATTCGGGGAAGTCAGGAAGGGAGAAGGGGAATAAGTTGGTGACGTGAGACAATGCTTGCATAAACAGAAATTATCACGTGGGGATGTTATTGTTTCTTCTCCCACTGAGCTGAATGAGACTCGCTTCTAAGCTAAGGTACTTTAAATGCAGGGACTTTATGGAAGTACGGCTACTCTACCCAAAACACAAGAAATGTCATGTTGAGTCGCTTACATCGCATACTTCTTTTTGAGTATACCACGAACATTTTAAATGGAAAATTGGGTTTCTTCTACAGAAAATTGTTTCTACCTGTTATCGTTTATTAGTGAATAATTATTTATTAGATATTATCTATACATATTTATATATTATACATATTTATTTCTTACTAATCCTTGTTTCAAATAAACTTGCCCCGTATCTCTTAACACTCACGAGATCTTATCACTTCTCATTGGCTGCTGTCGTGTGCAGTAATAAATAAGCTATATATTTCAATATTTTCGAACAGAACTGTCAAATTTATATTTTCATAACCGTATAAATTAAATATATTATGCAACAGAATTAATCTGGAATGCAAGGTAATCCTTAAGCGAAATAAAGAAGAGTATGCTTTGCTTCAAACTTGCCTCTCTCGGGATTACTGACGATAGCAGGTGTTGGTAGTAATGACATATTTGTTTATGTGACTTTTATCGCTGACCTTGCTTTGAACTGGATTTGTCATACATTGCACCGCCTAAGGCGCCGAAAGCATTAACCACTTAGGGTAAAGGGGAAAGCAGTAGCACGTGGAGATATACATATCAGTGGGGCAAGTTTATTTTAAACATACTTCAGGGCTTATTTATCTATTTAATTTTAACTGAGTTAAAGCATTGCAGAAATAGCCACATTCCACATTTCGTTACAGATACAAAGGAAATAGTGATAGTGAACTATTCAAGAACTGGGCGCTATATGCTGGCCTTCAAATCTCAAAGTCATTTCGTACAATCGCCAGAAAAACTGAATATTGACATGTAAATTATAGGACAAAGTATCCAACAAATGAGTTCATTAATATAAAATCTCAGAATGGCTTATGCAAACAATTTTGAAGTAAATAGTTTTAAAGACATCTACGTTTTGTGTATAGTATGTTTTCGTTTATAGCTTAATAATACAAAAGTGTACAAAATTCCTTCCCACGAAGGGAACTTCACAGCCTAGGTATATACATTTTATTCGTTATGAAAAGTCTTATTATACGGTAGTTCAATAAAAACCTTAGATGTTTCTTTACAAAAAAAGTGCGGGAAGTTCTATGTAAAAAGTGACTTACGTGTGGGGATTTTCTTGTAGATCTTCGTGTCGCATCTTTATAAAATATTGAACTTAAATACAAATTTGGTATTTACCCATATTTTGAATTATGCTGTCTATATACACGCATACACACAGATAGACACAGGCATACATACGTTCCTTTTTCTAAATGTGCTTTTTTTCTCGGATACATGGTGATTCAAAACCTCTTTTATCTGCCGGCGAAAGCTGGATATCACAGTTTTGTTTAGAATTCAGTAGCTTTTTTTACCTTCAATTTACGCGGTAGCGAAATAAAAATGTACTACTCGACAGAGCGTTGAGGCGTATCAACCTTCAGTTGGCCAGCACTGTGATCATCTCTTATCGGGTCTTATGTGGTCGATTAGAATAGTGAAATATTATACTGGTCGCCAAACTAGAATGTGACTGACAGTAACCACATGGAAGAAGGCTCCAAATTAATGGGAAGGGATGAATACGTCGTCATAACGGTTGTCATAGTAACCATTAGAAGGAACAATTAGAGTAGAGACGTTTCCATGACAACGTTACACGCTAAACCTTGGTTGCCGATATTCTAACACGTGCTTAGCATGACTTGCGGGCGAGCGAGTTACGCAAACGCTGCAGTAAACACAATACCTTGGTTTTTGTTTCTCTTCTGCTAACGCTGCGTAAACAGTTTGCCCTCACGTACACAACAGCTAGAGATCCTGTACTGGCAAGTTACTTTGCATTTTATTTGTGGCAATTTCCCTTGGTTTGTGTGTCTGATTCCGTGTATCTGTGCGCGTGTTGTGATCATTTGCAATTGTGTTTAATGAATGTTTAATTATGTCTAAATATAGTGACAAGCGAAAACCTGAACGTGCTCGGGAACCAAATAAAACTATATTTGGTAAAGGTATTCCAATTAAAGGACATACACGGGAAATAATATGCTCTGTGAGAGAATACTTCGATGAGGAGAAATTCAAAGGGGAGTCTAGTATTCCATTCTCTAAGGTGCTTGCCCACCTCGGTAGCGTAGATGGTAGCGTGTCTGCCTCACGTTCAAGAGGTCCCGAGTTTGAACCTCGGTCTAGGTGAGTTACCTGGATAAGGTTTTTTTCCGGAGTTTTCCCTTACCGTGAAAGACAAATGTCAGGTAACTCTAAGCTCTATGGACTCCGGGCTCATTTGAGCATCATTTTATCCATTTCATTCATCGTCCGATATGACTGAACGTTGGAGGACGTAAATGCAAAAAAAAAAAAAAAAAAAAAAAAAAAAAAAAATCTCTCTAAGGTGCTTGATAGGACTTCATGTGCTCTAGGTATCAGTAAGGGCATTATGGATAAGATTGGGAAAGGTATTTTAAAGAAGAAAGACATTGGGGTGTAAATTAGAAGCTCCCGGAGAAAATTATGTAAGTGGCATTTTCCCACTTCAGTAAACATCAAAATATCACAGGCATGTCTCTTTTGTTACAATGACCTTTATATTGATGTGTTCTTGCATGTTCTAGCGTTCGCATGTAGATCCACGACTGTACTATTGTCTTTGTGTACAGTATTATAAATAAATAAATACATTAATAATAATAATAATAATAATAATAATAATAATAATAATAATAATAATAATAATAATAATAATAATAATAATAATAATAATAATAATAATAATAATAATAATAATAATAATAATAATAATAATAATAATAATAATAATAATAATAAATAGTAAATAATAATAATAATAATAATAATAATAATAATAATAATAATAATAATAATAATAATAATAATAATAATAATAATAATAATAATAATAATAATAATAATAATAATAATAATAATAATAATAATAATAATAATAATAATAATAATAATAATAATAATAATAATAATAATAATAATAATAATAATAATAATAATAATAATAATAATAATAATAATAATAATAATAATAATAATAATAATAATAATAATAATAATAATAATAATAATAATAATAATAATAATAATAATAATAATAATAATAATAATAATAATAATAATAATAATAATAATAATAATAATAATAATAATAATAATAATAATAATAATAATAATAATAATAATAATAATAATAATAATAATAATAATAATAATAATAAAAATTCCCATTGCAGTCGCAACTGAAATACCTTCGCACGCGTAATCCTATCGCGCTTTCCGTGGCAGCAATGAGCGGCAACGTCACCTCTCTCTCCGTACGAAATGTCAATCACTTTCTAGATTGGCAACCAGTATAGTGAGTTGATGTACAGTAAGTTACGAAACACAAATAGAGTGATTGGAAGTTGCATGTGTCTATATGGTATGTTTCCTCGCGCCTGCCGATATATGACACATTATATTTGTTACAAATATTTATATTTGTGTAATAAACATCTATGTGTTACGAATTCTTTCCGATACACCTCCTCGCTTTGCCATGTAATATAAAAAATGTATTAAATGTACTATGAATGTTCCTAGTCTTAAACATGTATTTATATTAAAACAAAAGGTTATGTGATTATGTCTAAACATAGTATTTGAAGCAACACTAACTAGTATGATAAAAGTTACTATAATATTTCATTTAACATACAGAATCACCGGTTACTCTATGGATATCTGTACTCCTGCATATCCCTTTATCAAGCTTTCAGGTATTGTATTTCACATAAACTAACCAACATTTCATTTCCAATCCCTCCCGTTTTAAAAGCAGAATTTTTAACAATTAAAATTTTTTAACAATGTGCATTTGAAATGAGAAGGGCAATGGAGTGTATGAGGTGAGGAACAAAATAAAATTGATAAAGCCAATTCAGATAGAGAGGGCGAAGAAACTGATCTGATAAGAAAGAATAAATTAGGAAGAAATTGGCTGGAAAACTGGATAAAAGAACTCCTTGTCAGGAGATGCTTTGTAAGAAAGTTGAATTGGATGGTTCAGGACAAAATAAGAAGTGGAATTTATTGATTCAATCATCTATTCATCCACCGAGATATAAGCCCAGGATCTTACTGAACGAGAGAGCAAATCAACGAGTTTTCAGTGCATGAGCGTATAAAGTGCGTTGATATAAATATAAAGTATTGTGTGTTATCAAATAATTGATTTTGTAGCTGCCATTACTTGCAAGTCATTATCTCTGTTTATAATTATGGATCAATTCCAATATATGTTTATGTTTGTTTATTATTTATTAGATGAGCCATTAAATAAATGATCTTTGTACTTACCTTAAACAAAATATATTTTTTATTTAAGAAAAGTCACATATGTAAAACAACTTCGAATAAAAATTCTAGTCTGTAGATGCTTAGTGTGCGGGCGTCCCTCTCTCTATATGAATGGCATTAACATGGCAGAACCAGGCCCAGCCAACCCGACATACGCAAGGCAGAGCTGAGCCCTCATCCAACTGGTACGGGGAGATGTATAGTCTGTCCACCACCAGAAGGCAAGGTAGAGGAATGTGTAACGTAATCACTTTTGCTGTGTTTATGCTCACCTTCCAGATATGACAATGCTAGGTTCACAGTGTTGTCACATAACTCACCTATGCATAATACCGATCACAGCAGTTGCTGAAACGAGCATTAGGTTGACTCATATGCACTCTCTTACACTCATTTCGTATAAACAGATTAACTGTCACAGCAGATAAACAGTTCAAACTCCTCTGCCCTTCATTGCCCGCTAGTCTTCTTGTGGTGGGCAGAGAGTAGTCAGCATCTCGGCACCCCATCCGGAAAGATAGCTTTCTTGACCAGGTTTCCCTCCCTAACTCCTCAATTTCCTCATGATGCTAAGTGGGCATCGGTCCTCACCCGGGACTTAAAATCCTCACCCCCAGTGTTGGGATCGATCACGGGTGCATTCCGTGGCAGGAAACCAAAGCACAGTCCTCTAACCCACTACACCAAGGCGCAGGACATGTGAATGGCATTATAAATGCAAAATGCACGATCGCTTAAAGTGAAGTATTTATTCAAAATATATATAGCACGTAGTACATATGCTAAAAAGCATATCTATATGTGTCAGACGAATTGCAACAAGAGTTTTGGCATTGTCTCTGAGGATGGAGAAACCTACAAAATAGACTGTCCATTATTTTGTTGCAAAATGCAATTGACTTGAAACTTGTTTACTTTGGAAATGCATCACATGGTATTTCCCATCAACGTTATGTGGCTTCTTGACTCAAGCACCCAACGCAGTTTGATGGATTCATGGCATCTATTATGAATGCTAAGGAAAAATGTGAGAACACATACATATTTGGAGTACCAATCATAATATTGGACCTAGACATACTACAATCAACATGCAACAATATTTGACTTAGTTGCACTTCAGAATAGAGCAAGATACAAAGCCGCGCCTGCATCTTGATATTCCATTGGCCTTTGTTTCCTAAGTTATCTGAAAACAAAGGTAATTAGCAAAAAGCAATAGTAATGTATCCATTTCACTATTTTATTCGGACTTCACTTATTAAGAATAGGTGGCTTATATCGCATGTTCTTAATAAGTTCGAGCAAAATGCAATGCTTGCTTTTAACGCATATTCTGAAAAGTCTACGCTAAAGAATGAAGAAGAGCATAACCGAAGGAGAGTCCTGTAGTATTGTGTTTACGGAAAACCCCAATTACACCAAAAGAGACTTCTTAGGCAACAAAACTTATGAAAAGAAATTGGGTCAAATTCAGGGTTCAGAACCTCTGAATCAAGGACTGGGGGCGATAAAAGTGGAAGAAAAACCGGAGTAGCATTACCAAATTTACGTACACCAAATTAAACAAGTTATAATTTTGTCATTGTGGTTTCAGCTAACATTTAACCGTATTTCCTTAATGGGGAAAATATTTTTAATTGACGAGAAAGGTGTCGCTATTTTTTTTAAAAATTATATGTAAGATAGAAACAATGGTGGAAAGGGACAAAGTTCCCGACAACTTCAATACGATGATCTTATTGCTGTAAATATGAGGTGTTGAAAATAACACATAGAGAAGAAAAAAATTGTATTAACAAACTGTAAATGTTAGACATTTGTAAAATACGCCAGAGACAACTCCTGTAGGCTCGATGTGTAACATACCTAATACTGAATAATGCATAATTTATTATTATTATTATTATTATTATTATTATTATTATTATTATTATTATTATTATTATTATTATTATTATTATTATTATTATTATTATTATTATTATTATTATTATTATTATTATTATTATTATTATTATTATTATTATTATTATTATTATTATTATTATTATTATTATTATTATTATTATTATTATTATTATTATTATTATTATTATTATTATTATTATTATTATTATTATTATTATTATTATTATTATTATTATTATTATTATTATTATTATTATTATTATTATTATTATTATTATTATTATTATTATTATTATTATTATTATTATTATTATTATTATTATTATTATTATTATTATTATTATTATTATTATTATTATTATTATTATTATTATTATTATTATTATTATTATTATTATTATTATTATTATTATTATTATTATTATTATTATTATTATTATTATTATTATTATTATTATTATTATTATTATTATTATTATTATTATTATTATTATTATTATTATTATTATTACTACAGGCATTTACCCATATATTGACCAGCTTTGATGCCATCTTTTTATAGTTTAGGAAAAATAAAATTAAAGGGAATATTTAAGTCACCACAGACTCACATCTGGATCATTCTGAGCAATGTATCAAAATAAGTATTAGCTGCTGGAGAGAAATATGTGCTGTAATTGTATGAAAAGAGTGTTTTACATTGAAAAAAAAAACCTGATCTTACAGATTTATGACTTAGAAAAAGAAACAAATTCTAAGATCTAATTTTGATATGCAAAACTGCCGCGCCTACCCAGATTTTTTCACAAATTCAGGAGTGGTTAGGAAGGAAAATCTCGCTACAGTTCAAAAACAATATTAAAACCAATTGTGATATCTGATCTAACCTATTTGCTCCAGAATCATTTTATATCATCTTGTAGTGGTTACTGGAGTGCAGAAAAGCCATCTTGGTGTATTCTCCAATGTGTGAGCATTGTAAATACTCGCAAGAAGATAATGTGGATCCACCTTTAAAATAACTCTACGGAATACCCGTAGCAGTGATTCAATGTACAAGAGGAAGAACCGTAAACATAACAAGAGCTGGATATAAAATATAATGAAACGGTGGGTAGATGGAAGGGTAGTCTGAATTAAATTATTTGTTCTTAAACTCCTATGGTTTTCAACGTTTTATTCTATATTGGGCATAAAGACCGCTTAGAGCCCTCTATCAGAGATTGAGGTACTTTTAGTGCTGCTAATCTATGACATAAGACCACCAGCTTTACTTCCCTAGAAGAAGTCACGCTAAAGCCTTTTACAGCTAAAAAAAGCCATCGCTCTCCGCCGGGTTTGAACTTCTGACCTCATGAACCACAGGTTAGCATGTTACTTCTAGACCACAGAACACAAGAGGTGGGTGGTCTGTGGTGCGATACAGTCTGTTTAAATAGCTGCCAGTCCGAGAAAAAAAATGTGTAGTGTTTAACGCCCGCTTTTACACCGCAGGCGATGACACTGATACATGAAATGAAGATGGAGCACCGGTGGAATGAGATGGCGGGGGAAACCGGAGATCCCGGAGAAAACCCGCCCCAGCGCCGTGTTGTCCACCAGTCCGAGACATGGAGAAATTTCCATAGATGATGGATAGTGGAATGGCTTATAATGGAAAGGTATAGAGAAATCTTTCGAATCAGCATAAACATTAATATTGTATAATATCATTTTATATTTTTTATGTTCCTAATATAGGTATTTTCTAGTAAACAAAATTTAGAGAAGTATTTATTAAACATACTCCAATTCATCTACTTTACTTCTTGTAGTAGATGTAATTCCATTACGCTACTTCATTAAACAATTACAGGCTTAACTATTCAAGTCTTAATATAGGCGTAACTTTGCTTGCGATGCTAGGCGCCCACATCACGCGCCGAACCTTCTTCCCCTCCCCTAGGCTCACCAGCGTTAGCATCACACACAGTTAAAACGATATATCAATAGATTCTAAAATGTGTGGGCTCCAACATTTATAATAAGTTTATAATATATAAGATTTATAACGATGTTAAAAAATTGAATGTTTAATTTACACATAGTTTCTTAAATTGGTCAAAACGATTAAGTGTTACATAGATGTGATAAGAATAAATACCATAGCCCATTTAATGAGACAAAATGGAACAACGTTACGAATAATTTAAAAAATAAAACAGATATAATGGTTATTCCTTAAACAAACGTCTTGAATATTTGAAAAAAGAAGGCTCGAGGGATATTTTGGGGGACTTCTGTTAATGTTCCTTTAGTAGTAGTCTATAAGTGGAATACAATTCAGCTTTACCCTAGTTTTTCCCAATTCAGTGCCTTCATTGACTGGACTACAGTCATAGTCTGTCTTGTATTCTTCACGGGTGAACATATTACATTTTATGAGTACGTACGTGTACTTGCTTTAGTGCGCCTCACAAAGCCAGCAGAGTTATCTCCAGAACCTTGACAATTACGACTCATAAAATTATTTCTAAAAGCGTGCTATGCTTGATATGGGAGTTCGTAATCTTGTCACTTAGATGTTAAACCAGAATAGCTACCTCATGAATCCCTGTGTTGTAAATATTCTGTTTATAGCACATTTTCTAAACACGCGGTTATAAGTGTATGTATGCACAATTGTGAAGGAAATTTAGTGCCAAAGAAGGATTTGGAGATTTTTAATTTAACAGCAGCAAAGTGACCTTCAGGCAATGCTCTTTTATTACAATATTTAGCAACTTTCAACTCAGAAAATATTACAACTAGATAATTGGTATCTCTTTTACACATTTTATAATTGTATTCATAGCCTTCTCGTATTTTATATGTGATGTGGTGCCATACTACTCCATCTGACTACCCTTAACGTACCACGAGCATCCTTGCACCCTTGAGACAAAAGCTAATTGTTACCGTTCACACAATTCCTGTCCTGTCAAACTACTCTCTATATGGGAAATAATGTATTGATTTTGTTTTCTTATAAATATATAACATAATGAAATGAATAAATTGAGTACTTATATTTACATAAGTATCTGAAACGAAGATCTTCTGTATCTATCAAACCTGGCATCTGAACATCCATTATTGCACATTCCCCTTAGATAAAAATCACTTGGATTCAGATCTGGAGAGCGAGCAAGACAGTAAATTATCCTATGAAGAAGTATTATGTGGATAACACAGCTGATTTTGTTTACTCTTATACAAACTATTCTTATAAACGCTTATTCCTCTTCTTCATATCATTCAAGTTAAACTTTTGCGAAAATTATCCTATAATTAACTTTATAGAATTTGATAATATATGAATAAAGTAGGTTTTAACCGATAGTCAGTTGGTTGTTGCGTGATAGCTTTGAAATCTTGTTTTCTTTACATGGTCAAGAGATAAAAGAATAACGACTTCTCATTTGACTAAAGTATAAGTATTGGAAAATTCAGACAAATAACAAGGAATATCTCTGAAATGGTTGACTCCAAAAAGAAAGAAAAAAATGTGTAGGACATGTGTGTTGATTATCTCTACATTTTTTGTATAGTAAAATTTTGTCTATCTGTTACAGCTACCAGTTTTACAAAAGTCATCCAAAGTGAAGAAAAACTCAGAACTTTCCTAGAAAATTCAGGACATAGATTTCATTCGCCCTGAAAATATCTAAAATGTATGGTATTTTAATAAAAATCTTTAGAACTACTTTTGAGAAAACGAAATTTTCGAAATGTTCCACTAAGCGGTAGTCTGAAGCATCTTCGCGTTTCATACTTGGAAGATGCTGAACCCAATTTTGATATTTATCCGACTTTTTGAGGGTAGGGGGGTGATACCGTCCCTGTTAGGCATAACATTGGCATAATAGCTGCGAAAGTCATATTAAATGCATAATTAAGGACGGATAGATACCACAATATGAATTAAGCTAAGTTATAACAAATATAGAGGATAATGATTAAATATACAGGTGCAGAAACTAAACAGGCAATCCCAATACATATATTTTATTGCCAGCACGTGAACCCAACGTGTAAAGAGAGCCGGGAAAATGAACACTTACCCTCACAGGAATTTTCCTTTTGTTGAGCCGACAAAGGGGCATTGTTCGAGAATCGCCCGAGGGGTAGTCCCAAGTGACAGCGAGTCGCCTGCCGATGCATTGGTCTGCACATGATACGTGATCAGAGAATAGACACCGGGGATTTAAGATACACATTTTCAAACGTGCTGCTGCATTAATTACCTAGACCGCGGGGAAGTGAAAGTTGCGTGGAATACATGCCTCAGAAACTAGAAATTGCGATAAAATTTAAGAGTAGGAATGAAATACAATCTATAAGGAACGAGTAACAGGTCACATGACCTCTAAAGTATCCAAAATTCGGCGAAAGGAAGGGGAAATTTGTGCAATGGCGACGTTTGATGTTTGCTAGGAAAAACACTCTGTAGTGGCGAGTGAAGGGGACAACAATTATGGAAAGTTCATCAAAGTCCGTATTCGCGAATGGACGGAGCAACAAAGGTTAGCGAACACACTGTGTTAGCGAGTGAGAAAAACTGCACACATTACATCATTAAGATTTTACCAAACTCTGTTGTTGAATAATACTCCGGAAATTCTCTATTGCGCGAAGTAATGCTCTCGACGTTCAGGAAAGACAACGCCTACAAAGCTACATGCACCACTCGGCGCGTCCTAGTAATTTATAAGTTCACTCGCCACTGTGATTCACACTAGCCGTCATATCACGCGCACAGCAACGGGCAAATCCTAAATATCGCACCTAATGTGCGGATAACATCAACACAACACTGACGAGTGGAGAGGACGACTTCTATAAATAAACTTGCCATTCAACGGTCGTGGTGTCTTCTATGTGATAATACCCATCCACTGTCAGGACGCACCCACTCCCTGAAACCCAAAAGAGAGAATCCATGCACACCTACCCTGAGTAACACCCCGACCTGTTGTAAACCTCCCATCCATAGCGCTCACCCGTCACATATCCTATCTTAATGAGGTGTTGAGTGCCGGGAGGGCTTAACGGGCAAGTACCGCCTTAGGGTTTACACACACACACACACACACACACACACACACACACACACACACACACACACACACACTATAGTGCTCGCCTTCGTAGCGTAGATGGTAGCATGTCTGCCTCACGTTCAAGAGGTTCCATGTTCGAATCTCGGCCAGGGTGAGTTACCTGGATAAGGTTTTGTCCGGAGTTTTCCCTTATCCTGAAAGACGAATGTAGGGTAACTCTAAGCTCTATGGACCCTGGGCTCATTTGAGCGTCATTTCATCAATTTCATTCATCGTCCGACATGATTAAACGTTGGAGGACGTAAATTAAAAAAAAACACTATGGGTAATTACGGACAAGTCAAATAAAAATTCCTCAACTATTTGCCAATCTAAAAGGTGAGTTTATTCTCTCGATAATAAAGATTCTGTAACATAAATGGAAAACATTCTAAGGCATTTTCGATTGTTTGTGCTGTTCTTGTCTACTATCACGTACGACATACTCTAGTTCAAGTCTGGGAACGGCCTCTCTTCGCTCGCTGCAGAACTCGGTACACCACTGTCGTCTGTTTAATTGGATTTACCCCGTCGCGTTCTGCAACTCCCTAGCGTACCACGGGATATCTATCTGCCTACCTCAAAGACGGGGCTGTTGGGCCACCTAGTACATAGAAGAGAAAGTAAAAACAAGTTATGAGAGGCAAAAGTCGGTTAAGTACCAAATTTGGAGTTCAAGTTTAGCATCCTCCAAGGAAGGGTCGCGAAGACTTTAAGGAACATCGCCTACCACCATTTGTATTGAACATTTTTCGAAACTTATACTGTCTCAAAAATGTATCTAGCTATTTTGATTTAAGAAAAATATGTTTAAGATATCTCTTTTGACAAATGAAATGAATATTTCGAAATTGTCGGGATTGTCCTCGAGGATTCTCTTTATTCAGATGATTTTTGTCTAACTCATAAACCGTAAGAGATTGACAAAATCTGACTGCTCAAAAACGTTAAAACGGAAAACGTATGTCAAATACTTCTTTTTAGGGTAAAACATTTCTGAGATATTCCTTCTTATTTATTTGGGTTTTCCAATACTTATACAAGGGTGGGTCAATAAAGACTGAGATTTCTTTTCCCGCGCACCACAAAGGTACAGTGTGGAAACAATTTTGCATGATGCCAATGGATCAGTTCTGATTAGTGGAAAAAGCACAGACTCGCTTGTACATGGTCTGTACACAGTAGGTAAGTCACTTCACAAACCGCCTAAAGAGGAGATGGAGGTGTTACGCGAAGAACAATATGCTGCATTGAAGTTTTGCTTTCGTTTGCAGAAATCTGGCACGGAAGCTTACAGAATGTTGCAGGAGGCATATGATGATAACGTTCTGCACAGTTCACAGCACTTCAATGGTTCAAGGAGTTTAAGGAAGGCTATGGTAATAATAAAGCAAGGTGGGTCAGGTGCTCCAGCAAAAATAATAAACGAAACCATGATTAACACAGCTGGCATCATTGTTTGTGAAGAGCGACGAATAACAATTGGCAAACTTGTACGCATGTTACAGATTTCCATTGGCAGTGCTTTTTCAATTTTGCATAATCAT
Organism: Mantis religiosa; assembly: GCA_030765055.1. Classification (NCBI taxonomy): domain Eukaryota; kingdom Metazoa; phylum Arthropoda; class Insecta; order Mantodea; family Mantidae; genus Mantis; species Mantis religiosa. The sequence goes on along the minus strand of CM060953.1, from coordinate 124,050,322 downwards.
TTAAACATGAGATGTGTTTGTGCAAGATGCCAAGATTGACTCTTGAACGGAAGTTGATGCGGTTGGAGGCGTATATGGAATTGCAACGTTTGATTCAGATACGTGGGGATGCATACCTGAATTCCATCATTTTCCCGGTCTGAAAAAGGAAGTAAGGGGGAAGCATTTTGCTACTTCGGAGGCTGTTGTAGGAAGGCAGAGGCGGTTATAAAGAAGATGTCAAAAATGGCTTCCAGCATGTGGACTGGCAGAAACGTTGGACAAAGTGCGTTCAACTCAACGGAGAATACTTTGAAAAAGACCACACCAATCTGGACTAAGACAAGTGTATTTTATGTGTAAAAGAAACATTCTCGGTATTTACTGACTCGCACTCGTATTTATCTCAAGTGGGAAGTCGTTATTCGTTTTTTTTATCTCGGCCATGCAAAGAGAATGGAATTTTAGAGCCATATAGCCACCAGATTTAAAATTATTGAGTATCACTTAAAATCTACTGTATTCCATATTACCTTGTACATGCAAGAAAATTGGCAATACGATATTTACATGAAATAGAGTACTAAGCATTTGTATGCTGTTTCTGCAAGAGTTGTGAAAATCATGTGACAGCAAAACATCATATTGTAATTGAGCATGTGCCTAAGTAATTGCTTTGAATGGCTTTACATGACCACGCACGGGAAAAAAGGAAACAGGGAGAATAACGACTTCCCAATTAAGAAATGTCTAAATATTTTAAAATTCAAACCAATAGCAAGGAATATCTCAAAAATAATTTAATCTACAACCTGATATAATTTTATTTGTGAGCTAAACATGGCATTGAATTTTTCAGTCTGACTCTACGTTTCCACAAGATTTAAATTTGTTTGTAGTTGAACTTTGTCTCTTACCGTTGAGTGGTAAACACAAAATACACTCAGAACGAAGAGAACTTCAAAGGCTGGTCCCCAAAGTTTGACGATATATATTTCGTTTGTCTTCTTCTTCTTCTTCTTCTTCTTCTTCTTCTTCTTCTTCTTCTTCTTCTTCTTCTTCTTTTTCTTCTACTTCATGGATTTAGTCCTTTGACCTTTTTCTGCATCAAGAGACGCATGGACATCCAACTCTTCTTCTACCTTTAGTTTGGTAGTGCGGTAATCTGTTTTATGGCATTCTTCCGATATGTTCTAGACAATTATTTCTTATTTGATTTATTGTGTAATTTAAATTGAATATATTTAATTATGCTCTAATGTCCTCATTGTGTTTTTTATCTAAAAGTGTACGAGTATATCCAGCTACAGAACGTTAGAATTTCATTTCGGCTGATTCTTTCTTCTATCTGATCATTTAAGTGACCAATTTTCACAGGCATAGGTTAACGTAAGAGCTGCCATAGTTTTATAGAATTTTAATTGAGTTGTTTTTAATGTTTGTGTCGTTTGTCATAGAAATGTATTAAACATGTGTTGCTTTAATCAAAATTGTTTAAGCAATTTTTAAAAGTGCAAATTTTCGAAAAATATTCCATGTAAAGGCTAGTTAGGGTGGAGAATTTTCTTGAAAATCTTCATGTCGCACCTTTGGAACATGCAGAACTTAAATATAACGTTTGGTATTTAACATATTTTTCGTTTGTGAGCTATGCTATTCGTACACACACACACACACACACACACACACACACACACACACACACACACACACACACACACACACACACACACACACTCTCTCTCTCTCTCTCTCTCTGTCTCTCTCTCTCTAACCATATTCTAAAAATGCTTCTCTTAGATTAAAGGTGTCTCAATTTACCGTAAATTCTCTTTATACGTAGGTAAGTAGTAGAAAAAGTAAATATATATGTATGTTTATTGAAGTATTCTTTGGGAATGTGTCTTCCTTTCATTGCTGTACTAATTCATAAGTCACGATTTGTGTAGTGTACTACGTGCTGAAAGACAAATTCTTTCGGGTCAGAGCTACATGTTTGCTCAAAGATAATTATTTTGTTCAAATAGCTACGTCATCAACGCTTGCAGCAGCTTGGGTATCTTGCACGTTTGGAAAAGGTATCTCTAGTGATAGGGCTGCAAGCACATGCTAAGTAAATAGGAGTATTTCTTTTCATATTAAACAAAATATCTAATTGCCAACCTATGTTTTTTTTCTTCCTCTCTGATCCAGAAGTATCAGTATATATGCGTATAATATGAATTAACAGGGGTTACTACGCAAATGTTCAATAACTAGGTCTGTTCGACCTTAAAAGTCTTACATGATCTGAGTTTAAACCGTTTACTTATAAAAACACTAATAAGCCTTAATATCTAGACAGTGACAACTGAAGCATGATTGCGCTGGTAGTACTAAAATTACTTCACCGTTTTGAGATGATTAATTTAACGTCCTTTAACAAGTGGGTAGCATATATCCGCCGATGAATGAAATAAATTGTGGAAATGATGTTCAACTTTGTGATGAAACATTGTGCACCGTCTTTTAAGAAAGTAAATGTACACTTTCCGCGAGTCAGTATCATTCAGGCATTCTGTTACTAGAACATAATGCAAACCAAGTCGTCCATGTTCATAGATATAACGTGTCGTTTTAACCTGATATACACTTCGAGGATTTATATTGCTATATTACCTCAATATGAAGAGAGATGGACTAAATATCACATAGAAACTAGCAATTCTCTATCAGCTGAGCGAGTTGGAGACTATACAGGAAAGCGGAAAACCATTGAAATTATCAATTTAACAGAACCATGTTTAGTTCTGTATAAGGCACAGTAAACCCACTGCTCTTGTAGTCTCAGTGGCAGGCTGTGACAAGCGGCGCGGGGGTTCACGATTTGAAACCTAACATATGGGCATATTTTTTTTATATCTAAAATCCTTTGCTTTGTTAGACGCTGTAACGAACTAATTTGTAGTTGTTAACTTGAGGTTAAGCTGTTACATGTCATTGCAGTACATAAAAAAATAGAAAACACGTGGAATAGTGATTTTAACGGAATCAACATCTACATTTGCATATAAACCGTGGTTTAGCAACGGCTCTCGTAAATCAGTAGTAAAATGCACGCTGTATTTATAACTGAGCTACGACAACATATGTTAAAACGTACAGTTCGTCTGGTTTATCTTGCTATTCATAACTACAACACTAGAGGAAAATAGAACTTGATAACTCAATCACATAGATTAAAATTATATTAAAAAGGATTGATTATATTGGAAGTAATTTATTCAATAAATTACCAATAAATTTTTGAAATATTACTCCATTACCTAAGTTTAAACATTTATTAACTAATTTTCTTAAATCAAAAGCTTACTATGACGTGGAAGAATTTCTGAATGATAATGATATTGTAATTGACCTATAGTAACTTTTCATCAATGTATTTGTATTACATTCATCTTCATGTATTATTTTAGTACTTTAACTGTTATTACTTGTAATTGTATCGATTGTCTTTATTTATTTTTAACTGGACTATGATCTTAAACAAGTTTTCAATTGTGTATGCTATTGTACTTGTTATAAAGAACAATAACCTGAATTGAATTGTATTGAAACATAGGAATTAGAGAGAGAGACAGAGAGAGAGCGCACTATAGCCCGTCTTGTTGTAGATAACCTATAACTGCCTAATTGCACATCGCATTACTTCTATGTACAGTTTGTCTGGTTTATCTTGAAACATGGGAATTAGAGAGAAATGGGGGAGGGGCGGAGAACGCATTATTGCATGACTGCTTAATCCTACTTCGCATTACTTCCATGCAATATTCCGATTGATTCCGCGTGATTAAATTGTAGCTATCCCTTTAATACTTTCAAGCGCAGCGTTTTAATGACTACTGGTAAATGGCGGTAGTATAGTTATACCGTCTATTAGGGATTTTTTTGGAGAGTCACTTTCTTCTAAATTTATCATGAAATTGTCCAATATATCAATTAATCCGTCTTTTCCCCAGTACATCTTTTCTACCTCCATTGATTTGTGCCCATATTTGCTCGATAGCATTCGTATCACAATGACACGGAGGTAATGTATGTCCATTTAATTCAGCTATGGAGTCGATTGTATACAGTTTGACTTATCTTTGTTTAACGTAATCATCTCGTATAACACCGGTTTTGATACCATGTTTCCATTATTACCATATTTTACTGTCAATATAAAGGACTGTTTGTAAATAATTAATCTCTGCACTAGTTGCAGCACCTGTCACTTTCCGATGGAGACAAGGCAGTCGCGGATAGCAGTGGCAATGTGTTTACCAAACTTTTCACCCCTTCCTTGTCACAGGGAGGGGTAGCGCTAAGTAGGTCATGTTTCAAGTTAAACCAGACGAACCTTAGGTTATATACAACATATATGGTGATTCTATAAAAACTATCGTAGCACGTGTGTTTCCTGTTCTTGCATATTTTCTAATCTAATGTAGGAATAATTTAGCCGTAATAAAACATCTGTAAATGGGTTATTACTTCCTCTAACAAACAAAATTGTTGCGATAAAAACTTTGTAGCTTGAGAGTCGGAGCATGAACTTAGGAAGCTTTTCATACAGCGTGCGTTTTACCACTGAGCTAAGAGAGCCTTTTTACAGCGCCGCTTAATATGTACACGTTGGTTCTATTAAAATCATAATTCCATTTTCTTTGATATTCTGCAATCCATCTGAAGATAGCTTAGCCGCAAGAGAACACTTTTAAATTAGTTCGTTACAGTTTCTAACAAAGTAAAAAGGTTGGAGATAATAAGTATGTTCATATGTCACTGTTGATAAAACCTGCCTTAAGCACAGCATAGATTTTGCAAAGTTCTGCATTTTTTGGTTCTGCAAAGCTTCTTGATTCCAAAGGTTTTCTGTTTTCTTGCATAGTATCTAATGCGATGTAGTTAATAGATCAGCTGCAAGAGAATTGCTGCTTGCTTTGTATATTTAGTCAATCTTTTACCTTATTGGGTTAATATAGACATAGAAATCCTCGAAGTGAGTAACAGAATGGGTTAAACAAAAGTGAGTTAAAATGGCGACCACGACACATCACATCTATGAACTTGTCCGATTTAGTTTTCATATCCTCTATACTCTATCTCAGACTAGTTTAATCCTGATGTAAACAACAAGGCGGAGCTGACTCAACTCGCCACATGTTGGACGCTACATGCACGCACAAAAGTTTTGCAACACTAGCAAAATATATAGTAGCACTAACTTTTAGACAATAAATAGAGTTGGGTTACACATTAACTTATTAAATCTATGAGTTGGTTCATTTCTGAAAAAAATAATCAAGAACTTTATTGCGTAAAGCACTTTTCGTAAAATCGTCGTATTTCTCCCCGCGTTGTTTGCGTTTTCGCGATTTTCCAGGTGTTCTTGGAGTTGCGGATGCTAGCTGTTCCATTCACCAGTTTCATTCTCAATATTTTTAGAGACGATTCTGGGTTTCTTAAGCGCCGCGAAACAATGCGCGATCATTCGCCTCTCGTCACTGTTTAAACGTTTGCCTCGATTGTTTCATTTTAGCTGAAGCACCGGCCTGCTCCATGATGAAAAGCTTCTGAATTTAAATTGCATATACATATGTGTTCTTGGGCTTGTGAGGTACACGAAATGTATAGGGAATATAGTGTTAAATATCAGAAGCGACTCCACACTATAAACAATCACATCTTATTCAACAGTCAACTGAATACTGACCTCGTTGTGAGAGAGCTGCCTGGTATAGGAATGCAAAAATATTATTTAAACACAGTGTCATTTAGCAATTATTAAATAAAACGCAGCTTAATTTGACATACATAAATTAATAGTCTGTATAATTTTAACTATCTTCTGTCTAATCTGTATATAGTATATTATTTGACAGAGCGTTGAGGCTTATTCACCCTCAGGTGACCAGCACTGTGATCGTCTCTTATCGCGTCTTATCTGGTCGATTAGAAAAGTGAAATATTAGTAAGTTAATGTACAGTAAGTTAAGAAACACAAACATAGCAATTGGAAGTTGCGTGTATCTATACATGTTTTCTCGTGCCCTGCCGATATATGACACATTGCTGTCCAGAAGAAATGATTATATCTGAACGGAGTATACATACACTGGACTCGCGTGATAAACTGAAGTAAACATCTCTGTGTTGCGAATTTTTCCCGATACGCTTTCTCGTTTGCCATGTAGTACAGAACACATCTATGTGGTATGTGAAGCAGAAAGATAAAATGTGGGGCCATTATGTTTATAAGAATCGAAACATTTGCACACTTTTCTCTCCCCGGAATTAGCTTGCGTAGAGCAGTGATCAGACAACTACTTATAGTACTGTACTTAAAGGAGAGGTTTATCGTGTGCATGGAAATAAAACGCCCCGTAACTTCGCTAAACCAATGAACAGCTTAACCGTTTTCTGCCCCATATCTCTGTTTTCTTTTTAATTTACGTCCTCCAACTTTAAGTCATATCGGACGATGAATGAAATGGGTGAAATGATGCTCAAATGTATCCGGGGTCCATGGAGCTTAGAGTTACTCAACATTCGTTTATCAGGATAAGGGAAACCCAGCAAAAACCTTATCCAGGTAACTCACCCTAACCGAGATTCGAACTCAGCACCTCTTGAACGTGAGGCAGAAGCGCTACCATCTACGCTACCGAGTCGGGCACAATATCTCTGTCTCCTTCCCACTCAGATGTTTACAGCAGGATTAAACTAGGTTGAGATAGATTATATGTGTAGTAACGGGACTGCTGAATGATACTGACTTGGTGTAAGTGTAAGTTTACTTTTTTGAAAGAAAGTGTACCATCTCCGCCAGTAGTGACTTGTTCGCCGCACATCTACTACTGCTAAGCGCTACCTACCATGGCAATGCAGAACTTAAGTGTCCCTCGGACACGGAGGTTTGTTGGACTTTTTCCTCGAGCAAATATCGAACTACCGCAAAATTTATAAATGCATTACTAAGTAATGTGACAGCTTAAACTACTCACGTACATGCCTTGATGTCTCCATATGCGTGAACTAAACTTACCACACCTTTTTTTTCCTGACCAGTGGTTATCACTATCAAACGAGTCTCATAGAGAGTGAAATTAAGTACTTTTAACGTTTAATCCAACAGTACCATTTATTTTTTTGTGCAAATTCCCTGTTTAATCCCCCCCCCCCCCCCCCCCCGGGTTAAACATTCCATATGTATGTTCAGATCAGGAGCATATGTTCCCATGCATCTCAATTATACCAGGTCTTGTGACCATAATGTAAAACGTAGGCTACCTAGTATACCTCTTACTTTATTCGTGTTAATTAAGTTCAGGACATATCACAGTCAACAGCTTTAGTTTTCCTAGCAGAAGCAGATCTCTCTTTCAATTATCTGCTATACTCCTATCAGTACAATTGGCATTAGAAGACAATGACTAACTTAATTTTAAGTCTTAGTAAAGAGAAATTACGAATCTGATAACATAATTTTCTGCTAACTTTTACACTGCAGATTAATGATAAATGACCCAATTCTCACTTCTCAGTGTAGCACAGGTGACAGGTACCAAGCGACACGAATTTGGCCTAAACCCTCACTCTCCACTAACTGCTAGTGTCTGTAGTGAACGTCCACAATGACGTCATTTTGAAGTGGCACGGACCCATAGAATTGTACATTAATAGCGCTATAAACTGACAGCAGACAGTTGTTTCCTTTTAAGTTCTGAGTCTTTCTGTTGTTAAGCATGGCATTTTACAGCGCCTTGAAGAATAGTAACCATAATTGCATTCGGAGTATACGAACAACTTAAATCATTTTTTTTTTTGAGTTAGTGTTGGGCACGGAGTCATTACCCTCGGACCCTACGTCTGATTTTTAAAAGAAGATATGTGAAGGTCATCTGTTTCTCCACGTGGGGAGCTGCAATGTTGCCTATCAAAGCAGGCAGCAAGTTAAGCACCCTTTTTGCCCTCTCAACACTCGAAACATAAACAGGCGTTCGAGGTGACCTCACCTCAACAAAAACATGTTCATTTAATGTGTATTAATCTACTTTAAGAACAAAAATACTTTCTCATTGCACATTTGCTAAATTCACCTGCAGCGTATTCACAGGCGTGAGCTTTTTTAAAATTACTATACTGGTCGCCAATCTAGAAAGTGATTGACATTTCGTACGGAGAGAGAGGCGACGTTGCCGCTTATTGCTGCCACGTGGAGCGCGCGATAAGTTGTCTTTTTTTTTAATTTACGTCCTCCAACATTTAGTCATATCGGACGATGAATAAAATGGATGAAATGATGCTCAATGCGTCCGGGGTCCATGGAGCTTAGAGTTACCCGATATTAGTCTTTCAGGATAAGGGAAAACCTCGGAAAAAACCTTTATCCAGGTAACTCATCCTGACCGAGATTCAAACTTGGGACCTCTTAAGCGTGAGGCAGACATGCTACCATCTACGCTACCGAGGCGGGCACGTACGAAGGTGATTCAGTTGCGACTGTAATGGGTATTTTATATTATTATTATTATTATTATTATTATTATTATTATTATTATTATTATTATTATTATTATTATTATTATTATTATTATTATTATTATTATTATTATTATTATTATTATTATTATTATTATTATTATTATTATTATTATTATTATTATTATTATTATTATTATTATTATTATTATTATTATTATTATTATTATTATTATTATTATTATTATTATTATTATTATTATTATTATTATTATTATTATTATTATTATTATTATTATTATTATTATTATTATTATTATTATTATTATTATTATTATTATTATTATTATTATTATTATTATTATTATTATTATTATTATTACTACTACTATTGTTATTATTCATTATTTATAATGCTGTACACAAAGACAATAGTACAGTCGTGGATCTACATGCAAACGCTAGAACATGCAAGAAGAGATCAATATAAAGATAATCGTAACTAAAGAGGCATACCTGTGACATTTTGATGCTTATTGAAGTGGGAAAATGCCGCTTACATAATTTTTCCCGGGAGTTTCTAATTTATACCCCAATGTCTAACTTTCTTCTTTAAAATACTTTTCTTTCCCAGTCTTAACCTTAATGCCCTTACTGATACCTACGCACGTGAAGTCCTATCAAGCACTTTAGAGAATGGAGTACTAGACTCCCCTTTCAATTTCTCCTCATCGAAGTATTTTTTCACAGAGCATATTATTTCTCCTGTATGTCCTTTAATTGGAATACCTTTACCAAATATAGTTTTATTCGGTTCCCGAGCACGTTGAGGTTTTCGCTTGTCAACTATATTTTGACATAATTAAACATTCATTAAACACAATTGCAAATGATCACAACACGTGCTCAGATACACGGACTCAGGCACACGTAAACCAAGGCAAACTGGCACAAATAAAATGCAAAGTAACTTGCCAGTACAGGATCTCTAACTGTTGCATACGTGAGGGCATTCTGTTTGTGCAGCGTTATCGTCAAGAGAAACAAACACCAAGGTATTATGATTACTGCAGTTTGCGTAACTCACTCGCGCGCAAATCATACTAAGCACGTGTTAGAATATCGGCAACCAAGGTTTAGCGTCTAACGTTGTCATGGAAACGTCTCGACTCTAATTGGTCATTTTAATCGTTACTATGACAACGTTATGACGTATTCATCCCCTCCCATTCATTTAGACCGTTATACCATGTGGTTACTAACTGTCAATCACATTCTAGTTTGGCGACCAGTATAATTACTAACGACTCTGTCAATTATTGAGAAGATTATATCAGCACCGCCAGTGTGCGGTATCTTAAACCACAAGAGTTCATCTTTATGGTCCATATCCTCGTGACAGACCTCAGTTTTTTCCTCTCTGAAGAGTAGGAGGCCGTCAACAACAAAACCATTTCACGTACCGGCATGACCAATAATAATGCGTCACCTTTTCCTGTAGGTCCTTTTGTGGTACTTTAAAGTGTGCCGTCAGTGGTGGACGGCATCCTTTGACACAGTACGGGCGGCGTTTACTCAGTTTTCATCCAACCACACTATTTCATGCAACCTCTATTTAGTATTTAACTTAAAAACAAAACGCTTGGCGCTACAGTAAATGATCTTTCGAGTATTAGTTTTCTGCTATTTATTTATTGAACTCATATCCCAGATCATAGCGCTAAGGCTTCCTTAAAATAACTCTGCTTGTTTAAGAGAAGAAAGAAGCTTACGTGTGATAGGATCCTACTTTCGGGTGTAATAGTCGTAGATATGCCTTCTTATGGCATCTAATTAGAAACTATGGAGATGATCTTGGTCTTTGTTTCCCAGAAGTTACAATTCATGATGGAGCTGGCTGTAGCTGTTCCTTTCTAGATATTCTACAGTCACCTCACTTAATTTAAGGACACACGCAGTCCTTTTTGTCAGTTGGTTGGAAGGAATAAGCGGTTCACTGTGAAGAAACAGATTCTCCTCTCCCTTTTCAAAGAATTCCCTATGAGAACAGATTCTCTAGTTTGGCTGTGCAATAACACTCCGGCCGTAAGCTGATTTTTATCTTGGGTCCTCGGTCTACCTCTAATCCTACTGACACTAAGTCTTGGTTCCATAACGACGGATTTTAATAATGTTTTAATAAAGTAGGCTAACAACACACAACTCTATTGAACGCTCAAGCAAACTCTGCTTTCCACACACAACTAGATGGCCACGCCGTGGCTCAGTGGTTAGACCGCTTGACTCTCACCAAGGCGGCCCGGGTTCGATCCCAGGCGACCGCAAAGTGAGATTTGTGGTGGACAACACGGCGTTGGGGCGGGTTTTCTCCGGGACCTCCGGTTTCCCCCGCCATTTCATTCCACCGGTGCTCCATCTTCATCTCATGCATCATCAGTGTCACCGCCTGCAGTGCCGTATGTAGTAAAAGCGGGCGTTAAACACTACACATTTCATTTCACACACAACTAGAGATGAGGAATAGGTGTTAACCATAGTAACCAATGTGGCAACCTTTGTTTACGTTTCCATAGCAACGACCTTCCTCTCTTATCCTCCACGTCCCTTGTTTGACAGCTGTCATGTATCGTATTTTAAAAATCAGACTTTATGTTTATAAGAATCGAAACATTTGCATAGAGTCCTAGGTTCAATTTCGGGCTGGAAATGGGGGGTTCGGAATTTTTCTCTAACCAAGATTATTCCCTATTCTGCCCAGAATTTGGAAGTATGAATGAGAGTGTGATTTAATGTATATAGTATACAACTGTGAACTGTTAAAATAAAACAAAGAAAGGAATAGATCTACGGGATGAGTAAAAGGTATGGAAAAATGCATGTAACTTGTTATAGTTTTGTGAAGAGATATGTTTTAGAAAAGCTGTAAGATATCAACATGTTTTCATATCACTATGATTGTAAACAGTGTAACGTTTTTAATTGCAACATTCTTTTCCTTTTTTTTTTCGTTTTTTTTTTTTTTTTTTTTTTTTTTTTTTTTTTTTTTGCCCTCGGTTCTCGGAACGTATAGGTGGATGCTTTCTTCAACTGTAATTTAAATTTATTAGGACGTATTACAGCACATGAAATTTAAACCAAGAAAACACATTTATAACACATTTAGTGGTGCTGTGTTGTAACATATGAATTCACCTCTAAAGATGCTCAAAATGGCCTCCATTTACTGCCTAAAAATGCCAAAATCTATCTTTGAAAATAGTTAAATGTTTCCTGCAACACTGTTCGCCTGATGAGCTGCCATTTCCTGTCCAATTCTCCCCTTTAACTCTTCAAGATCTCCTGGTAGGTCCTTGTAAATCCTCCACTTGAAATATCCCCACAAGAAAAAGTCTAATTGGCCCAGGTCAGGAGATCTTGGCGGCCATTCAATACATCCTCTTCAGGTTCGTTGAATGAGTAATCCTTCGTTCTGGATGCATTTCATTAAACAACACACAAACATCTTCTTGGGTTCTCCTCCTTTCTCCATATCCATTCATCATCAGTATTTCAATTCGTTCTCTTTCTGTAAGTTGTGCCTTGAATAATTACTTTCAGAAAGATTTTGCAATGAAGTAAGTATTGTTGTCCCTGTTAGCTTATCTTTTTTCTGTATTTGTTCAATCCAAAGACACATATTAAAGTAACCTACTGCATTGTATAATTCAAAACCTACTCAGTTTGAAGTGATGCTGCGTTTTCCTTTGCTCAGTACACATGCAGTAAGGTCCTAATAAATTTAAATTACGGTTTGAAAGGAAATTTGTACGTTCTGAGACTTGAGGACTGGAGGAATGCAGAAAAAATAAATGCTGATATTTAACAACAACAAAAACGCCCCATACCCTTTATTTGTAATCATAGTAATGTGGCGGCATGTTGATATTTTATAGCTTTTATAAAAAAATATTACTTCATAGTGTTGTAACAGGGGAGTCACAGGCATTGTTTCATATTTTTTTCTCGTCCAGTATATATGCCAGCCATGATATATTGAAAACTGTTTGTAGTGCATATAACTCAATAATATAAAATTTAGATGTTGCAAAATTTCAACAAAAGATTGCCATAGGATTGTTGAACGCCAGTTAGTTTCTAAAGTTGTTAAGCTTTCTACTTTGATGACGGGAAGCACCCATTTTTTATATGTAGCCATGTTTTCATTTTTCTGAATCTTTTTATGGATTTAGAAACATAATAGCTATGTCCTACACAAAGAGAGCAATAAAAGATAAATTTTTTCGGATCCTTATCTTCTTAAGGTATAACTCTAAGCTCTATGGACCCCGGGCTCATTTGAACATCATTTCACCCATTTTATTCATCGTCCGATATGACTTGATGTTGGAGGACGTAAATTACAAAAAAGGAAGAAATATTTGTACGAATCATTGCCGAAAAAGCAAAATATATGCATAAATAAGCATAAATTAGTATAATATGTACTAGCTCATTATATATGACTATATGCACTGTACAACTTTGGTAATAAACTCCTTACATTTATTACTTAGACATTCAGATGTTTATCAAGAAATAAAATACGCAAATATGCCAATATCCTTTCTCTAGTAATATGACTTGTCATGCTAGTATTTAAATCAGACGTGTCCAACTTTTTTGGAAAAGGACTACTGTTGTTAAGCTGATTTGGTTTGCGGGCCACATCATTACATTTTTTATCGTATTAAATGGGATCTAAATTCTAAGATAAACAAATTTATTTAAAAATAACTTATATATTGAATGCTATTTTTATTAAAATAATAATCAAATAGATATTAGATAAATTATTTTTGAAATTAAATAAAATATACATATAATATGCAAGTGTTATGTTGACATAATTGAATTAATATTTTATCTGTCAATGCGACATCTGGCACTGCTTCTCACAAACAAGGCATCAAATATTTCGGTATCAACTCGAAGCGAACTCATCAGATGACTGTCGGTGATTCGCGTTCTTGTTGCGCATTTCACATGTTTGATCCTGAAGAAAACTCGTTCGCATATGTATGTGCTACCGAAAAGTGATGCGAAACGAAGTGAATATCTGTTAATACCCGGATATTTTCCCTGGGAATGTAGTTGCGATAGAATTGTAGTAAAGGAACATTGTTATACTTATTTTTTTAAGTCTGACGCACATTGAAAATCAACGCATTCCATTTGCAAATTTTCGGGGACTTCTCTGTGCAAATGGAGAAAGGGGAAGAAAACAGATTGAAACTTATATTCTTCTCTAAGTCTTGAAATCTAACGCGGAATTCGCTTCTTAATTCTGATATAATTTCTGCCTATTTTTGAGAATTTTGATTATTACAGTTTGTAGGGTTGGGAAGTGCACAAAGTTGTTGTTTTTTATGTGTGACTCCCAAAGTCGTAATTTTGCTTCAAAAGTATTCACGTGATCAAATATAATAGTGGTCAGTTGGTCTTTATCTTGGAGACGTGAATTAAGTTCGTTCAACATTGCCATGGCTCAATTTCGGTAAAATAAACAATATATTCTAATTTGAATCGAGATTTTGCAAGAAAGTTTGAAATCAACGAAATTCACTACTTTTACAATGACTTTCAAAACATTATCTGATTTTAGGGATTTAGTACAATGGTTTTGTTGGTATATTAAGCAGTGATATTGCATTACTGAAATGTTCCCTACTTTAGCTCCCTCTGCTTGCGATAATTTAACTAACCCTTCTCGTTTTGATGCAAATGCAGGAGCTCCCTTTGTTGTTACACCAGATAGATTTGTATATCTGAAGCCAAACCGGTCAAGGTTTCAGCGACACCCCCCTTTAAGTCATTGGCTCTAATAGTGCCTTTAAGAGGAACAAGTGCAGCTAAATCTTGTAATATGGAAATCCTTATCAACTCCCCTTAAGAACATTGTTAATTTGGGCAGTATGGCTTGCTACAGAGGAAGACAGATAGTTGCGGTGTGACGTCAGCTCTAACCGCCAAATATGCCCCCGAACGAAAGACAGGTTAGCGTGTGACGTCACCGTGCTGATTTCTGCTGCCCAAGTGGAAGGAAATAGTTTTGAAGATTTGGGGTTCCGACAGCGTAGAAAAGACAGGAAACCTATCGGGTATTAATAATATGTGCAACTTACATATTGGGTGTTGTAATATTAATGCTGACTGATTTAATTACACAATTGGTCACAGTTTATAAATAATTATATTTTGGGTCTGTGCTATGAGAAACTTCAACTTGTAGTTTATCTGAAGGTAAGTCATGTTATAAAGTAAATAAAATAAAACAAAGTAAATTTCTCTACAAATTAGGGACCCATTCAGAACAAAATTACGTGGACATTTTCCGACACTTTCTGCTTCGTTTTGCTTTAACTAATTTATCAATGTCAGGACGTAATGTCTGGGAAATTTGTAATCGAAGGCTGCATGTTAGGTTGTGATACGACAAGTTACTTCGGGGTTTGGACTTAGCTAATTTCATAACATAAAAAAATTATGTTCGCAGACATATGTCGAGCCAAACATACACAATGTCCGTGTGGCAAGTGAATACAGCCTTGGAAATCTGGTTTGGGGGACATTCTTGTAAAAATCAGCAAAGTCTTTCTTGTGTGTATATTTGGCCTTCAATAAAGCGTCACATTGTAAATTTAACAGTTCCATTTGGTACGTGGCAGCTACATTGTTGTCATCGAGTGCGCTACACCTCACTGAACCCTCAGATTCTGTACTCACAGCGCCATTTATATAGGCAACTTGGTACTACACGGCTCTCACCTGACGTCACACGCACTGCAGGTCTCGCTCCCGGCTGAAATACGTCACAACTCTCGAAGCTGACTTCCTCTGGGCTAGCATCACTACTGTCATTGAGTGCCAGAAGACAGAACTGGAAATCCGTGGCTCGGTATGTTAAAGTTATCTCTATATTGGACGCTAATTCGTCAATACGACGAGCTACGTCTGTCGTAACAAGCTTAATTTTGCAAACTGTGCTTTTTTACCAGGACATGAATATTGGCAACACTGTCAATGCATTCTTTAACAAACTCGCCATCTGAAAATTGTTTAGATCTTTTTTTTACTGCATAACTTGCCTTTAGCAGAAATTCATTTTGAAGTGGAACGTTCTTAAAAATTAACTGTTGTCCCGAAAGTTTAGTTTTAAGTTCCATATCTTCACGAAATTGACAATTACAAATTTATCATATGAAGACGCATGCTTGGTGTCGTAATGTCGCTTTATGTTATACTCCTTAAACATTGAAACTGTTTCAAAATGCACTGCTTTCTTGAATACTTCAGTAAAAAAGTACTGATTTGTTAACTTCATTTGAAACGATCTACATTCCTCTGAAACTTTTATTTTCTTGCCGCTTCTCTTAGAAGCCATAATTATCACTTATAAAGAAATCGCAGAATTACCTCTCACGAACATGTGAGTAAACAATTGTAAACGAAAACTAACTTGAACGTTCTGCTCTACAATGTAACGATAATAAAACATCTGCCACACACTTGCCTTTGACAGTAGCAAAGTTACCGGGCGATCAACAATGCAGAGACTTCAAAACGATGCGCGGTAGGTAGGATCATGTTTTGAGTAAGAGGAATGACTGATGAACTTTCGCAAACACGTGTTTGGAAACGGAAAATGTGTGTTCTTTCAAGTTTTTCATATTCCAATTAGAAATATATATATTTTTTTGGTGTTTAGGAGTCGCTCGGGATCCCTCAGAGTGAGGGAGCGCAAGCATTTGACCTGAGATACCAGGGTTGAGGGTTCGGCCCAACGCCTGGGATGAAAAGATGAATTATGGAGCAATTGGTGAAATGAATGGTGGGGGAAACTGAAGGACCCGGAGGAAACCCACCCAGCGCCATGTTGTCCACTACAAATCCCAGTTTGCGGCCGCCTGGGATCGAATCCGGGCCGCTTAGGTGAGAGCCAAGTGGTGTAACCACTCAGCCAAGGTGCGGCCAAATACTTATTTCATAAATAATATTATAACTTAAAAATTCTCCCCGAACCAAACACGATGTGATACAGCAATATCACTAAGGACCGCGTGGTGATCTAAATAGTGATTTTAATCAAAATCATTATTACTAATTTTGAGAACTTGAATAATTAGGAGCATTTTTCGTTTCCTTTAAATGGTGAATGATGTGGATTTATTTCTTGCGTACTAAAAGACGTCTATTTTAACTATTGAATTTCTTTTAAATTTCGTGATTGTGTAGGCCGTTCACATATAGCTAGAGTGGCAGAGGATGAAGGGTCTTTATCCAGGAATGATCTTTCATATTCCAAGTGACTCAATGCCTCGGCTAAATCTGTATATTGAATTTATGGGTCATAATATTTACGCTACCTTTCGCACGTAAGCGGTGGAAAAAATAATTGGTAAATCATCCTCATTTCACGGCGCTACTCTTAAAACACGACGCTCTACTGTTTCTGGTGGGTAAACTGCCGATGTCTCGGGGTGGAGAGAGGGGTAGCGGCGCTATGAGGGAGTAGGTAACTGGGTAACTAGATGATTATTGGCAATTTGAATATATCCTAAGCTTTCATGAGGTTCGGGAAAGCAAATTTTTTAATTCTTTCCTCTTGAGAGACTACAGCATACTGTATGCAACACCAGCTTAACGAATTTCCCGTGAAAAAAGGGCAACAGATTTATTATTTTCCAATACAGTGAGGCAGAAAGGGTTGTTGCCATGGTAACGAAGTGCGCAGAAGCAATGACGTACTGCACGGAGTATTGGCCCGAGTAGTCTCGATTCAGTTGGGTCTCAAGTGGTAACCGGGGCTGGGCTGTGCCCCGGGCAGCATGGCCCTCGTACTGCGTCATTCTTCCAGCTTCCAGACGTCTTGCACTGCAATCTACCCTTAAATTTCTTTGGCTGTGAGTATATTTTACTTACTACTGCATTAAATATACGTCCAAAACTTACGTAGTCATTTTGACAAATTCCCCTCTTTGTTTTACTTTTCAATGTTTGCTTCAGCGAATGCGGTTAAACGTACCTGAAATTCACCACCTAGACGTACAATTTTAAAAATCTTGGTGTTTGTAATTTACTTTCATGTTTTTTTCTGGAAAGTATTGGTACAAAAGCTGACTTCCCAATCTCCTGGTAGTAAATCCTGGCATATATTTCCTAGAAAAGGTTTCAATACATATTTTATTTTAGTTACATAGGAGCGCATAGGAAGCTGAAAAGCCGGTCAAATGTTTTCCGTATATTTAACATTAGGTTTAGAAAAAGACAAATTACTCAGCGCTTCAAAAAGTACTTGTCTGAATGAAAAAAGAAACCGATTGGTATTTTAGAAACAGTGAATGCCCAAAAATAACGGCCTGGATTGAGAACAAGTAAGATGTACATTCTTTGTTTTATATAAAACTTTTGCATACCTGTATGATTTCCCGGTTAGAGAAAACTCAGTAAGCTACTGTTTTATAATCATTCTAATACTTCATCCATTTAATATTTTATCAAAAACATTTAAAACGGTTATTGAGAAACTAAAAAGCAAAGAAGCGGGTTTTCATTACATTCACATCTACCCACTAACGATCATATTTATGCAGCTTCCATAAACTATTCTTTTTCGCTCTACTCAAAGTTAACCTAAATAAACATTTGCAGAAACAATTTCATTGAACATCTAGTTGTGGGTACAAGGAGGTTAGAGGAAAGGCAATCAATATTCAGATGTTTATAAGCTAATTAGCATATGCTGACTTTGAAATTAAATGCACTTTGCGCGACATTGTGAATAGCGAGACTTAGAAAATGACAAGTGTTGAAAAATTCAAGTCAATAATAAATATCTTAAAATTGGTGATGCAGTGTTAAAAGTTATTCAGATAAATTGTGTCTACACATTTCGTTGTAGTCATATAAGATAAATATATAATATAAATAAAATAAGTAAATAATTTTTAAGGACGTAGCCAATTACCAGGATCATATTAGTGCCGCCGGTGTACCGAAATTTCATCCTACAGGGATTATTTTACATGCCAATAAATCTATTAACATGGGGAGAGCTGTCGCTCTTAGGCGCATTTAAAAACCATCGGTCTTGGCCGGGTCTGAAACCGTGACCTTGAACAAGCTAGTGCCGAGCAGTCACCCAGACCTACATCCCTTGGATGATCAAGAGTAAAAGCAAATAACAACTTACTGCTTGAAAAATTATTTGAAACGTCAAACCTGTGACGAAGAGTACCTTAAAAACGTTTAACTCCAAGCTTTTTTATTTGACATAAGATATGCAATAGTGATATTTACCTACATTTTTTGTGCAGTGAGATTCTATTATATACAGTTTATCAACTGTACAGGTCAGAAACAAACACTTAACACAGAAACACACTTAACACTTCAAGTAGTTAATGAAGCATTTGAAAACTCAAACTGTCAATAACGAAATCTGGGAACTGATTTAATTTACAAAACCTTACTTGACATAACTAGAGCGTTTTAAGAAATCTGCATTTTTGTAACAATGTTGTCTCTTAGTGTTTAACACTTATACACAGTTATATAAAATACATTCACAGTGATGACTATTTCACAGACTATTTGAAGGAAAGTCAACGCACGCATTTCATTTTCTTTGTAAATATCTTAAACATACGGTATTGTTACAGCCATTTTTGAGACGGTAAAACTAAAAGAATAACGAAAACTGTTCTATAGAAAGGATATTTTTGAAAAGTTCGCATCTTATTCCTTGGAAAATGCTCAGCATAAATATTAAGTTTTGGTATTTATTCTATTTCTGTTTCATTTGTGCTATTCACGCCTAACCTATTTCCAAGTATTCCTTTTCTTGGATTTAGAGAAACTTATAACATGTTCTTACAGTATATCGTGCAATAAAGGTAAGTGTTATAGAAAGCAAAATAAGAATATCTCAAGGAGGTTCATTAGGAAAAATGTACGTAAATAATTAATTTATAGTGGTTCAGATTGATATCTCACCCAAAAATTAAAAATAAAGTATTAATTAAACTCTCTTTAAAATAGAAATAAAATTAGATCTGTCTAGAGGCCAATTTAAAAGCATTATATACATGTTTTCTAAATAAATAATATACATATATGCACACATACACATAGATTACACATAAAACAATGCCACATAATAACATGATAGAAGAAAATGTTTGAGACTAAATGTGATTAGGTCCAAGGTGATAGTTGATCGTTATTTCAAGTCGCACGGAGGAGATATGGGAATCAATTTCGTTATTTTAAATGAGATTTTACACTTTATGAAGCACCTCTGAATATCTCCTTTAAAGATGGATGCAGTTACAGTGTTCGAGGATGTTCAAAATCATAATATTTTAACGGTTAGAAAATGTTTTTCTTAAATCACAGAACATTCTAGCATCTGGCTCCCTTACATTATTACGATGACCTTGTAATAATGCGGAGAAACAAATTAGCATAAAATTGTCGAGTGGAAAGGCATGAAATATCAAGCTAAGCATTTTGGCCTAGGTCGCAGATGCAATATAACAGGTCTGCACGAACATAATTAAACCGGGCATTATGAAACTTCATTTGACAGTCAAAATAAAATGTAATTGGCAAAAATATGTGTATACGCTACCAGAACTATTTTTTAAATTAACTTCCTTCAATCGGTTTTCATATCGGACGATGCATGAAATTGGTGAAATGATGCTCAAATGAGTCCAGGGTTTATACAGTTTAGAGTTACCTACCTGATATTCACCTTTCAGGATAAGGAAAAACTCCGGAAAAAAAAAAAAACCTAACTCCGATAACTCACCCTGACCAAAATTCGAACTAGGGCTTGTAGAACGTAAGGCAGCTATGCTACCGAGGCGGGTACCGCATACATCAGGTACTAATGTCCGCGTCCGTACCGTCAGTATCGAACAAGACGTTTTGGTAGATAGCATTCACAACATAATTGCAACATTATATATTAGATACAGCCAGAAACAGTGCTCATATTTCTGATATGCTATATATCATAGATTTCACAATCGGTGATGCTACAAGTCCGATTTCATGTTGATGCATCAAGTGTAGTTACTTCAATTTTCTGCAACTTATTTTTCCGCATCTAGGATTTTAAAACAAGTACTACTACCACTACTACTGCTAATGATGATGATGATGATGATGATGATGATATACGAAGTAGGGCCTTTGCGTACTTGCAAGTTTTCAAAAATATTCATATTTAGGACAAAAATTGAACTATTATTATACCTTTACCGATCCTCGCTGGATCATTATTAGTTCTCTTTATTCATACTAAAGATCCCTTGCCAATTTCTAGTAAAATATGGACTATCTACTAACTCGGTCAAGGTCAGGAGTAAATGCCCAGTGAAAAGAGTTTACTGATTGACTAATAAAATGGACAGCACGGAGCCTCCTCCCCCACCAGAGTGAATCATCTCTTGCTTTCTTACACGTGCACACGACTAACAAATGTCATTAATCGCCAGAAAGTGTACATTACGTATGTGTACCTACTGAAAGACACGTCCTACTTTTAGCTAAAGACCAATGCAGACATTTCTCTGTAGCTTTCGTTATTCTTCTTGCACTACGTTCGAATCTTGTTCCCGGTGTCACGGGTTAAAACCCGGCGGAGGGTGATGCAGCTTTCTGGGTGTAAGAATCTTAGTAAAGCCGATGGTCCCGTGTCGTAGATTTATGGCATGTGAACCAACTTCAAGTCTTATGAAGAGGCTTTTGAGCACAATTAAACGGTCTTTCACGTCCAATATAGAGTGGTAACTACGACTGTTAAAAGAGCATCCATAAATAAAAACTTAATATTAGATTGACGGACGGATCTGCATAAAATAACGATATATCCAAAAAGAACTTAACATTATTGTCTGAAACAAAATTCAATAAAATTCAATGTAAACTTCACATAAAAAGGCATTTTATTGACCTGGAAAAAAACAACAGTTATAAGCATACAAAAACTAAATACACTATTTTGTTAAGTATATAATTTCCTATCGAATAACATAAAACGCATTGCTAAAATATTTTATTTGACATGCAAAGCTATAACTTAAGAGTCAGAACTTGTGGACCAACAATTACTTTCGCTCCATATTAATTAATAGAGAAATGTACACTCAAGTTTGAGCATTAGGTTATTTTAACATTTCAGTCTTTGCTATAGTCTGTAATTGTTCTGGTCCTTTTCGAGCATGTTGTGATGTGATATCTACCACACTTCTGCGCGCGCACAATATACACTTGGAGTCTTCTTCTGGCTCATGGAACTTCTTTTACACATATCTTGTGGTGAAATCCGCGTATGGAGTCATGTTTTTTTGTTAATTTACGTCCTCCAACGTTAAGTCATATCGGACGATGAATGGAATGGGTGAAATGATGCTCAGAGTCCGAGGATATATATGCGTGTCTCATAGCATACGAGAACCCCTAATGGCCTACCGGGAAACATACGAGTCAGTCGTAGAATTTAAAGTCAGTTGAGCTTGTTGGCCATAGTACCTCAATGGCTAACAGCAACTGGACGGGAACTGGGACGTCCGTGGTTCAAATCCCAGCTATGGCATTGAAATTTTTAGTCTGGCTCTACTTATCCATAAATAATATTTTAAACCCGTTCCTTTATAAAACGCAAATAACATATTCTTATCGTTTTCCAAACAAATACAAAAATTTGCCTTATTTTGGTTGTGTAAACACTCGGGCTCATGCATCTGTTATGAATGGTGCTGGCATATAATGCGAAGTATCCTCTCGCGAAAATATCACTAGGCATTTGTTCTCATTCATGCCCAGTAAAATGAGGGCAGTAATAGAAGCAGAGAGTTTACACACCCAATACTAAGTTGATTTCCATTTTTATTTTATTTTACATATAGTAATAAAAAATTTATTTCAGTTAGTTTGAAAACAAAGTAGAGTATCAGGTTTTATGTGTGAGCATAAATACCATAAAATCAAGTAAACATTAACATTTAGAAGTTAGATTACAATGTGCGTAATACACATTTTGTATTTCAAAATTGAAATGATGCCTGGGATTCGAACCTTTGTAGGTCTAGCTCCTACATACTTTTCTATAACCGCTCGGCTATCAGTGTACACCAGCGTACAAAAGTTTCCGATGGACGCGGGGGTTGGAGAGACAAGGGGAACAAAATTCTACGATCATTTAGTTTGGCCCAGTGAGAGGAAAGGTCAGGTTTACCTGCTATCAACAACATTCCCCTCCACCGACCACAGCAGGCGGGTGACGATTAATGCTACCTTTAAGCAGTCTACCCAGCAATAATAATGATAACGACAACGATAATGGTAATGATATTAACAATAATGATGACGATTATTATTATTATTATTATTATTATTATTATTATTATTATTATTATTATTATTATTATTATTATTATTATTATTATTATTATTATTATTATTATTATTATTATTATTATTATTATTATTATTATTATTATTATTATTATTATTATTATTATTATTATTATTATTATTATTATTATTATTATTATTATTATTATTATTATTATTATTATTATTATTATTATTATTATAAACGCTGACCAGGATGACTTAGGTGTTGACATTCTGATCCCAAGGTTGCGAGTTCAAGGCCGGTCTAGTTCAATGGTTTCTACCTGTACTAAAACTGAAATGTATCATATCAGTTTTACTGAAATTTAAAAAACTCGTTCGTGAAACTCCGACATGCCGGTGACGCTAACGTGATTTTGTATTTGAACTGTCATAAAACAAAATAATTATTTTATTTATTTAGTTGGTCGTTAAAAGTTATATATAGTTATATATAGTTATATATATATAGTTTTTAATTGGTACTTATGTTAATTGTCGTAGTATATGCATATAAGCTGTTCCTGAGAACTGTAACAAAGGAAATAATTAATGTATTTATTTTCGGAACAAGATACAAATTTTAAATAGGCCCGCCTCGGTAGCATGGTGGTAGCGTGTCTGCCTCACGTTCAAGAGGTCCGGAATTCGAATCTCAGTCAGGGTGAGTTACTTGGATAAGGGTTCTTCCGCAGGTTTCCCTTGTCCTGAAAGACGAATGTCGGGTAACTCTAAGCTCTATGGACCCTGGGCTCATTTCAGCATCATTTAATCCATTTCATTCATCGTCCGATATGAATTAACCTTGGAGGAATTAAATTACACAAAAAAGTTAAATACTAATTTTTTTTAGATATTAATTTTAAATACCACGCAGTTTAACATTATAGTATCACTAACCTATGAAAGGTAGAAGTCTTTCCTTCCAGATAAAACTACTACTTTGAGTATTGGAAATGCATTTAAAAAGAAGAAAGGGAGATTAAAATGGTTGAGGTGTAATGTGTGAGAAAGAGGAAATAACGTTATTAAAAAAGGATCGATGAATACCTAAGTTCATACTAGAGAGTTAAATAAAACCACTTACGTTTCATGTGGGAAAAGTTGTTTTTATTTGCCATTGAGGCTTAAATACCTGTGCGCCGCACTCGCTGGTCAGTTATAAGGAAACTGAATCTTCCTGGCGCAACTAACTGATAAGAAACCCGTCTCCTTCGCGTAGGTCAGTCTTGCACGCATCGGCATACATTTGGTCGCGTCTGTACGTTTAGTAGTTGAGACTCAATTTTTCACACACATTACAGCGTATGAAAAAAGAAAGATATGAAAAAAGAAAGAATTCCCTACGTGGACATACACGAAACACATCTATGCAACAATACACATTGTGTGTACATTCTCATCATCATCATCATCATCATCATCATCATCATCATCATCATCATCATCATCATCATCATCATCATCATCATCATCATCATCATCATCATCATCATCATCATCATCATCATCATCATCATCATCATCATCATCATCATCATCATCATCATCATCATCATCGTCGTCGTCATCGTCATCATCATTATGAGATTCAGTAGGACGAAGCAAAAGCGACGCGTTCCTGACATCATTGTAAACCGGCTGTGGAAACAATGCGGTCTTACAAAAATATACGGTTCCAGAGTCTGCTCTTTTCTTTCTTTCTTTCTTTCTTTCTTTCTTTCTTTCTTTCTTTCTTTCTTTCTTTCTTTCTTTCTTTCTTTCTTTCTTTCTTTCTTTCTTTCTTTCTTTCTTTCTTTCTTTCTTTCTTTCTTTCTTTCTTTCTTTCTTTCTTTCTTTCTTTCTTTCTTTCTTTCTTTCTTTCTTTCTTTCTTTCTTTCTTTCTTTCTTTCTTTCTTTCTTTCTTTCTTTCTTTCTTTCTTTCTTTCTTTCTTTCTTTCTTTCTTTCTTTCTTTCTTTCTTTCTTTCTTTCTTTCTTTCTTTCTTTCTTTCTTTCTTTCTTTCTTTCTTTCTTTCTTTCTTTCTTTCTTTCTTTCTTTCTTTCTTTCTTTCTTTCTTTTTTTTGTCAAAGAGTGTGTGGTGCAAATGATATTATTTAAAAAATAAAACCAATGACATTCGTTCTATGATAGCAGTATAAAAATTAGTAGCTTGAACACGTCTTCTTGTCAAGTGTAGAAGCGGATGACTCTTTAAATGCACCGTTTGTAGGTCGTTGCTAAGTGAGATCCTTGGGGACTCTGAAGTAGGCTGCAACTCACGTGATATAAGGGTGTTATTGTACAAGTCTTGCGTTGATAAAAATGTTTAACGGGTCTAACTCACGCTTTAATGCACTTAGTAGTGCTATCATGGACAATTAGAACGAGTACATTTAACAACAAGCTGCTCAGCATTTCCTCCTGGAGAATTTGCGTATCTTGTAACCGCTATCTTTTCGTTTCTTTGTAGCCTAAGAGAAGAAAAACAATTTTCAACCGTGCAGATAAAAAAATTATTGAATTTTTGTTAACATCCCATGGGTGCAATTATTGCACTTACCACTCGCAGCGAGTTTTCTAGTTATGTTTTCACTAAATGATCCTCTTCCTAAAAAAGAATTCATTTTTAAGCTCTTTCCGTGAGAAATGTTTAACCCCACTGAGGGCGTTATTAATCAAGCTTCACAGATGATCTTCCATCTCAAGTTAATGAAAGTCGAGCTTTCGGACATTGTATACTCTTCAGGATCTTCAATCTAGTATTTCTGGTTGTTCCAGTGAATTAAATAGTTGGCAACTCTTTGACTTCCAGTGCCTTGCGTCTGTGTATTTGTCCATACATATGAACACCAAAACTTAAAGAAAACACGGATAAATACCGAACTTGCTATTGCAATATCTTTTAAAGACGGCACGCATAATCTTAAATAAAACCTCCCAATTCAAACTAGCCTTTACATGGACAATTTTTTGAAATTTTTGATTTCTCAAAAATATTTTGAATACTATAGCACCTTTATGTGGCAAATAAAATGTATTATTTTACATTTTCTGAATTTCTCTTCGTTCAAAAGGAATTTTGTATAACTTCGTATAAACCATAAGGAATAATCAAAGAATGTTTCACACAAGTCTTTTTGGATGATTATGTTGTGGCATTGGTGATTTTCAGTATTCAACATACTTTTCAGAGTGCTGCTACAATTCAGTTATTTCTCGCAATATCATAGAAAGAATATGGAATCTATAGAACAATATAGTGTAATACAAAATAAATTAACATATCGATATACAATATAATACAATGTATAGGATATAATATATAATTAGTATGTAGAGAAGGTTATGTAGATTTAACCCATAAATTTTTTTATGCAGGCACATGCCACAAAATATTTAAATATCAGCTTATATAGTGCTATATATTGTGTATCGATTGTAAGTGTGAGTGAAACTGTTTGCTTTTTTACCATTTAACACAATTAACATGAAATGCAAAGTAACAGAAGCTACTATAGTATATATAGTATAAATAATATGTAAGACCGACATGAAAATAAACGATGGTAGGTACGGTCATGTTATTGTAATGTGTTAAGAGAATTTTCCCCTTGAGAAATCTGGAGGCAGACGTCTTATTCTAATGTAAAATTACTACTTCAGGTGCTCGTCTCACACAAAAGTTTTTAAAAAACATAAATTCATCTTTCTCTGTATACAATTAGACACTAGACACTTCATTTTCCACAAATACTAAAACGTGCTATTCCAGAAGGAACAGATTAGGAGTATGTCGATAGAATATTCTATGTGCAGCGTTAGAGTGAAAGTCAAGCTCAAGCTATTCAGCACGAGCTAGGTCTTTTATGGACCATGAACAGTCACGACCTCTCTTATCACCCAGAGAGAGAGAAAGAGAGAGAGAGAGAGAGAGAGAGATATAAAAGTGTCTAAAAGCTGGCCACCAAGTCGATAAAGTGTACATATAGGCAACAATTCTGACATGTCAGCTGGAACTAGCTATTTATCTGTAGTAATACGCTTTCGTGTGTATATTTTGATCATATTTGAATATATCTTTAATCAATTATATATAGGGGTCAACATTTATTCTTTAGGATACCAGTCTAATAGAGCAATGATTTAAAAGTAAGATCTTCAAGTCAAGTTAAACACAATTATTTTACATTGTACCTATATCTCTTACCTGTTTTATCCTGTACCCCACTGTGTGTGTGTGTGTGTGTGTGTGTGTGTGTGTGTGTGTGTGTGTGTGTGTGTGTGTGTGTGTGTGAGTGTGTGTGTAATCTCACTCGTCTACCCTCCCCCATACCTCTACCTATACCTCTGATAATAATAGGCACATTTTAATCGGCCACTCAATAATCAATTTTAGCCTGAAAACAATCAATATATCTATGGTAAATATATTTCTTGTACAAACATTAACCAGAAATAAGGAGAAGTGATAAATATCTTTCATCTGCGAGCGAACAACTATTCAACACATCCTATGTTTTAAAAACTTGTGAAAAAATGGACAAAGCTGGAAAAGTAACGGCTTCTGCTAGTTCCATTTTCGTCACATTTGGAGTACAAATTGTAAAATCTTAAGAATTCGGGAGTTATAAAAATTTGCTCCACTAGCTTTGAACATTTTTCGTAATTTAAATAATGCTGTAGAATATTGCATAATTTATATCTTTATAATTTTATGTTCGAGGTCTGATCCCCAGGAAGACTTAACAAACATTATGATTGTTATTTGTTGCATGCTGTTAAAGACAGAAGTTTAAAAACGTTCTTAGTTAAGCTTAAAATACTTTTAGTACTCACGTGATCTAAGATAGATCATTAACATTATTTCCTTTCGTTAGCACGATTTACGTAAGATAGTTTTTAATTGTCTCTATGATGTGCTTGGTAATATAATAATATATTAATACAATAACATTTCGATATTACAATATATTACATTTGCATTCTGAATTTATTTATGAATTTATTTGTGTGCATAGATTTATTCGCAATATTAAATTATGAGCTATTGAAATAGGAAGTGGAGTCTCTAAAATTACTAGCACTGCAACTGTGCCACAAGCGTGTAAGAGAAGCAAGAATATAGTACATTTATTACTCCTTGGACTAGGAAGTTCATCTGTTTATGCATCCTCTGATTCAACTGCCAACATTGGTTCCTTTCTCGTGTTTAAATAAAAATAGGTAAGGGTATTCTGCAGTATCATGCTGCCAATGAGTTCTACGTACTACACGAATAGAATATAGAAGTTCAATTTTGTTTGTCACAGTAAATAAGCAAATTAATTTTCCCAGGGTGAAATACACCGTTTTAAGGTGTTTAAGGATGAGTGCGACAGAAACCCACCATATTTTAGTCTATTAGAATTATGAAATAGCATGAATTATCAGAAACTTCTCGTGAAATACTTTCCCTAATTTATATGTGATCCTATAGACAAATAAAACGAACAATTTTGTACTTTTCCTTTTCAGTTTCACTATCCACGAGTTCGACGCTGTTTTCATAGTACCATACACAAATTTCTATCCTCAGTATTTATTTCTATGTTGAGTTCAAGTGTGGACTTGTTAAAAAATTTGTCTATCATTCGGTGAGATATCTGTTTCACTTTCAAGCCTTTAAGCATACTTTTTATTTCATCAATATAATATATAAAAATTGATAATTTTAAGAGTACTCTGGAACTAATATGCAACTAATATCACACAACTCTTGTGAGCTTTCATTAGTGTTCATTTACATTGCCTTCAAATGTATATCGGACAGAAGGGAACTTCCAATATGTGCTTCATAAAGGTATTATAAACAAAAATTGTAATAGTATTTCTTCTTGGATCAACCGTTAAAAACAAATAAAGATAAAAAAGCTTTTCGTTTCTGGTTAATAAGGGTGCAATACTGGATAATAGGTCGAGCTAGTTCACGCGTTTAAACCCTCCCTTAGGGTGTAAAGAAAACATACCCTGCTTCGCTTCCCCTTTGTAATTGAGGAGTTATTACCGAATTTGCTTTCTACATGTCTCTTGATCCAAATAAGATGATGTAAATGTGGGTGAAATAACAAGTGTAGTGCTAGCTGTTGGTCTACACTAGAATAATGTAGAAAATAAAAAAAATGCCTTCAGCGTCTAATAAGGTGCTAAAGTTGTAGTTATTTTATGTTTACATGTCAGAAAGCTAATTTAAAAATGAGTATGTTAGGTACGCTATTAATTGCAGGATCCTATGACCGCGCTGGGGTGCCGGAATATCGTCTCGCAGGAGTTCCTTTACGTATTAATAAATTTACTAACGTAGATATGACGATTTTAAGTACACTTAAAACATCGGTGTAGCCCGGTGTAGCCAGTGTAGTTTGAATCCGTGGCCTTGGTCAGTAGAAAGAGGTCGCAGAGACGAAACTTTGTTTACGTTCATGGGATATGCCAGTGAAAGCGAAACTGAAATGGTGTCCAATTAATTTTGAAACTGAAAACGACACCCGTTACCATAATAACTCTTCATTGTTGCCAGTAAGTCTGTCTTGTGTTTTAGAAAAATCTAAAATACCTCCGAGGGAAATTGAGAAAAAATGGAAGTTACAGTGTTCCAAATAGTGAAATTTGGGAGCTTTTAATTAGTGCAATAGCTCTCCTATAATAAACTTCATCCTCAAACAAAATTAACAAAATCAAAATAAAATATCTTACATGTACTTTTCTACCCATCTTCTTGGTAGAATTATTTTCTTATGCCCAAAATTCCCCTGTAGAGAATTCACGAGAAATACGCTTTTGAGTGCTCTGAATAAATACACCGTTTAGGATACTAACAGAATCGCTCGTGCGCGTAGTGTGTGGCATACTCTTTGTTTGTAAACAGCTTAATTTAAAGACAACGTAAGGGATAAATACAAACTTAGGATTTAAGTTCAGCATCTGTCGAGGGTGTACATGAATATTTTATGCTACTCCAAACTATCCTTTTCATCCATTTATTTATTTTTCATTTCCCAAAAACTGGCTCTCAATAATTTTTATTAAAATATTTGACATATTGGCAGGAATAGAAGTATATTTTAAATTTTCTGTAAACAACTGATGACCGCCACATTACTCAGGATCTAAAACATAGAGGAATTATGTTAAAGAACGTGTTTCTTTGTAGGTCGAATAGCACACACTTTTGAAAAGCTGCGAGTTGCTTTGTTTCTCACCAATCCTTATTCAACTACTTAGAACAAGCTTATTTTTAAACATTTAACTATCTAGGTGCTTGCGTCTTATATTGTCAAGTAAGTTGAAGTACCATTTCGGAGAACATTTATTATGATTAAAAAGAAGCAGAAACAACCCCCTTTTTCAAATAATTTGTAGTACTGTCAAACTTGCAGTAGAGAAAGCCATATTTTCTTAATATTGGATTTTCTGTTATATAATATTTATTTATTATTAAAGGAATTCTCCAATGTTTTAACTACGAGGGCTGTTCAATAAAGAATGATCATAATTTTTTTTACGGTCATAATTTTTCGCACTAAAATTCAATCTTATATTCTGTTAGCTTAATGTGAAATAAACACGCCGTTGTAGTTTCATTATTGGTACTCCTGGTTCCCGCCTGTGAGAACCAGGTAAGTTCAGATATGTTCAGTATCGCCTACCGCTACAATGGAGGTAACATGCAGGTAAAGTTGATGTTAGAGGAAGATCCGGAGTTTCTATCAAACGTAATCACTGCTGATGAAACTTGGCTACATCATTTTGATACTCAGAGCAAACAGCAAAGCTCAGTGTGGAAATCTCCTTCATCACCAATCACCAAATAAGCAAAAGTGGTTGCTTCTGCTGGGAAAGTTATGGTCATCTCATTCTTTGATATTCATGGAATGGTTTAGCAGCATTTTGTACCTCCACACATCAGTAACTGGACAATAGATACTAAAAGGATCTCCTGAAAACATTGCTAGTCCATATCAGGCGCAAAAGACCACATTTCCGCGAAGCAGGCTGGATGCTGCACCACGATAATGTACGGCCGCATATTGCCAATGTTGTTGCTGAATATCTTGCAAAAATAAACATGAAGTGTATCCCTCACCCTCCCTATAGTCCGGATTTAGCCCCATGTGACTTTTTTCTATTCCCTAATTTTGAAGGATCTCTCAAAAAATGGTTTCCAGCATGTCATTGAAGACTGACAGAAACGCTAGAACAAGTGTATCGCATTCAGGGGAGACTATTTTGAGAAGAACCATCAAAATTATAAGGATGAGTAAAGGATACGTTGTCAAAAAAATAATTGTGGTCATTCTTTATTTAACAGCCTTCGTATAAACAATCGCCAGTCATCTGGATTATACTCAAGACAAGGTTTAGGATAAATAGTCAAAGAATATGTTTATAAATTCAGGGTGGAAAGAAGTTTACCTCCTCGGTTGTCCATGCAAACTAATCACTTCATCACCGAGGACTATCCGTCTGGGACCGCTACCACTACTCTACATATAAATGAATTACAACCACCTGCAATAGTTCAGCCTTTATATATGCTTCTAATGGTATTATCAACCGAGCGGTTACGTCGGTGGCCCGCATTCGTGAGATCCTGGCCGGCCTACCTGAACTATGGGTTTTTCGGGGGTTTCCCCGGTCGCCAGGCGAATGCTGGGTAGGTTAATTATATGCCTCGAATTTCCTGTCTCTCCGCTTTATCTCCATTATCATTTCACACCATCTGTCATCTGTCAGGGTAAGAATTGTCGGCGAGAGTCTCGGCGATGCATGGTACGATGATATGCTCTGAGTAAAGCTTTCTTCTCCGGTAGGACGATCTCTGAGCCCAGTCTGGTGGGCCGTTTCTGGACCACAGTTGGGTTAGCTGTTGGTTGCCGGGGAGTTTCTAACTGGTAAAGTGTAAGGACCCTGCCCTCTGCACTGTCATGGCTGCTTGGGACGGCCGCTTTCTGTCTTCTCTCGCCTCATCCTTCCTCCCGGGAATGCCCCACTTGGGGCTTAGGTACAATAGATCAAGACTAATCGTAGTCGAATCCTTTCCAAGGTTCGGTTCCAATCCAATGGTATTATCAAGAAAGTATTTAGTTGCTGCTGCAAGCGGTTGCTTTAAAATACCTTACATTGGTACTCTAATAGTAGAACAAATATTTTGGCACTGTCAATTGCCAACATATCCGCGCCGCCAGTGTGCTGGAATTTCTCCCTGCAGGAGTCCCTTTACATGTCCCTAAATCTACTGAAATTGGGTTGTCGCTTTTAAATACTCTTGAAAATCATCGGCCTGGGCTGTGTTTGAATCCACGACCTTATTTCAGTAGACCAGTGACTAATCAACTGAGCCACTCAAACTGATTCTCTTATGTCTAATAGAAGAGATTTTGATGAAGTAGAGGGCATAATTACCGAGTGAGCTAGTTCGCAGTAACGTATGAGGCTCACATTTAGAAGGTCCCAGGTTCGATTTCCATCGGGTTGGCCGCTCTGATTGAGCTTCTTCACGATTATCCAAGGTCGGTGGCTAATGCTAGAATGATTCTTCTCCTGCCACGGATTTCCTGTCCACGCCATTCCTTCTATCTGTTTCATCTTCACATGTTTCAGAATTTTAGTGCCAGGCGACGGCGATTAGTGCATTGCGTCAGAAAGGTGAAATTGGTGTTATGTAAGTATACCTCCCTGGAGCTTGGATGAGCAGCTGGTGGTCTTTATTGGGGGATTCGTTCATCCTGGCCCCTCGGTTTGAAGGATGGTGCAGGTAGAGTGATGTCGGTGTCAGGATGGATGTAATTCTGAAATCGGTAAGAACCCTGTCTTTGCTAGCACAACGTTCAAGAGGTCCCGAGTTCGAATCTCGGTCAGGGTGAGTTATCTGGATACGGCTTTTTTCGGGGGTTTCCCTTATCCTTCAAGACGAACTCTAACTCTAAGCTCCATGGACCCTGGAATCATTTGAGCATCATTTCACCCAATTCATTCACTGTCCGATCTGTATCTGGTCGCCCTTCTGGGCTCCTAATCCCTTCCTTCGAAGCGTGATGTAAGCCGCAAAGTGCTACAACGGCTATGTGCAGTGCTGAGATCCAGTGGTTGAGAGTGTCCCACCGAATGGAGGAACACTGAAATGAATGAGTGCGTGTGTGTGTGGTTTTTTGTGTGTGCGCGTGCATATATAAAACAAAATATTGTAATCGAAGACGACATAAATATCTTATCTTGGAAATAAATGCATTATCTAGTTTGCTTTATTTGTTAAGAAACTAGAAGCCATTTTGTTTCGCTGTTGCTTGTATGTATTTATACTGTCTTTTACGGTACAACCGGCTATGTATAAGGACATATGAGAAGCCATAGCTACTTTAATGGTGCATCCATCATATGCATTTCCTCCGCATTAGGAAATAGTGTTTTGCGCTGATAGCTTTAAGGGGATGTAGCACCGAAAACCCCAAATACAGCAATTTTCCACCAATCTTGCTAAAAGTTTTACCACTTAGTTCTGATGCATAATGGACACGGTATTCAAAATTTGGTTTTTATATCTTCAATAGTTTTTGAGTAATTAATTTGTAAAATTCCAAATTTGGGCAAAATTCAAACCGCTACACGCGATGAAAATTTTCAAAATTTTATTTTTTTATTTCTAAAAATATTCAGATGGTTATGAAGAAAAGATCTATCATATTAACTTCTTATACTTCCTTTAGTTCCAGAGGGGAAAAAAGTTAGGTATGGAGCAAAGAAAAAAAGCCAAAAATTGATTAAACTTTTGATTTTATATATCAATAACTTTAACAATATAATGAATATTAAAAATGTATATGATAGAAACTTTTTTTTCTTTCTAAGAACATGTGTTGAAAATTCTGTAGGGACTGAATCAAAACTGCATCGTGTGGAACATTTTGAATGACAAAAAATGTTGAAAAACCTATAACTGAGTAAATCAAATTTTAAAATCCAAAACACTTTCCTTCTCAGTTATATGCCTTGAAGCAGACTAAAATCCTCCAGATAGATAAGTTGGACCCTTCGGCCTCTTCGTTCTCTCTTCTGCAGCAGTTTTCTTCAATTTTAGTTTCCTTCTTGATGTTTTAGAAGTTACCTTCGCAGAAATTGCTGAATGAAGTAAGCGTAATTGGTCCTTCCCTTGGCTAATTTTTAGAGATGCTGGTGAAATCTGTGTCCATTATGTCTGACTGCAGCTTGAGTGAGGCAGAACAATCAAAATTGAATTCACTCATGGTTGATGTCACAGCAACCTGAAGTCTCTTCTCTGATACAAATATTTCTTTTGGACAATTATGCCATGTCTTACCCAATGTATATCTCCTTAGGATTTCATCTAATGCCAGCCTTTGGTACCCAGGCATTAGTTTCTTACCACATCAGGCCTCAAGTATGCTCCCATTGTTAGGTTTTATTTAGGTGTTTCTTCCCATGTATAGTTTAGCCTACTCATGATCCTATGTATACACTCAACAAAAGGTCAGTTGTTTCAAAGAATGTTTTACCTACAACCTATATAACAGTTATGTGCGCGTTTTGATGTATAAATACCTATATAAATGTTAAATGGTACACATAAACTCATCAATTATATATAAACAGTATGCAGTTTAACGAGAAATACAAGAAAATCACGACCAAGTTAGAAACGCACACAAAAGCAAAATATAAACATTACTATTTTCTTTCAATGTTTGTAGGCAGTGTTTTGCTTCCATTGTGCCACATATTGTAAGAAATAACCATCATACCAACACAAAATTCCAACAGAAATTTTGCCTGCTAATTTCATATCTATAAATTTAGTACATTCAGTCGAACTCAAATGATAGAATTCTGTGAATCCAAGGGCCGGCATGCACTGGCATTTAAATTGGCATGTGAAGGTATTTAAATAGCTGAAACTCATAAATTTAGTTGGATTATGATACTATAAGTTTCAAAGTATTTTATTAGCTCAATAACAAAAATTAAACTATTATTTCCCATAATTTTAGACAATTTCGGTGCTGCATTCCCTTAACAAACAGTTTTATTTTTGTATTCATTAAAGCCAGTTACGAACAGGTTTAAAAACATTTCATTTATTATTACTCTGGTAACATCTGGCAATAATATTTGTTTTGTGTAATACGAGCTGAATATGATTATTATTGTTTTTTTCTGTTCACATGCAATACGTTAATGAAGATAATTAGCTTTTATTTATTATGTTTACTGTATCCCCTGCACCATTTTCCTCTGAATTTATATTTCACTGTCGCCGATATTCATAAAGAGTTTGTTTATAGCCAGCTGAGGTCATCACGATATGTTACACTATCTAGTTACAATTATCCTATGATATGAAGTCCTTAGGTACCATACCAAGATAATTATAATCCTAAAAGTATGTATTACATGCTTTTTGTGTTTATGCAACCTGCTAAGCGAAGATGTGCCTTGAATCTTTATCCACTAGCAATTATTTACATTTTAATCTTTCTATTAGTAAGTGGTGTTGAGTATTCTTCAACACCTACACATTCAAAGATTAAAGCTATGTCTCACTTTTAACATTTGTGGTACTTAGAATTATTTACATGCTAAGTTTACCCTTTAATGGAGAAAAAATATAATGTTTTATATTGATATGACTTTTACTACCCACTATCATGTATTTGTATATAATGTCTCCAAATTATTGTTATGCCGTTATTTTCTAATCTCTTTAATATTCATCCAGATAAACATTTCAGGTCTGTTTTCTAAGTTCATTAATACGCCTAATAGTATTTAATTGTTGTTAACTATAGTTTGACCTAACCTTATAATAAAACTCGGTATAAAAGCATAACGAATATGCTAACAATAGGTTTAGAAAATAGAACCCTTAGTTTCACTATACCTACGTGTAGGTACAAGAGGCGTAGAGGAAACCGAATCAATAGGTGATAAAAGTGGCTCTTTATGGTTTTAGAATGTCTATCATTGCATGACCGATAAATAGGGACAGGCATTTTTAAAAAAAATGCAATGTATTGAGCATTTGAAAATAATATTAATGCATTTTCGGAAAAAGTGTTATAAAAGTATTTGAAATAAAGTATGTGTTTTAAGGAGATTTACATTTTTGTGCAGTATGTTGTCGAGTATTTCTTGTTTAGCATCTATAAAAATAAGAAATTCTTCCTAACAAATCTGACCTCACAGGAAATTCAAGATGTTATTTGTCATGTATCTTAAATATATTGCATATTAATACACATATTACAGCAAATTTTTGAGAATTTCAAACTTTTGAAAAATGTCACACGTAAAGATTAGTTTGGTATTATATCATCAACTTGCATTTCCAAGTTTGGTATGAATCCGGCAACAAGTTAGCATTTTCTAAAAAATGCTGAAATCTTGAGGAATTTTAAACATGCATTTGTGGTGAAATCGCGATAGCCTAAATTTTTGGGTGAAATGCAATACATTTCTACCTAGTTGGTACGTAGTAGAGAAATGTCTAAGGAACAAGAGATAGTCTTGGACCTTAAAACGATACCTTCTATTGAGAGCTACTCCAGTCTTCTAGCTTATTTTGCACAATTTTACTGCACTATGTACTTCACGTCACACAGAATATGCTACATTTACATTTTAGTTCTGTAGGTAGTGAATTACGGTGTACATAGTTTATTATTTTTATTTCTCCCTTCCTCACCAATGCTGGTGCTAGGAGTCCCTCGGTTTCTCTCAGAGCGAGGGATCCGGAGCATTTGACCTGAGATACCAGGGTTGAGGGATCGGCCCAACGCCTGGGATGATGAAGAAATGAATCATGGAGCAATTGGTTGAATTATGGTAGGGGAAACCGGTGGACCAAAAGCCACCCTAGCATCATGTTGTCCACCACAAATCTTACTTTGCGGTCGCCTGGGATCGAACTTGGGCCGCCTTGGTGAGAGCCAAGCACTTTAACCACTCAGCCACGGCGCGGCCACATAGTTTATATGACAGCAATATGCTGTCCGCCTCTGTGGTCCACCTGATATTCATTAAGTCCCCAGTTTGAATTTCGGTTGGCATTAGTTAACTGAGATAAGGTTTACTTTGCGGGGTACCCCTTATCTTAATGATTGTGTAGTATTTAACGCCCGCTATTACTACATGCGGCACCGCAGGCGGTGACACTGATGACACATGAGATGAAGATGAAGTACCAATGGTTTGAGATGGCGGGGGAAACTGAAGATCCCGGAGAAAACCCGCCCTAGCGCCGTGGTGTCCACCATAAATCTCACTTTGTGGTCGTCTGGGATCGAACCCGGGTCGCCTTGGTGAAAGCCAAGCGCTTTAACTACTCAGCCACGGCGCAGCATTTACCGCTTATCTTCAGTAAATGAAGCTCAAGCTTGTTTGAACACCATTTAATACATTGACTATCCGAAATTATCTATCCAGATATTGTTTTTTTATAGAAATGGTTTGTTCATTTGATTAATAATCTTAATAACGTCTAATGCAAGGTGGCTTTAGGTCACGTTATGAATCTATAACTTAAAATTAAGTTTCGAAGTGATTGTATTATCTAATATAAAGCTACATTAGAATTTAAAACCTGCGGCTATTCTAGTAGTCCATTTGAAGTTACCAAAAATGGTCGTTCAAGTTAACTACAAGTTGAATCTTACCTACTACTTGGAATGGAATACTTCTGCATAAGGCATTCGTAAAGTTGTGCGGAACTTACAAATAAGCGACATTAACTAATAGGTTTAGGATAGGCCAGAAATAATTAAACTAATAGTTGTGAATCTGTCTTTTCACACTATGATGGTAACCATATGTAGCGGTGGTTAATGTCCGTTTTTTTGTAATTTACGTCCTCCTACGTTAAATCATATCGGACGATAAATGGAATAGGTGAAATGATGCTCATATGAGCCCGGGGTGCATGGAGCTTAGAGTTACCTGACATTCGTCCATTAGGATAAGGGAAAACCCCTGAAAAACCTTATCCAGGTAACTCACCCTGACCGAGATTCGAACTCGGGACCTCTTGAACGTGAGGCAGATATGCTGCCATCTACGCTACCGAGGCGGGCGAATGTCCTGTTCTTATTACATATGAACTACAGGCGGCGGACACTGATGATAAATTAAATGTAATTAATTAAAGTAAATTCGGGAGGGAGCATTCGAGACAGACGTTTATATTAGTTCCCGGCATTTACCAGTTACGAGGACTTGGACAATTCCGGAGGGGAAAAAGACCCGTCAAGTAGGAAAATCCTGGGGTGTTTTAGATCATGGATCTCGTGTTCTATGCCTTCACGACTTCGGTTACCCACGTGTGTGACAATAACTAATTCGAACCTTACACTCAATCTGGCCGAAGTTCTATGCTAATCTGTCATAGCTGATCTCCCGTGAAGTCAGGAGCAGTATTAGGGTTCTCCTAAGCTCAATTGAAAAAATAAATAATAATAAAAATAATAATAGTAAACTTAAATTAATAAAATAATCCTAAACAACATATACAAAAAAGTGTATTAAGAACTTCGTATTATTATTATTATTATTATTATTATTATTATTATTATTATTATTATTATTATTATTATTATTATTATTATTATTATTATTATTATTATTATTATTATTATTATTATTATTATTATTATTATTATTATTATTATTATTATTATTATTATTATTATTATTATTATTATTATTATTATTATTATTATTATTATTATTATTATTATTATTATTATTATTATTATTATTATTATTATTATTATTATTATTATTATTATTATTATTATTATTATTATTATTATTATTATTATTATTATTATTATTATTATTATTATTATTATTATTGTTATTGTTATTATTATTATTATTGTTATTATTGTTATTATTGTTATTATTGTTATTATTGTTATTATTATTGTTGTTATTGTTATTGTTGTTATTGTTATTGTTATTGTTATTGTTATTGTTATTGTTATTATTAATATTATTATTAATATTATTATTAATATTATTATTATTATTATTATTATTATTATTATTATTATTATTATTTATTATTATTTTTTTTTTAAGTTTTAACGTCCTTTTAACCGGTTAGGTCATATCGACAGTGAATGAAACGGGTGGAATGATTTTCATCGGGGCCAA
Organism: Mantis religiosa; assembly: GCA_030765055.1. NCBI lineage: Eukaryota > Metazoa > Arthropoda > Insecta > Mantodea > Mantidae > Mantis > Mantis religiosa. The sequence continues at coordinate 124,011,209 of CM060953.1, read as the reverse complement.
GGGTTCATAGACCTTAGAATTATCTGGCATTCATCTTTCAGGATAAAGGAAAACCTTGGATAAAACGCCATCTCCAGATAACTTGCCCTGAGCGAGATTCGAACTTGGGATTTCTTGAACTTGAGGCTACACGCTATCACCTAGTTACACAGGCAGCTTCATTATTTTAAGGAGAGAGGAACGTAGAATCATTCAATAGACATGCGTTAACTCAAGAAACATGACTGTAATTTAGATATCAGTGTAAACTAATTACTGTACTTTCTTTAGTTAATTGATGGAAATTAATCATTTCTTCACACTAGCCGTATATAGGCTAAGGTTTTTGATGGATAGAGTCAAAATGAAAAATTCAATGCCATGGCCGGGATTTGAACCACGGATCTCCTGGTTGACCATGGTAGCCCAATGAGTTAGAGCGACTGGATGGAAACCAGGAGATCCGTGTTTCAAATCCCGGCCATGGCATTGAATTTTTCTATTGACTCTATCCATCAAAAACTTTAGCCTATATACGGCTAGTATGAAGAAATGATTAATTTCCATCAATTAACTAAAATAATAAGAGTTAAATGATGAAGCCTAGGACTCAAGTACTTACGATAGTAAGTCGCCACAAATGGTGTATCTCGGATGCGAGAGCTCCTAGTGGTTTACTGGGAAAATATACGAGTCAAATGGAGAATTTAGTGTCAGGACGGTACATTGACCATGGTAGCTCAATGGGTTAGAGCGACTGGACGGAAACCAACAGATCCGTGTTTCAAATCCCGGCCATGGCATTGAATTTTTCATATTGACTCTATCCATAATTACTTTACTGTTAATATGTATGGCTTTTTTAATGTTCAGTTATATCTATGTTCAGTAGTATATGTGAAAAATACCTTCACTAATCATTTGTTAGATAAGGGGTAAAATTTGATAGTTTTAGGTTACTTTTCCTCAGACACCATGTGAAGCAGCGAGCGGAGATTTTTTCTACAAATGTAAATATTCTGCCCCCTATCACCAAAATAGAGAAATTGAGCTAGCAATAATAGACCTTTCTGTTCCTTTATTTGCGAGGAAAATGAACTATTATTTACGTCAGCATTTCTTAACAAAAACCCCGATTTTTAACACGCACAACACTTAAATATAACTCTATTTCATTTGCATTTAATAGATTGTCTGCTACAAATGTGTAAAATGTCAGCTTTGGAGTGTTTTTTTTTCCTTCTAATTTAGGTCCTCCAACGTTGTCATATCGGACGATGAATGGAATGGGTGAAATGATGCTCAAATGATCCCAGGGTCCATAGAGCTTAGAATTACCCGACATTCGCCTTTGAGGATAATGGAAAACCCCGGAAAAACCTTATCCAGGTAACTCACCCTGACCGAGATTCGAACTCGGGACCTCTTGAACGTGAGGCAGACATGCTACCACCACGCTACCGAGGCGGGAATTTTGGAGTGTGTATGTGTGTGTTTGTGAAAAAAGGTAATTTTTAGGTAATCACAGTTGAAATTTATGTTAGATATGACTACCATTGTCCTTTTCAGGGAAATGTTCATCATCCTGTGTTGGCTTCCCATTTGCAGCTCTGTGTCTTTTGACTTGGAGTTCCATATATGAAGCCTTTGATGCCTTTACATCGGATAACATGCATTGGGATATCAAAAGTTTTAGCAAAAGGGGTGTAAACTCCAAGGTTTATAGCGATGTGCAGTCCATGTAATGTTTTGAAAGTCCAGTAAACAGTAGGTACCCATTCTGAACATTCTTTATTTATATTAAAAACAGAAAATGCTAGATCTTCCTCGTGTTCAAACGTAAGACTTATTGCATGTTCCATGGATAGGGAATACCCAGGGGCATCTGATTCACCTGTATATAGATTGTATCTGCTCTTTGGAATTAATCTGTACGTAATGCAATATGCAGCAGCAAACGCCTGTACTCCTGCATGCATGTTCATTCGGTGAGTAACACAATTCCAAATGAACCCTCAGTTTACTTAGTATTATCTTCGGTCCATATAATCGTTTAAACAACCGTAAATTATACACATTTACTCGGTGCAACCCCAACCGGAGGAGGAGGGGCACACAATTTGTTCCAGCATGCATTTCATTTGCGTGAGTAACGAGTTCAAATCGATCCATTAAATTGGTTCATTTCTCGCTAGAGCAGCCAACGCATTCTGGTGTCACAGATCCAAATAGCATGCTGATTTCTAGCACGCGATTTCTTATGGTTCTGTATTAAAAGGGTGTTGTTGCTTTTCAGGACATCGCAATTCTCAGGCAAGACGAATTTCTGTTTCATCCACGTTAAAACACTTAAAATCGTGGACTTTTTCTATGAATCTACCATTGAGACAATTTATAATTTTTCTTCCAAAACTTATATTTCTTATTTTCAAAATACATAAAAAAGTTGATGTTTAAACTTTAGTGGATTGCATGTTTTGAGGATTGAATATAAAACTAACGCATCTGTATTAAAAAAATCGATCTGCACTACTGTATGAACAGAATAACTCAAGAAAGAAATGTCCGATCAACAACAAACAGTATTTATCTTCCACGGATACAATGCGAATATATTAAAGAAGGTTTCCTCACCACAAACTGCCATTTATATCATATTTTCATTATTATCATTTTCTTAAAATGACTTAAATTTTGATTAAAATATCAAACATTTTAAGTATTTATATGACAAAAAGATACGTACGAGGGCTGTTCAATAAAGAATATCACATTTTTTTTTTTGACAACGTACCTTTACTCATTCTCATAATTTTGATGGTTCTTCTCAAAATCCCCTGAATGCGATGTACTTATCCCAGCGTTTCTGCCGGTCTTCAACGACATGCTGGAAACAATTTTTGAGATATCCTTCAAAATCGCCTCCGCAGCCTTCACCACTGCCTCTGATGATGGATAATGCCTCCCACGAATTCGATTCTTCAAATTAGGGAATAGAAACAAGTCACATGGGGCTAAATCCGGACTATAGGGAGGGTGAGGGATGCACTTCATGTTGATTTTTGCAAGATATTCAGCAACAACATTGGCAATATGCGGCCGCGCATTATCGTGGTGCAGCATCCAGCCTGCTTCACGGAAATGTGGTCTTTTGCGCCTGATATAGACTTGCAATGTTTTCAGGACATCGCTGTAGTATTGTCCAGTTACTGATGCGTGTGCAGGTACAACATGCTGATAAACCATTCCATGAATATCAAAGAATGAGATAACCATAGCTTTCCCAGCAGAAGCCACCACTTTTGCTTTTTGTGGGGTTGGTGATGAAGGAGATTTCCACACTGAGCTTTGCTGTTTGCTCTCAGGATCAAAATGATGTAGCCAAGTTTCATCAGCAGTGATTAGGTTTGAAAGAAACTCCGGATCTTCTTCTAACATCAATTTTAACTGCGTGTTACCTCCATTGCAGCGGTAGGCGATATTGAACATGTCTGAACTTGCCTGGATCTCATAGGCGGGAACCAGGAGTACCAACAATAAAACTACTATGGCGTTTTTGTTTCATATTAAGCAAACAGAATATAAGATTGAATTTTAGTGCGAAAAATTATGACTGTAAAAACATTATGATCATTCTTTATTGAACAGCCCTTGTATTTATATTAAAGTTTTTGAGAGTAGACTTCGAAGTCTTCTACGTTAAGAAAGAATTTCGCATAGTCGTGTAAGGAGTAAACCATAAAACATAAGGATATGTACTGAAAAAGCAGGTACCTTTAAAACACCGGTTTATTTTAAATACTATGTGATATTAGCTGTTTCAGATAGATTTGCTATTTGTTTGACTTTTTATACTTTTATTTTTGAGGTATTGTCAAACCCAGGTGTTGTTTTTTTCCAATGTCACGAAGAGCGCAAAATTTCCAAGCTAGAATATAGCATCTTGCTAGGCAATGTCAATATTATGATAAACTTTAGAATTTTGTCAAACTTTGCAGCCAAGTATTTTTAGGTGTTTTGTTATGTTTTTTCTTAGAACACGGAAATTCTAGGATGACTTGCAGCATAAATTAACGGTAATAGGATGTTAGGTATAGAAATTTTAGTGGCTTGAATTTCGCTTCCGCCATGGCTGAGTGGTTAGACTACTTGGCTCTCAACAAGGTGGCCCGGGTTCGATCCCAGATGACCGCGAAGTGAGATTTGTAGTGGACAACATGGCGCTGGGGCGGGTTTTCTCCGAGTCCTCCGATTTCCCCTGCCAACATTTTACCAATTGCTCCATCGTCATCTTTCCTATCATTGATCTCTCCCTCATACTATCAGCCACTACCTTCACCCTAACACCAGGCATCGGGCTGACCACCCATCCTGGTTCTCTATCGGATCCAAGGCTTCGGTTCCTCAGGCACGCCTTAAGGAATAGAGGAACAAGAATCCCCTAACACCACGATAGTGGTATCATTAGGGAAAAAGAAGAAAAAAAAATTCTCTTCACGGTTAGCTTTTCATTGAATGTCTAAGTTTCCTTACTTAAAAACAGTTTTCATATTTCAACTGTTTAACATTAAAGGTGCTGGAAACATTTCACTTCAAAATATGAAAATTGTAATACACAAAACCTGAAATAAATTTACCTGAGAAGTTCATTTTTATTTCAGTGTAAATATATGTAATACAATTACATTTTGAAGCTTCTTCGCCGAACTTAAGACTGCAGGATCACAAGACTACAGAAATGTCCCTTGTAAATCTCTAAAAGTGGTGATGTTCATGAAAGTACTTGGATTAGTCAATAACTCCACATAATACTTCTAATATTTTTATTTTATATTCATATACAAGAGTGATAAAATAGAATTTAACTTACAATTTAAGTCTAGTGTTTGCCTAGGGAATTTTTGCCATACAGTAAAGCCTCATCACTCCTGATTATAACTATCAGTTATTTTACTCTCTATCTGTAAAGCCCCTAGGCATTCCATATTATTGTCTCTTTGTGGGTTCGTAGAATTAAAAGTTCAATTTGCGGAAATTGTAAATGTTCTTTATTTTTGTCGAAATACACTGTTCAATTCTCACGTAACAACATTACATCACATATACACAGTCTACCAAGGTCGATGACAATAACAATCAGCTCTCGTTACAACAACACTCTACAGCTGTTTACTGCTTACCTCTCCCGCGACTGTTTTACAACTTTACAACTGTCCTGCTGGCGTGTCACAATCGCTTATAGATCTCATTCATAATTCGAGAGACTTCTCGAGAAAATAATAAAAAAAACTATTCTCTGTCAATCGAGATATCAGTAGAACCTTCCAAACGTGAAATCCTATCGGTGCCGGCAAGTCCTTTATCTTAGCTATCTTTGTTTGCCGGCTCTTTGTGAACACTAGCCGCGCTATCGTTAACTGCTTATGCAAGCTCTTTATTAACTTGAAATACTATCAGCTGTCTGTTATCTATTTGCACCGAAACTTTAATGCCCGTTACGGCGACATTATTCTATAATTTTACCCTCTTTAGCGTTTGCAAATCCCACTATTAGCGTTGTTTTTCAGATAAAACAATAAAAATAGCATTGTATTTAAGCATGTACATATTTGAAAAGTGTGTAATGTATAATATTTTAAAAGCATTGTAAGAAAATAGTGTGATTTTACTGAGCGGACATTGCAGCTCGTGTGTTTTTACCTGGAAAATCCTTCCGGCCCGCAACATCGGGTATTAAACGATATATTTTCAGGAAAGGAATTAACACTTTCAAAAGGCAGGCTTTTAGTATGTTTTCTTAATTTGTCATTGAATTTGTGCATTGTGTAGTAAGTGGTAGTGCAAGTTCAAAATGGCAAAGCGTTAATGTTTCTCTGTAAGTGAGAAAAAATTCAAATTCTGTCTAAGCATAATGCAAATTCCACCCTAAAGAAAAAAGGTTTTTTTTTCGGAATATCTGGTGTATAATAATAGTAAAAAATAAGAATGCTATAATACCAGGGCAGCGAATGATGATGGTTGTTAGTGCGATAAATATGACGACGTTGAAGAAGTTCTTATTGAATGGATTCCAAATTCTGTGATGGTTCAATACCATTAAGGGACCAATCATTCAAGTGAAAGCACGGGAAATTGCTGGCAAACCGGAAATACGCTTTTCTGCAATCAGTCGTTCCCGTTAATAGATTCAAGCAAACGCATGGCATAGGGAGGTTATCGGCAAGTCACGGTGAATCAGAATCTGTTAGTGACCTTATGTGAATGAAAATGCAATCATTCATAGTACTAGTACTTGACAATTGAAGAATTTTTCCATAATAAAAGCTCTCTTGGTCGTTTTCAAGTGTATTGCAGGCAAACTTTAAGAAATTAAACTGATTATGCTGTATTTCCTATTAAATTGTGTCAAAATTGCTCTTTCATACCTAATACATCATATCCCTTGTGTAAGCGCTGTCCCGATTATTACTCGTTTAAAATATAGTCTCTCGAGGAGCATAATTACTGGGTTTGACTATATTTTCTATTGTCATGTGGATATAAGCTGTGTTGTGACTTAATTTTCATTTGGATAAAGTCGCAGCCGACTCCTTATCTATTAAAAGGAATCGGCAAATCCTTTTAGAATAATGAATCTTCCTTTTGATTGATTTCTTTGTGCAGATAAACATGAGGCAAGAGTGTGTAAGGTTTTACTATATTTTCTATTGTCATATGGATTTAAGATGTGTTGTGTTTTAATTTTGACTTGGATAATGCTGATGCGTACTTCTACCTAATAAAAGGAATCTGTAAATCCTTTTAGAATGATGAATATTCCTTTTGATTGATTTATTTGTGCAGATAAACATGAGGCAAAAATGTGTAAGGTTTTATAACGTACGCCATCGCCAGTTTAAGAGAAGAATTAAGGGTAAAGACAGTAATTTGAACTCAAAGGGTAGATGGAATATCAATATATTTATTTGTATTCCTGTGCAGATTCCATTATTTTCACTTATCTCAACTTAAAGTATTGTGAGATAATTTACAAGGTCTTGGTGATATATCTGTTATGAAAGCTTCTGTGCTACACTCTATATCTGTTATGAAAGCTTCTGTGCTACACTTCTGAGTGCAGCATTGAAGTATCTATAGCTAATGTTATTCATTGCCTTGGAAGCTTCTTATCAGGCCATGCCACTCTAGATTCAAATCAATAGTGAGAGGGTACTAATCTCACTAAGTAAACTGCAACCTCAAAATACCAACAAGGAATTGCAAAACTCGTATACTAAATGTAAATAAGTTTGGATGTAAGTTGGAACTTGTATGCATGTTTTTAAATATGAGATTAGTGCACTGTATTAACTACTTAAGTTAGTTCTCTTGAAAGAATAAATAAGAATATAGAATGTGCTTGTTTTCTAGTAAGTTGGTTATAAAATGCGACTTTAAATTCATCGGTGCAAGAGGAGCAATTAAGATTGAAGTAGCTTTCGAAATTTAGACATCCAAATTTAAAATTGTTTAACACCGACCACCATTAGAGTCTAAAAGGTTAAATCTATAATTTTGGAACCATTCCTACCTCCATAATGTCACACTCTTGGTATGATTTATTAATTAATAAATCAACAACAAAAGTAATAATAATGCTATTGTTTCCAACGCTACCCTTTTTGCTTACGGCCGTCGGGCGAATCTCGTTCATTAAGCAGGAACTCATTTGCTGGAGGCGACTCCGTTAGCTCTGATAGTAGACTGACATTCTGATGACAGATTAAAGAGACACAGAGCTCTGTCATGGATACTAATTTTTATCATTGTTGTGTTTGCTTTGTAACATTTGTCATGTTATATACCTATTCTATTCTCTAATTCTTATATTTTCTTTACTTCTCATATTTGTTTTGGACACTTAAGCGCAAAATAAATTACAATCCACAGTTGTGTGGGAAGAGTTGTAAAGAAAAGATTTAGCGATTTTTAAAATTTAAGTCTGAGTACTTTATTGCAAATCAAAGTACTGTGCCAGTTAGGCCTTCTGATGTGCTATTTCAGTGGCTGAAAGCCTCGTGTAACATTACCAAGCACTGTTGACAAATTAAATATTTTAAAAATGAATAAATAATTGCTGCATTTTTCTTCTGCTGAAGTTAAGGTTTGCATTCATATTAAAGCAAAATAGACCTCATCTGTATACTAATACGTTTAGTTACAAAAACATCGCCTGTATTCATTACAGTAGGTATCCTAATATGATAAATTATAACTTCTGAAAATATTTTATTATTGTATTGTGGACAAACTTGTCAAATGAAAATTGTGAATGCATTACTTTAATGCTTGATAAGCCCTGTTATTTTATCACGATAAAAGTTCCACGTGGTGTTCTTAAGAAGCGGAATCTGCAGCTCGGGGATGTCGAGATGCTGGCCAGATCTCCCCGTATCGGTTGGATGATCGCCCACCTCTACGTTGCGTATGTGGGCGTGAGGCCAGCAGTGGGGTTGGCAGGCCTTGGCCCCATGTGTGCTGTCTCGCAATGGGTTTAGTTTAGTTTAATAACCTGCAGCTCTCGCTAACTGTTGTTTATTTTCCTCCATCGTTCTCTAAAATGCAAACCTCATTCTTTTTTCAAAACCAACAAAGTAGTTTGACAACGTAGTATAATTGTGTGTATCACCTAAGTACAAACAAATAAAGAAAAGAAAACTGTGTATGATAGATTACCATCTGGAAACACTACCGCTTGCTTTTATCTTGCCTACAAATTAATTTTGCGTAAACTTACTCCTTTATCAACTTCATATTAACCGAAATGAATGTCTGCATAAATGGTTTCACTAAATATTTTGTTGTATTTATGCAAGCACATTATGGATACAGTAACCTCAGGCAGTAATTAAATATTTAAAATTGAAGTCGCTGCTCATGTGGTGGATTTGAATGACCATACTCTAGCCATGAAACTGCAAGAACCAAATAGTGACAGGACTTCAAGAAATCTAATATACTACATTCACATAAGTACATATTCCCTCTAGCCGTTATAGTTTAATTTCATAGAGCCTCTGGAAACGATTCTTGCAGGCGATTATTTTTCTACCTATTTAATACTAATAAAGATAAACATTTACAGAAATAATTCTATACATCGTTTATAGGTACAAGGGGGATAAGGAGGCTGAAGCAATGATGACGCGGGTTCGCTATATGCTGGCTTTGAAATACCATACGTGTACATGACATCTCATAAAACAACTAAATGGCGACAGCAGTTAAAGTGACACGGAAATGAAGACTTCAAACCAATGACAGCGAATTGTGGGAAATGGTTGATGTCACGAGAATTTTACTTAAAATAACTTGCTTGCTTTAAAGAAATATATGTAGTTTTTTTCTGCAGTGTTTCGTGGCTTTCTTTAGGTTTATGAATTACGCAAAAATTTTGAGAATGTAGTACTACACAATGAATTCGTACCAAATTTAAGCATGCAGATGTGTTAAGTATTTTGTTTTTATTTCCTAAAGGAATGGAACACTTAACTGACATTTAGATTGACAGCGTGGATCCAGATACAATCATAACAGCAAAAATATATCTAATGCATTATAGTTTAAAAAACTGAGGAAACACGCACCTTCGATAACTCCGCCCGCGTATCACCTCTACTAAAATAAATGTCATTTACATGTTCGCTTCTGTGGTATGAGAGTAGCGTGTTTGCCTCACATTCAAGAGGTCCTGTGTTCGAATCTTATGTATGTTTTGCGTGTATGTGGGGGTGTAACACTATTTATCTACATTCGTTTTCCTTTGTAACATTAACATTTTAATCGCTTTGTCCATATCAGAGGAGTTAAGAGTGCAATGATGCTCAAATGAGTCTGACTACCATAAAGTTATCCAAAATTCATCTTTCAGAATAAAGAAAAACCTTGTAAGATGTTATCCATGTAACTCAGGAACTCTTAAATCTGAGGCAGACATACTGAGGCCGCTTCTGTAGATTAGGTGGCAGCGAGTATGCTTCGCGTTCAAGCGGTCCCGTGTTCGAGTTAGGGCAAGTTATCTGGATAAAGACTGAAAGATGAATGAATAGTAACTGTAAACTCTGTGGACCCTAGGCTCATTTGAGCATCATTTCATTTCATTCATCGTCCGATATGATGTAACGTTGGAGGACGTAAAAAATACACACACTACTACAGAGGTGGACCTATTGAAGTATATTCTAATAAAGAATAGATTTGTATAAACTCGATCATTATATGTCTTAAAAGTGTGATATTATTCTTTGAATTATTTTATTTTGTTAATATTGTTATAATTTCGAGATATTGCTGTTGTGTGAACTGTTAGAATGTTGCATGCCTTGTTTTGTCGCGAAAGTCAGGACTTCGGAAAGAGAAGCTGGAACGGGTTGGAGGGTTAGTTTTTCTCTCTCTAATCGAGCTGCGGGTCCTGCTGTAGGAGATGAGGGCAGCACTATCGATTTGCAGGGACATCCACGTGGATGCATTTCACAACAGCCTCTTTCCCACTCAACAAGGAACGGGAGTGTTTGCTTATAGACACAGCCCAAGAAAAATCAATGTCTTTTCTGCTTTCATTATGTAAGTCTATGTTACGAAACCACATTCGTAATTCCAAACTTGAAAACTGAGTACCAAGAAACTTGAAGCAATCTCTTTATCTCTTATTTAACAGAGATTTACGTATCATGTGTAACCGCATTTTAAGCTTCTAAACGTTTAAGGTTATGGCTACTCCATAAAATGTAATCAGTGTTAATTAGCTTAAAAGAAACAACTTACTGATGTTAAAATGAAAAACCGCTTAGTTACAACAACAACAACAACAACAACATAATAATAATAATAATAATAATAATAATAATAATAATAATAATAATAATAATAATAATAATAATAATAATAATAATAATAATAATAATAATAATAATAATAATAATAATAATAATAATAATAATAATAATAATAATAATAATAATAATAATAATAATAATAATAATAATAATAATAATAATAATAATAATAATAATAATAATAATAATAATAATAATAATGATAATGATAATGATAATGATAATGATAATGATAATGATAATGATAATAATAATAATAATAATAATAATAATAATAATAATAATAATAATAATAATATTATTATTATTCTTTTTATTATTATTATTATTATTATTATTATTATTATTATTATTATTATTATTATTATTATTATTATTATTATTATTATTATTATTATTATTATTATTATTATTATTATTATTATTATTCTTTTTATTATTATTATTATTATTATTATTATTATTATTATTATTATTATTATTATTCTTTTTATTATTATTATTATTATTATTATTATTATTATTATTATTATTATTATTATTATTATTATTATTATTATTATTATTATTATTATTATTATTATTATTATTATTATTATTATTATTATTCATTTCAGTGAAGAAACATGAAAAGTTGCTTTCGTCAGATAATCTTACTTAGTAACCTGCAGAAACGCTCCTCAGATGGTGTAAATGAAACTCATTATTCGTTTTAATATCGTGCAAATAAATTTTCCTCAAACCGTTTTTAAAATTTTGTTCGTAACAAATTTGTTAAAAGAAAAATATTGCTAATGTAAGTGATAGTATTGATAATGAAATACAAAAATGGGCATATGCATATAAACTTTAGGATAATGTTTATTATATAAAGTTTCTGGTTTCTAACATTCTCTTAAAATCTTGTAACTTGTTAAGTGAAAATCTGTTATATAAGGTTCACTTTCTGCAAAGAAAACGTAGAAAAAAAAACAAACAAAATAAAACAAAACATGAAAAAAAGTTGGAAATTAATTGTTCTTTCACACTAGCCGTGTGAAAGAACTACTAGTAGCTCAAGGGTTAGAGCGGCTGGACGGCAACCAGAAGATCCGTGGTTCAAATCCCGGCTATGGCATTGAATTTTTCAGTCTGACTCAATCTTCCATACTTGAGCCTACACACGGCTAGTGTGAAGGAAAATTAATATGGTTAACTATAAAGCCCGGGCCTTAAAGTACGTACAGCATAGTAAGTCGCCATTAAGGTAGTTGTCTCATGTGTTTATGAGAACTCCTAAGTGGTTTACCGGGAAAAACACGAGTCAGTTGGAGCAATTAATGTCATCGGCACGTTGGCCATAGTAGCTCAGGGGTTAGAGTGGCTGGACGGCAACCAGAAGATCCGTGGTTCAAATCCCGGCTATGGCATTGAATTTTTCAATGAAAAAAGTTATTAACTTGTCTAAATTTTTCAATTTTTGTTAGGTTTCTATCTTTGGTTTTAAAAATAGCAAACATCTAAAGTGATATGATTATCTGATAAGATGTGAAGTTTGCATTTTGATGCAAAGTACATAAAAAGAATAAAACCATGTTTTTATTCGAATTTTTCAAATGTTAGCTTTAAGACGTTGAAATACCTCAAAGGTATTGAAAAGCCATGTGTCAATTTTGAACTATGGTAATTTTTATACCAGTGATGGACTTAACAAAGCCAATTGCCTAGAATATTTTAGAATTGCATCCAAAATGAATATCTTGAAAGAATTTTATACGTCGGATGGAAAATGAACCATGTTTTGAAACAGGTGATCATTGTTGTTGAACACTCAATAACTGTACGTTTTGGTTCTATTAAAACAGATCATTACACATAAAATTCGTTCGCAGAAACCGTCAACACAAGACCGTCTCTCGCGTCAGTACAAGACCGAGAGACCTTGATCACATATCTCCTCTATTAGTAATCAAGTTTCAGCTCATCGTTACATCCGATTTTACTCATATAATCGCTATTTATGAACAATTGTAAAACAGACATCTAATGTGTACCACTCACATGACTTTCTGCACATAAATTCATATAACCTCTTAAATTAGTATTCGTGCAATAGTTGCAAGTCACTCTTTCACTGTATGTATTGCATTACTAGTGATTTCACGACCCATATTTTAGTAGAAATAATCTCAGATTTAGACCAAATGAAATTATTTGCCTCCAATGTATGGAAAACAAGTAATCCGTTGTTATTGGTGTGGATGTCTCCATTTTTATTTGATATATTGAAATAACGAATTAAATACTTCGTATCCTGATTTTCTGTAAATAACTTATAAATACCTTTAAGTTTATAATGAATCATACAGGATATAAAGGCTTAGGAAACGAAACGCGTAAATTTCATAAAACTGAGTGCCCATATATTTCTGACATTAACTATTTTTTTATTTTTTTATTTACGTCCTCCAACGTTAAGTCATATCGGACGATGAGTGAAACGGATGAAGTGATGCTCAAATGATCCCAGGGTCCATAGAACTTAGAAAAATGAAATGTGTAGTGTTTAACGCCCGCTTTTACTACATACGGCACCGCAGGCGATGACACTGATGATACATGAGATGAAGATGGAGCGCCGGTGGAATGAGATGGCGGGGGAAACCGGAGATCCCGGAGAAAACCCGCCCCGGCGCCGTGTTGTCCACCACAAATTGCACTTTGCTGTATAGAACTTAGTTACCCGACATCCGTCTTTCAGGGTAAGGGAAACCCGCGGAAAAACCTTATCCAGGTAACTCATCCTGACCGAGATTCGAACTCGGGACCTCTTGAACGTGAGGCAGACACGCTACCAACTACGCTACCGAGGCGAGCAACTATTTTAAAAATAATCTTCTGCTTTTTTATCTTGTTATATAAAGACGCTCCAGAATGAGTGTGAGTTAGGTAGTTACAGGAACGCCGCGTGCCTCACGCTATTGAAGTTCGCAGGTATTACTCGACATAGCGTTGAGGCGTATTGACCTTCAGGTGACCAGCGCTGTGATCGTCTCTTATCGCGTCTTATCTGGTCGATTAGAAGAGTGAAATATTAGTAAGTTGATGTACATACAGTAAGTTACGAAACACAAATAGAGCGATTGGAAGGTACGTGTGTCTACATATGCTTTCTCACGCCTGCCGATATATGACACATTGTTGTCCAGAAGACATGATTACATCTGAGCAGACTATACAGACACTGGACTTGCAGTGTATGTGCGATAAGCTGAGATAAATATCTCTGTGTTGCAATTTTTTTCCGATACGTCTTTTCGCTTTGCCATGTAGCAGGTGACACAGCGTGCCGCCTGCTGTAGCTGTTTGTAAAATTACCGACATCTCCACGGAATAAGTATTTCTTTGGCTCATGAAACCGCAACAAAGAAGCTATTCTATAGTTATTTGTTTATGGATGTTTGTTCCAACATTCCATTATAACAGTCGATGGTGGCAAATAAGCTGGTGGACATATGCAACTTAAACCTTTTAGAGGGAAGTTAATATTACTGAGATTGAGGATGGAAGCATTAAATGATAAAAAGAACAGAGAACAATATCAAATAATTATAGATAAAGTTAACCAAAACTAAATGGCTTATGCAACGAGACAAGCATTATATTTCACTGTGTTTAATAATACTAAATAAAGCATTTGTAACTGAAAACGAAGCTGTTGATTTTACAATAATCGGTTGAAAGCAATATACAATTAAGGCCATAGCAAAAGGAGCATTCTTGGAGTCATTATCGACTTTTTCACAAGTAACTTCTCTTTGCCCCAATACCTGAAAGCGAGGCTTGAGTCAATGATAAAGAACAAGGAGCAATGCTTTTGTTTTCGTGGCCGGTGCGTCCTAATAACAACTTTTGACGTTCGCATACCAGTGGTTCCTGCGATGTCTAATCATAAGATAACGTAGTATTTAATGCTGCATAAAATTATACCTAAGAGAATTTCGAAGCTGCAACACCAAAATTCGGACTTGTTAAGTTATAAACTATCAAATGGCTACATTCGTTCGGTGTCGTTTCAAAACAACTTTTATATACAGTTCCTATCATCTGCACAAACAGCGATTCCTTTTTCCTTTAAATTATTGTTTTTCAAACGCTCCCTCAAAAATGTAGAAATGTCTTTTTTTAATTTACGCCCTCCGACGTAAGTGATATCGGACGATGAATGAAATTGAGTCCGGGGTCCATGGAGCTTAGAGCTACCCAACATTCGTCTTTAATAATAAGGGGAAAACCCGGTAAAAACTTATGCAGGTAACTCACCCTGACCGAGATTCGAACTCGGGACCTCTTGAACGTGAGGCAGACATCTACCATCTTCGCTACCAAGGCGGGCAGCAATGTCTTATGAAGCATCTCCAAGCAGAATTGATCCAATATTTTAACTTGAATCTCTTGAGTAGAATTAACATGCCTAACAGACAATGTAAATATTTTTACGGCCTGATGCATCCATAATTATTTGAATAAAATCCACTTTCTGTAAATAGCGTTCTCTCGGGCGAGTCAATGAACTCTGAGCTGCCTGCTTGGTGTTTTTCCACTGAGGTGTGGACACATGAATCGGCATTGCTGCTGAAAACATGGTCATGTTTTAATCAAGTTGTTAATTAAAACCATTAAAAGTATTTTTTAAAATATATGATGCACCAGCGCCATTCTGTAATTAGCGGTAGAGGCAACGAGCGCCAATGGGGGCAGATAGGAAAAACACACGCAGCCTATTCTTAATTAATTGATTCACCCGGTAGTTGTGAAATGGCAAATGGGGTTAAAACATTTAATGTAATTGCCTCGGTTTTTCTACGACCACAAGTAAATTTTGATTAAAAAGTACATTGGATACGTTTAGAAGTACAGTCCATTGATCTGAAAGATTGGTTGTGATAATACGGCAAGCAAACACTCCTTCAACAGCTACTATTATGTGTTTCAAATGGGAAGAGTTCTAGAGTCCAGCTAATCAGATGCCGCATCACACTCAGCGTTGCCAGCTTGTTACCCCACTCATTTTATATTTCCCTCTCTCTCGCACACTCATTCAACATGCAGGTCTGCTTGGCGCAGACGTAAGGGTAAGCAAATTATATTTTACAAACTTTTACAATGATGCAGGTGCCAAAATCAAAATTGGAAAAAGCATTTTCGCAAATTATGCATACATATTTTGAAATACCATAACTATAATTATAGTTTATGAATTACCTGTTCTTCTAATCCAATGGAACTGCCAGAGGCTCATTCACATCGCTGTTAATGTCACTTCCGTTAAGAGACAATTCGTCATTGTCACTGTCTTCATCGTCTGAGTCTTGCACATTTATGATTATAGGTTCCAAAATCTCGTCAAGTGCTATTTCTTTCTTAAAATCGTCTTTTTGAAGGTTTTCTGGTGCCTCACGCAGTTTTCCCAGTCCTATTGTGTTACCTTGTCAATTTCTTCGTGAACAAGTCGTTTAACGTCCGTCAGTTTAAAAGTATTATTTCTGTTTGCAATCCCCCATTTTATTTGAGCCCACACCAACTCAATTGGATTATATTGGCAGTGGTAAGGTGGGAGACGTATTACCTCATCTCCCTTTTCAATTGCAAGTTGATCCAGCTGATACTTTTTCCGTGTTTTTAAACGGAAGTGCTCTTTGCAATAACTCATTTTAGTTTCTGTTTCAGAAAATGTTTTGAAGAACCTGTACATATTAAAAATAATGCTTGGAGTCTGACTTCGCAATACCTGCCTTTTTGACTCGCCACTAAATTCACCGTAAGAAGTCATTGCACTATTTAACTCTTACTCTACTGTTGTGTAAAGAACAACTGAATGATATAGATCTGAACTTTCCACAGTAAATAAACACTTCTTATCCAGCATTCATTCATAAACATAAGCATTCCACAGGCTAACAGGAAATGAAGTGTCCGCTCCTTCTAAAATTTAACACCTTGACTTATTCACAGTAATTCATTTATCACGTCATGTCAGTAGTTTAAATTTCAGTTCTGAGCAATGAAAAGTATATGTGCATACATACACACCAACCACTTTGAACTCTCTAGAGTAAATAGAGATTACGAACCATTCATAAACCAGACATGTTCTGCCAGGGCAGCAGCAAATTGATTGTTTGCTCTCGCTCGAATTGGATCATTCAAATTAATTCTTTTATGACGTCATATCGAACATTTACGTTTCAGTTCTGAGTAATTACAAATATACGTACACGCATACATGCCAACCAATAATGATATTCATACAGTGCTTACGCCGCGATTTATTGTTATAATACAGGTAATAGTGTTTTATTTATTTGTATTAGAAAAACTATTTGAGCTAAAAATATGGGGTTTTCATGGTTATGTTGGATACATTACTCTATACCTTCCACATGGATCAGTTTTGGCAAAATCTGAATTTGTCTTAGCGCGAATAGTATTTCATACAGATTGATTAAGTTGGCCCTCCTCACACACCACTTAGCCGGAATGCAATACGACAACACCGCAGAACTCCGATTGGTTGCTCACGTAGTAGCGCTCAAGGACAAACACCTTCGCATTTGAAACACACAATAATTTCATACTACATGACAAAGCGAGAAAGCGTATCGACAAAAATCCGCAACACAGATGTTTACCTCAGCTTATCACACACACTGTGAGTTCAGTGTATGTATACGCTCTTCAGATATAATCATTTCTTCTGGACGGCAACCTGTCATACATCGGCAGGCGCGAGAAAACATCATATAGACGCACGCAGCTTCCAATCGCCCTATTTGTGTTTCGTAACTCACTGTACGTCAGCTTATTAATATTTCACTCTTCTAATCGACCAGATAAGACCCAATAAGAGAGGATCACAGCGCTGGTCACCTCAACGCTCTGTCGAGTAACTTAAAACAACACATGCTGAAAGCTCTTAAACGGGGCATTCTTTCATTTTTTCCACTTTAATGTTTTTCACGTTCTTTCATGTTGTAATATATCCGATTGTCCCCATAGAAAATAGGCCAGGCCTGGTGAAAGTCCACATCAGGTGTTAAGACATTTCCCCACCTCTCCTCTCTTTGTGACCAAAGCGGAAAATCAGGGAAAAACCAAAGAAAACACCGGTTCCCCCTAACGGGTTTGTATATATGTGTGCTAACATAAGGAGGGAAGGGGCCACTCTTTCACACTTTCGGAGTAATGTTCCCCAGGTCCAATATACGTAGATGCAGAGTTATTGCATAGAACTTTCAGGTCAGAAACATTATTTAAATGTAGATGTTTCTTTTATATATCACTATAGATAGCACATTTTCTTTACGGGGTTGGCATATTAATATTTCCAGTGTTTTAGCACACCGCAGTTTATAGAAATTGTTTCACAAATGCAAAAACCAATTGTAAGACTTTTCGTTTGACTCAGTCATATGCGCTTTCAATTTTCGTTGCAGTTGGCGGGATTCACATCAAACACGAGTGGTTACGATTTGTTTGTTGATGTTAAATCGTTGTCCATAGTTATCTTTCGAAGAGAAGTCTCCTGGGTTTCAGATATATGTGTACTGTACATCCATAATATAAGTAGCGCTTTTCTTTATCAGTTGTTTGTATCTTTAAATTTGTCATCAAGTTGGGTTTTCGATAACTATAGTTAAGTGTTTCATGGCAATGTCAAAGGCATGCGGTTCTACCTAATAAAAAGACGAAGACCTAGGAAAAACGACTTTCCCAGCTAATACGGGACGTCTCGTGATCTTACAGCTCGTCTCTTTACCTTGAAACATGCAAATTTTTTATAGAGAGCGCACTATTGTCTGCACTGTTGTAGGTAACCCGTGACTGCCTGATCCAACACGTGACGTTCCGAGTGACTCCGCGTGATTACATTGTAGCTATACTTTTAATACTTTCAACCGCAGGACTTTAAACACTACTGTAGATGACAGTAGTATAGATATACCGTCCATTAGGGACTTCTTGGAGGGTCCCAGCAAACTGCTCCATTGTCATCGGATGCTGGATTACACTCTCAGTTTTGAAAGCATGTCCGATTCAGAATCACTTTCTTCTAAATTTATGATGAAATTGTCCAACATATCAATTAATCCATATTTTCCCCAGTACATTTCGTCTTTCCCCTTCACATGTTCATTCCTCTCCAGTTTTCTGAGTCACTTTTAGGGCTGCATTGCGGAAGATCCCACGTACATCTCGTTCTTTAAATTTCACATTGTTTCGTCACTTCTGCCTTTATGTGTGCACACATTAGCTCGATAACGTTTATATCACAACGATACGGAGGTAAGGTTCACTTAAATCAAATATGAAGTATATTGTATACTGTTTGAACTTATCTTAATTTCTCTTATTTATGTCGTACAACACCGATTTTGATGCCAATATGTCAATATAGAGCACGTTTGTAAAAATAAGCAATCCTTGCACTGGTTGGAGCATCTGTCGAGGCTAAGCAGTCATGGAGAGCAATGGCAATGTGTTTACGAAATTTGTGAACCCTCCTTTGTCACAGGGAGGGGTAGATCTGAGTAGGTCGTGTTTCAAGTTAAATCAGACGCACCTCAGTCAAACGTTATTTATCACTTTCGTTGAGATCCAAAAGTAACAAGTGATTTAAGAGGGAGACAATTGGCCTCTCTTCAAACAAAAATTAAGTCACAATTGGAAAAATTCACCCACTTATCTTTTTTCTCTCTACTCTTTACTATCTCACAGTGGTCCGCAAACAGCAAATAAGTTGCAGCAAAGGTTTACAGCGGCAAAAATTACGTATTCAAACAAATTGCTGTTTACACCAAATTAATAAAACTAGTTAAACATTATATAAGTGTGTGTGATACAGAAAACAAGATTAAATAAATATCACGATAATTAAATAAGCAAAAAGCAACCACTTTTCTTTTTATGTTTTATGAGATACAGAAAGAAATTTCAGTTAAATTCTCTACAACTTCTGAATATTTAGCGTTTTTCATAGCTTATAGGCATATCAAAATGCTACAAATTGATATAGGAGAGGTATTTTTCTTGTGATGTAACTGAAAAGTGAGTGCTATTTTTTTAAACAAAATATCAACACTCATAATGTACTAAAGGCTTTATTATACAAGGGTTATAATTGTAGGTTGTTACTGCATCAGTGAATGAAGGTGGAAAAATCTAAGTTATAACTCTATGAGCTATAAACTCGCTGCTCTGTAGTGATGATAGACCACGTTGTTGATTGACAGGATTATTTCCCATCTTTCTATGGAAGTATGAGTGAGATGTTAATGAGCTTGTGCCTTTACTTGTGAGTGTGAATGTAATATTTATAAAGAAAACTAAACATAAACAAACATAAAGTTATACGAATAATAAATCATTGAGGATCACTGCCGATGATCAATTGTTCCGAGTAAAATCTGCCGATATGATCTTAGATGTTAAAGGTGGCATATAAATGGACGGGGGAAAACGTCAACTTGAAATTCATGTCCCGAAAGAAAGAGTTCTCCCCTTAAAAGGCATGCACCGCATACCTGGCATACCACCGTTAACCTCGTCTGGACCTGAAACCCTGAAAGATCAAAGTAACCGCCCGCTAGCAGATAAGAGCCCGCGAAATCGACTGCCGGCCTCACGCCCACATAACGCAACGCAACCATATCGTCCATTGATATGGGGAAGAGATATGATCAATATCACGGCACCCCCAGTTGGAAAGTTGGGTTTATAGACCAGGGTTCGCTACCTATCGTAGCTCCTTAATTTCCTCACGATGCTTAGTGGGCACCGGTCCTATACCCGGGACTTAAAATCCGCACCCCCAGGGGTAGGATCGAATCCGAGTCATTCCGTGACAGGTGACCAAAGCATAAAGGTCTAGCCACGGCGCAAGACCTGAAAGATTAACAAAAAATAAAATAAAACGTAATGAGGAACAGGGAAGGTGGCAGCAATGGCCTGCAAACCTACAGGAATCACGAAAGCCCAAAATTATGGTAACCGGTGAAATGGGAAACGAGCACAGGACCTCCCGAATGAGAGGCTCATACACTACTACCTGAGCTATCCTGCTTGTTATTATAAACATTAATTTTGTAGTCATTGCAGGATACTTTAAAATAAGTTGAGGTCGAAGCATGATATTAGGTAAAAAGATTTTAACAGTTTTATTTAATCTAAGTTATTACTAATTTTAAAAGCTCAATATTATGTTCAAAACTGTTTTAGTTAAAAAAAAAACATAGCAATCAAGAACGACTCAAACTACTAAGAAAAATATTCATATGGCGAAACATTCTTATCATATGATTAGATTAGATTGATTTGCGTTCAGTCTAACAAAGGACTGTGAACAATGAACATTTTCAGAGGTATACAGTTACATATTTAGCATATATGCTTGAAAATTTAACATAAGAGGCAACTTATATACAGGCAATAGGAAAACAAGGCAGTGATAATTACTTATGATTGTAAATCAAACAATTTGTTGGACAGAATACCTTGTCTGTACTACAGAAATATTTTATTTCATTTTGTTTTAGATAAACCAACTAGAATATACCATAAGCAAGGGAAGGAAAAGATTAAAATAAAAATTTTATAGTAAATTTAACAGAGAGATTCAGTCACAAATTTAGCTTGTTTGCATAACATTTGTAAGTTTAATTAAATTTAACACCATTCCCGAACTATTTATTCTGGTGTGAAATGAAATGAAATCTGCAGCTTTACAGCTAACAGAGCTATAGTTGCCATTTCTAGCAGATTGAGTGGACTATTAAGAGATCATTTATTTTAACTCGCTTTCATTAATAAAAATTGTTTTTCTAGGAGACAAAATTGTACTCCTGATTACAAAATAACTTAAAGAAAATGTACATAAAATGTAGTTGCACATTAAAATATTATCCCTGTTTATTTCTTACATCATCTAAAATAGTAAAATGATGGGGTAATAGTTCCGCACATAAACCATTATATGCATACATACACACGCACACACACACACACACACACATATATGTATATATGAGAGGAGGTGGGCTTGGGTGCACAGAATTATGCAACAAATCAAAAGTATATATTCAATTTGTAAATGGGAGTTATGGGCATACCTACTTAATTCTTATGAATATAACGGGTATTACAGTCTGATTTTTAAAAGAAGATACGTGAAGGTCATCAGACAAGGGACACGAAGGGTAAGAAGGGAAGGTCGTTGCTAAGGT
Organism: Mantis religiosa; assembly: GCA_030765055.1. Taxonomy (NCBI): domain Eukaryota; kingdom Metazoa; phylum Arthropoda; class Insecta; order Mantodea; family Mantidae; genus Mantis; species Mantis religiosa. Next base: position 123,989,095 of record CM060953.1, on the reverse strand, counting down.
AACGTAAACAAAGGTTGCCAGATCGGATACTGGTGAAGTGGGTGAATCACATACTCCTCAGCTCAGTTATCGCTAATTGTATGCGGGAAACAGAGTTTGCCTGAGTATTCAGTTGCGCTATGTATTGTTAACCTACTTTGTTAAAACACAATTAAATACGTTTTTATGGAAGCAAGACGTAGTGACGGTAGGATTAGAGGTGGGCCGAGGAATCATGACCCAAGGCAAAGATCACCTTACGGTGGGGTTATTACATTGCATGGCCAAGCTAGAGAATTTGTCTGTTCTCTTAGAGAATTCTTCCAACAGGAAGACGAGAGTTTGCTCCTTATCAATGAACAGTTTATTCCTTTTACCAAAAGCGACAGTCCCATGTCAGTAGATATGCTTGCACGTAAAAGGATTCCTGTGGGTCAAAATTCCAGCATATCGGCGGCGTTGATATGAACATGTCAATTAACGAAGTCGTTAATAATAGTATATTGCAATATTAATGTATGCGGAACGAGGAAAGGTTTGAAAAAACGAGGCGCTTGCACCGAGTTTTTTCAATTCTCGAGATTCCATTATGTGCTTACCTCATTTGTGTTGCACATTATTTTTTGCACTATGTGTATTTATATGAATCTGAATTTTAGTAGTTAAAATATTAGCTGAAGTATTAATAAATATAATTGAAGATAAATGTTAGATTTTAGAACGTGCATCGTGTATATGCGTTTCTGTGGAGAAATACCGCACTAGTGCGGGAATGTCAACTTACAATGCATTGCAACAACAGTAAAAACGGAATATTAGTTACATAGTGCAAACAATTATTTAAAAAAGCTCACATATGTGAAGACCCTACAACTCAGTAAATGTGTGAACAACTTATTTTTGTTTTTAAGATAGTCTAATACAGATTAACTGTGCATATTTTTGTTGAGGTGAGATAACTCGAACCCTTGTTTATATTTCGAGTGTTGAGAGGATAAAGAAAAGGGATCTGGTGGGCAACATTGCACTACCCACGTGGAGAAACAGATGACCTTTACGTATCTTCTTTTAAAAATCAGACTGTAGTAGGGTTTTAAGTGACTGGATTATCAAGAAATGCTTCAACATACCTTTAAGAATTTAATAATGTTCTTTTCCCTTCAGTGTATGCTTGCCTACCAAACAATTGTTATGAGAAGTAACATATTGTTAGTTTAATGTTTAAAAATACTTATCATGAATAAGCTTCAAAACAAGTAAGAGGTTCTGCGACAATTTCACAGTGCAATTCTAATCTGATTACGAGTAAGGGGTATTAAAAGGGAATTAGATAAGAGAAACAGGTAATATCTCTCGTCTTCCTTTTTTAAATTGCTTTTATTGATGGATGTCAAGACTAATCTCTTTCTTGAACAATTCCATTTCGTAACGGGGCAGAATACAAAGGCGGAACGTTTCCAGATTAAAGTGGAACCACTTAAGTTATTAAGTATGCTCTTAAGTTAATAGTGAAGCAAATGATAAACATTCAGGACACTGCATACCATATTTATTTTATGTCATAAAGGAATACTTAGCAGATTACCTGCCATATTGGCGAGATGTATAGCGACTTTTTAGCAACGTAATGACTGGTTCACTTGCACTGCTACAAAACCCATCATATTCTGATTCACCTCTTAATAATCTATCTCTTTTCCCCGTGTACTTCTTATACGTACAATGTAATGAATAATAGCATATTAAGCGACGAGACTACAATAGTAATTAAAACGCGGGTATTATTAACCGAGCGAGCGAAGCTAGTGTTTTAATTACCATTATAGTCAAGTTTCATACGACTGTTGATGCTCGATCATATATCTAAATTAAAGGTTTCATTTCAAAGTATTCATTTCTGGTTTGAGTGATATGTCACAATCGTGAAGTGAGACTTAGTACGTAGTACGCAGGCGCAGAAATATTGATTGCTTCCCTATAAACAGCTGTTAACATGCGATACAGTTTAAAAGAAAGTATAGACAAACCGGAACAAATTGAATTTATTGAAATATCATTCGCAATTTAATGCTATTGATAATATTAACATAACTGACTATTACAAATATAGGTTATTTATTTGAGTATGTATTTAGATTAGTCAATTTGGTGCCTAATGTTGAGTGTTGTCAAAATAGAATAGCGAATCCAGAAGATCGATGTGGACATATTTTGAGACAATTCTTATAAGTACACAAGGAATACATTTTCTGAGAACGAATTTATACCTTTTGATATTCTCCAATCCATGAATTATAAGTAGAATTTCTCGTACATCTTTCTTGATTTTTGTGGCAACAAGTTATTGGTAGCACTAACTGCTTTTATCATAATTTCTGTGTGTTTTTTTTCTTTTTTGTGTAATTTACGTCCCCCAACGTTAAGTCATATCGGACGATGAATGAAATGCGTGAAATGATGCTCAAATGAGCCCGGGGTCAATGGAGCTTAGAGTTACCCGACATTCGTCTTTCGGGATAAGGGAAAACCCCGGAAAAAACCTTATCCAGGTAACTCACCCAGACCGAGATTCCAACTTGGGTCCTCTTGAACGCGAGGCAGACATGCTACCACCACGCTACCGAGGCGGGATTTCTGCGGGTGTAAGTTCAATGTCACTGTTACTAGTGTCAGATATTTTGAATTTTTTCTACACTGGTGCTAGTACCATTGTCGACCGAAACGAGAATAATCGATATGTGCGCTTTCACAATGTAACGTGGCCGCTTCTGATTGGTCGAATACCAATATTTTAATGAACAGGTGTACTTTAATGAGGCACATTACAGTACTACTACCAGTCGAATAAATATTAAAGTTTGGTATGGTCTAGTATAAACCAAGGTTTATTTCGATTAACAGGAAGTAGCAAGGAAAGTCTGTAGAACCTTATCCAGGTAACTCATCCTGACCGAGATTCGAACTCGGGACCTCACGTTCAAGAGGTCCCGAGTTCGAATCTCGGTCAGGATGAGTTACCTGGATAAGGTTTTTCCGGGGTTTTCCCTTATCCTCACAGATGAATGTCGGGTAGCTCTAAGCTCCATGGACCCTAGACACATTTGAGCATCATTTCAACCCTTTCATTCGCCGTCCGATATGACTTAACGTTGGAGGACGTAAAATTACAATAAAAAAGTAAGAATAAAATAGCACGTGGATCCAATATAAATTCATTCTTTGGTGATAGAGCTGACAAAACCGATTGAGTGTTTCCAACTTGAAGTGTTCTCTCTTTGTAATATTGGTAGAGATTATTTAATTTGTATTGGTACCTCTGAAGGTTTTGGAAACTAACAGTAGGTTTTGACTTGCTGCATTTAATCATATGTCACGAAACGCACCTCGTATTCATCCCACATAAACATTCTAGGCTCTGTGGAGTGAAGAAAATTATTTTAAATAAACAACTTGGTATATCCTTAGCACATTTTTATTGTGAATCCTACTTAATGGAACGGCATTAACGTATACGAAATGTCTTATTTTCATTGTATAAGACACTTGAAAGGATAAGTATGCTTATATTGGTGCTATCACCAGTTTGTTTTTAGATGTTCTATTCTGTGAGATAAAATATTTCTTTGCAATTCAAGTTTATTACTAATTTTTTATTTTGAGTTAATCTTTAATATTATTAAAAGCAGAAGATCATAGCATCACTATTTACGCCAAAAATAGACCCTGAATGTTTCATGTTCTGCGTTAACTCAGGTGAAGAAGGTGTGAAATTAAGCAAACATTTTGATAAATTACAAACAATACGTCTTTATCATAATAAAAATAACCTAATTTCTAAACTTTAGGGAAACGTGCAGTTTGTTTCCTCTTTCCACGTTTAAACTACCAATTAACTGAAGCTATGAACGAAAATGTTTGTGCTTATTAATTACTACTTCCAACTTTGAACTTTGTTTTGTCTCGAACCATTTTTCAGCATTTTTTCAGATTCAGAATATTCCACCCAGGCCAGTTTTTGCCTGGTGTAACGTATTTTTTGCACTATGTAACTAATACTCCATATTGTTGCTATGTATCGTAAGCTGACATTCACGTCTGCAATCTAGCTGCTATGAAAACAAAAGAAATCTCAGTAATTTAAAAAATGATCAAAAGCACTGGTGCAGTAAGTAGAAATATTTATTTTGAAATATTTATTTTGATATTACAATTGTTGAATGCAGTTGCCTGGTCGGGTGGTTAGACCGCTTGGCTCTCACCAAGGCGGGCCGGGTTAGATCCCAGGTGACCGCAAAGTAGATTTGTGGTAAAGTCTTTTTTTTAACGTGTGTGCAGTTCCCACTCAAAGGGACCTCAAAGGACCTGACCTTTCCGCCCACTAATGACCGTCATAAATCTATCTCCACACTTCAGAAATGGAACACTGACGTTGGGGACCAATAGCAACCCCGAGTTTTCTGAAAATGACAGTTGCATGTCTACTCCGCGTGGAGTCTCAGTTGCCAAAGTGCCAACTTCCTGTTGTTCTGTTTCATTAGGTGCAAGACGGTGATGTTAAAATGTTGCAACCTTGTAGAAAGGACCGTCAGGAGGAGGGTCCATGTTGTAAAACGATTATGAGGGTTCCTCAAAGAAAGCGGCCGCCGTGACCTTGTGTTGAGTAGACAGACTCTAGCAACACAGCGCTGGGCGGGTTTTCTCCGGGATCTCCTGTTTCCCCCGCCATCTCATTCCACAGGTGCGTCATTAGCGTCACCGCCTGTGGTGCCGCATGTAGTAAAAGCAGGCGTTAAACACCACACATTTCATTTTACCATCTCTACTCCTGCTTTTTACGTCTAAACTGTTTTATATAGTTCTCCAGAAGAGGATGGTTCCGCTTCTTAATACAAAACACACAAATATGTTCTTTTCGTTAATATCCACCTCATGTTCTTTTAACCATTTACACAGTGAATAATATACTGTTTAGTTTTTTTGGGGGGGGGGTATTAATTCATCACATCCAGCTTTCTACGCCTCTTCTGTTTTATCATCACTGCACACATCGTCTAAAACTTTCTCTATAAACAGAATTAAAACCTCAGTCAAATTCGTTTTACACTTTCAACAAATATAATATGGCGACGTGACCAACAACAATTGTTATTCCTCCATAGCAACACATATAGGCGATCCACATTCTAAAAGCTAACATTTATCTTCAGTTATCTTTATTAATATTTCAGCTAAAATCTTAATCACTAAAATTCAGATTGAAATAATTATACATACACTTAGGTCGGCCGTTCTCCTGCTCTGACATTTCTCGAGAGAGAGGGAGGGGGGCTGTTGCCAGTTCTTTAGCGGGAAGTTCAAGCAGAGGAACATGCGTATTTCAAATATTTCACGTATTTGCCATATTATTATAATAGCGATAATAGTTGGACTTAAACTAAAATGGAATTCACGCACGCATGCACGCACAAACTTCATCAATGCAAGCACCAAATTCAATCGAAGCCACGTGGTCCATACAAAATTGAACTGGCAAAGCTGTGCTGGGTTTGGAAGCCACGCCTGCAGTTCGGCCGGCAGTTCTCTGGCTCTGACATTTCTCGAGAGGGGGAAGCGGGCTGTTGCCAATTCTTTAGCTGGAATTTCCAGCAGAGGAACAACGCGTATTTTAAATATTTACGAACCAGTAGCCATATTATTATGGCGATAATAATAGGATTTATAAACACTAAAAATGGGAATTCACGCACGCACAAAATAGCAAACAAACTTCACCAGCGCAAGCACCAAAAGCAAGTGTAGTCACGTGGTCCACACAAAATTAAAGTGGCAACACGGTGTTGGATTCGGAAGCCACGCCTAGCAGCGTAAATGCTGATTGGCGCTAGCAGACAGTTTAAACTTCCTGACTACGACATCGGATTTACAGACTCCCAGTACTACCAACAGAAGCAGTTAATGAGCGTAAAAGGTGTGAAAGAAATATTTGAATAGAGAGGTGTTGTAATGCATATCTTGCATGGTAATGAAATTACAAGTTGGATTTCAGTGTTTTAAAGCTAATATAGCCTCACATTTTAATTCGAAAGATTATTTTGAGGATATGCTTTCAATTTTTCATTACTCGGTGTTGGTACTATTAACCTTCGCCCTCCGCATCCTACAACCGCAAAACGTCAGGGTCGGAGATCCAACGGCCGTACTATAGTGCAAAAAACTAGTAGGTATGCAACACATGTAATATAGAGGCATTTTTAGACGTGGTGTATGAAGTAATGTTGCGCAGTAGTTATGGTCAAATCCACTTGTTTATTTGCAAGAAAAAGGGTGTCAGATTAGTCATCTGCCATCTAACCCGCTAGCTTTATCAGCAATCTGCTGGTGAAAGCAGAGATCTTAACCCTACCGTTGATTCGCAAGACAAAACTCGCGTACATTCGAGCAAGATCATGCGTCATGTCTAATCTCTGTTTCATATAACCTTGCCCCGCTGACATGTATCACTCCGCGTGCAACTACCTTCCCCCTCACCCTAATCGGTTAATGCTTTCGCGCCATAGGCCATAGACGGTGCTTTCCCGTCACATTTAAACCTGCAGTAAATGTCATAATAATTGCCAGAGATAGATAAAATCATACAAATAAGAATATGAAGGCATGCAAAAATACAAGTGTATAATGAAAGTGAGCAAGTTGAGACTGAATGAATGAACAATGAAACTGAAACAAGTTTATAATGCAGGCCTTCGGCCTGATCCACTGGAGTTTTTTTAAAACCAGCACACATACCTTGCAAAAATTGCTTGTCTTTCAGTCTTAAAAGTCGTGTCACGCCATACTTGTCGTTTGTCCTTCTTTCACCCAAGTCTCGTCAAGGTAGTATATTTTGCGATTTGTATCCCGGTACAGTCTGATTGCCCTTAAATAACGTCTTCGCCACACAGCAATATGGCCCCTGGAATGGTAAGTTTTCCTGTTGTCTCAATTTCATGTCGCGATGTTCCTACGCATCTAACACTCACACCTGTAAGTTCAGAACACAGATGTTCTACTTCTCTCACTGACAAAGGCGGATTGTTCTGTGAGTTCATTAAACACCTGCTCCACAATTCTTTTTCCGGCGCTTTGTAAAGGTTTTCCCTTGCGATGCTTCAGCGAAAAACTGGCGGTAGACTCTGCCGTTATACATGTAATAAGTACACGCGCAATAAACGATCAATAAAATAATTTAGCTCTCGCACTCGGCACAACACACCTTCGAATGGCAATATATGACTAATCCAGTTCAAAACAAGGTCAGTGTTAAAAGTCATATAAACAAATATGTCATGGCATCATGGCTATCGTGCCATGTGAAAGACGGGCTTGAGAGCCAAGGACCTCCTCTTTACTTCGTTTAAGAATTAACATGCATTTCAGATAAATCAACTCTGTTGCGTAATATATTTAATTCAAACAGTTACGAAAATATAGATTTGACAAATCTCTTCCAACATATAAAGATATATCACCATGTTAAATAACGAACTAATTTTTACCGGACAGCAGTAGCAGCCAATGAGAGGTGATAAGATCGCGTGACCGTTAAGAGATACGGGGCAAGCTTATGTAAAACAAGGATTAAAAAATACGTCTGTAAACATATAACGGAATCTTGGAAATTGAAAAAACTTGGTCCAAGTGATAGCTTTTTCAAACCTTTCCTCGTTCCGTAGAAAGTGCTTACCACATCAGTATCGTAATATACTATTTTAAATTCCACACTTTGTCTTAAAAGTGAATTAAATAACATTACTACATTCTTTCTTAAAATAATTCTCCAAACTTGAGAAATACGCCAAGAAAAATAAAGAATTTTGAGGAGTACCTACACAAAGTAATTTTCTTCCAAAAATATTGGTAATATAAAAACCCTGATTATGCAAGATTTTTCTTATTGTCTTCACCTTTTTCTGTTTACCCTCCTCATATTGAGGACGTACATCCGCAAGGATTTATAAGTGGAAGCCTGGGGTCAAATGCTGTTGACAGGAAGACAAACACTGGATCGGAGATGGGCGATCGACGCCTAACCAATGGCGACTTGTGATATAAAAATATAGTTGGGCAATACCAGGAACAAAAATAATTGGTAAATACACCGCTACACAGAACGCGCATATCCGATGATCTAATGTGTATTGGATTCATTCTTCTTTCTTGTTAGAAGTGAACTCCTCTATGATATGTTTGTTGAATTCTGGAATTTCACCGACCAATCCTTTTTGCAGTGACATCATAGCTAATGCAATCAGTCTTTCAGTGCTCACTTTTGACGGCATTTATAGAAATACGATTAATTTCAACACGTAAATGCATTTGGAGAACGTATGGAACATTGTTTAGCAGAAAAAACTGCAACAATGGCAGAGCACCAAAAGCGAGACGCAAATCCTTGCAGAATACAAAATTTGAAGTTCAGTATTCAGATTTGGAGCCTTAAATGGCTGTTTTGCTGCCATCTATTGTTTCTCTAAATAATATTAACACCGCATTTTCTAAATCTCTTTGGAGTGTTATATTAATGACTCAGTTTTGTGTTATGGGCACGTTTTAATCGTAACCTGAAATTCGTTTTCTGGAAATGCAATATCACAATGATGTCTGAAATTGCAAATAAAACTAATTTCGCAGCACTCGAGCACAGAATTATAATCTCCTTATAAAGTGGCTCACTATTATATCGCACACTTCAAGAGCGGTTATGTAACTGTTTGCATTATCAGTGCAACGTTTCTTGCTAAAGAGTTCACCTGTTACCCACGTTCTTCGTAAGCTTTGCGCTCATTAGCAATAAATTCACAAAATATTTTAAGAAAATCGTTTATTTTTACTGAATCAATGCTTCTTTATTGAATTTTGTAACAAAATAGCTACCTGAGGCATAATTTTGTGATAGAATGTTGATCAAAGTAAGAATTGTGGATCGGTAAGTATTTGCACAAATCTTACTGCATGGTTGTCACCAGCTGTGTTTCTCGAATATGTTTATAACACTCAACCAAAGGTTCTTTATGTTCATAAACAGTATTAACAATTCTGGCTAAAAGCACCATCTTGTTGGTAGCGCGGAAGTGATTTTCTTTTGCACAAAGCGAGTTAAGCAATCCATTCTTTTCGATGATCTAAAAAAGAAATGAATGAATGCCTTGAATGTATGCTCTACTCTGAGGGAAGGCTGATGTGACTTGTTGTAAGATTGAAATTTCCTTGGTGGGCATAACAATGGATGTAGTGAGTGTTGGTATATTTTTCTCTAACCAAACACTGTACAATCCCGTTTTGTCCCTTCAATACAGAAGCACCATCATAAGTTTGACAAATAAGTTTCAGAGAGAATTTGTCCAAACTCTTGTAACGGCTTTAAAATATACTCAGCAAAACCCTGAGCACTTCTGTCATTTATCTCGAAACAAGTCCCCAAATCTTTAAAAAAAATCTCCCCAGTAATTTCTCATCTATCCAATGGACGAAAGGATTCAGGACGACTAATGAAAGGATGGAGTGAACAAGACCTTGGAAGCAGGGACAGGTTGAAGTGGCTTAAACCGCGAAAAAGGACATCAATGTTATCTCTTTTTTTGCACGAGCGTTCTTTAAAGAATTTTTTTTTGTAGAACTTTTTCTTTGTTGCTTAACGTTTAGGTACCACTTATACAATACATTAAAAATATCTTTCAAAAGAAATGGACTTCACGCAACTATTCCCAGAAAGTTGAAGAAATAGGTACATATTTTTCCATGTAAACATCTTTATTATATCTATAATATTTTTGTAAAAATCGTTATACCTCTTTAAAAAACAAACAAAAAATATTTCGGAAAGTTTTCCAAGTAAAACTGTAATTGGAGGTGGAGAATTTTATTGAAACTCTCATGTTGTATTTAATTTCTTTTTGTAAAATGCTGAAAATATCAAACTGATATTTCTTCCTTTCGTTATTTAGTTATGAAGTTCACAAACATACGAACGCGCGCCTTTTTTCTAAAAGTTTTTTTCTCTGTGTTTAGTGTTCCCAAAATATGTTTTCTATTAAATCTTGATATCCAAATTTTGGAGCGGTATGGTAATTATGCAATATCTTTTGCATGTACGTACTATGCACGAGATAAAGAAAGTAAAAAGTTTAATACGTAAAGAAATGTGTTAAATTTTGAGATATAGTAAAATGTAAGTGCTACTGTATAATAATGCAATAATTTCAACAATACTTTCTAACTTTCACTGTTGCGTTGCCTTACGTGAGTAAAAAAGTAAACTTTAAGCGGAAATCCATCTTTAAAGTACTGCAACTTAATTTATTCCTGCCGATAGCGATTGAATCATGACATTTGAAGCATAAGACACATAAAAGATAATGCACTTACAGCTGTAATAGTTTACAATTGATACTCAGTTTTAAAAAAGAAAATTTCAAAACCTTAGAAAATGTATTTGTTTAAAATATATTTTCAACCCCAAACCCATCCAAAAACTCACTGCAGCGGCTGTGCAATATCATTTAGATAACCGATATTTGGGAGAAGGTGAAAAAGAAGTACTAGTACACAGCAAGTTAAGAAAATTCGAATTGTGACACCTTCAGTATATTTCATGTTTTCTTTCCATCCTCTTTATATACAGCTCCAGTGATGATGAAAACTGCCAAGTATTGGAAAGCTTATCTGAAAAACTTCCACAAGTATTATTGGTAACGCTTTGTTAGCAATAAGCATAATTCTGGCCTATCTGACGTACAGAGTACACTGAGCACGATAACGCCCCCAAGGATCCCCCTCCAACCTTTTATCGATGCAACTCTAGGTCAGGAACGATTGAACCCTGCACAAAGCTCCTTAGTGTAGTTAGTGATTATCTCTTGGTGATGTGTTTACTAAACGTTTGCGTTTTCTCCTCCAGACACATAAGCGCTGGTAACTATTACAACAGTATACTGAGATACCATATTGCATTAGCATTACATATTTTCCTGTCCTACCAGAACTCTACCAGAAGTCATTAAGGTGTCCGGAGCACTGATCTTAGGATCCGGATCAGTCAAACAATATTAAACTCGAAATGTCATCTACTAACTGCTTTGTGTGTTGTACTATTTTGCTAACGTATGTTAATTTTAGTGATTTAAGTAAAGCGTCATATTTTATTTTACGTTATCAAATATTAGCAAGTTTAAGTTTTGTACCACGTGGCCTTTTAGCTAACATTTATGAATTTCGGCTTTCATTACATTTATGACTAGAAACTTAGACTTCAGTTTGCATAAATTTATTTTCAGTTTTCCAAATGCCACTTTCATACTCAATAATGGATGTTTCAAATTATAAATAACGAATGATTATGTTAACTTTAACTTTAGAGTTAATAAGTGTCTTCTGTGCACATTATAGAATTTTATTATTATTATTATTATTATTATTATTATTATTATTATTATTATTATTATTATTATTATTATTATTATTATTATTATTATTATTATTATTATTATTATTATTATTATTATTATTATTATTATTATTATTATTATTATTATTATTATTATTATTATTATTATTATTATTATTATTATTATTATTATTATTATTATTATTATTATTATTATTATTATTATTATTATTATTATTATTATTATTATTATTATTATTATTATTATTATTATTATTATTATTATTATTATTATTATTATTTATTCTCAAAAAGAAGTAATCCTATTTTACCAGTAAGATATGTTAGCGTTCTAGCTACAAAAACACATATATACGAATATCAAAATAACAAAACATGATAATAATTATAACGTTTTAAAAATTTGGCCAATAAAGTGCTCAAAGGATGAAGTGCAACATTTTTAAAGGAATACATTAAACAACAGTGTTTAAAGATCTGTATTACAATATGATAAATGTTGATTAATATTATATCTCTTTTTGGAATGAAGATCACAACTAAATATTAAGTGTTCAACACTTTCATCAACACTTTCACATTTACAGAGATATCCATCAGGAGAGTCTATATGGAATCTTCGAAAGTAAGTTAAATGTCCCATATCCGGTAGCAAACTGGATCAAAAAATTAGGTGAACATTACGTGCAGTTTAATTTATTCCCATCAAAATAGTTTTCCCAGTATACATTTTAGTGTATTCTATATTTAATATTATACAAAACAAATCAGTTTAATATTTTTGTGTATTTAATGATTCCGAACTACTACTACTTAATCTAATACTTTGAAAACAGTCTTCTATGAAATCTAATTGACCCTTTTGGTACTCCAGCAACACATGAGAGTTACTTCTGATATAATGCAGTTATCAGCAGCTTTAATTACATATTAATTACATAATTATCTATTTATTAGTTATTCCCGCCTAGGTAGCGTAGATGGTAGTCTCTGCCTCACTTTCAAGAGGTCCCGAGTTCGAAATTCGGTCAGGGTGAGTTACCTGGCTAAGGGTTCTCCCGGGGTTTTTCTGATAGACGAATGTAGGTACGAGCTTAACCATTTTAATGGTATGCCTCTTATCCCATAGTTTTCTAATTTCGCCAATAGATGTTTAATATTAACACAGTCGAAAGCTTTTGATAGGTACAGATTTCTTGAAGTACTCAAGCAAATGAAGCTGTATACTAAAATTGCAATTAATTCCTCAAGAAATAAAAAACAGGAACGGTCTTATCCATACCTAAAACTCATAATAGAGCAAGAGAAAATTTCAAAGCTGGAAAAATTTCAATAATGGAGTACGTGAAGTCAATTTCTTATAGAACCAAACCTGGAAATACATGGAAATAAAATCTAAAAGAAAAAATAGCACTTATTTTAAAGAAGAAAATACATGTTACTGTATGATATAGGTTTAAAATGTCAAAATAACGAAGTATCTAAATCTGGATCCATTGTGAGTAAATTACAGTAAATAAAGAAATAATGACGAGGCTGATAAATGTGGAATCTTTTGGGTGCGAGCCAGTTCGCCTACTCGTGATGTACCCTGGGTGATGCTAAACGAACTGGAACAACTACTAATTCAAATGTAAGCATTAGAGGTTCATTTTCTTTTGGTACTTTAGCCGTGTTTCTTTGTTATTAATCATAAAGGCAAAAAAAGATTGTAACATGTTCCACTAGAAGCATGTAATGCTTCATCAAATATTATAATTACCAAACTGGTACTGTTACCTGTTTCGACCGGGAGGCTATGGAACTATGTGATTAGGGACTGAAACCGGGAGGCTTGGGGGCTATGTAATTAGGAGAACCTTTAAGGGTACGGGAGGCTTCGGGGCTACTTTTCTGACCGCGGGAGGCTTCGGTACCATACCCCTGGGAGATACATGAAACAAAATCTCAAGTTTAAACCAAACCTCGTACTGACCTCTGCCCAGTCCAAAGAACTGTATTGACTAGCATTAACATGTTCCCACTGTTTGTACTATTATTGCTGACCATAACAGCCATGGCGAATCGGGCTAAGGCAGCATGCCTTGGCTCCCTGCCACGGAAAGTTACCCGGGATCGATCTCATCCTGGGGTGCGGATTTTAAGTCCCGTGTTAAGGACCGGTGCCCACTCAGATTCGTGATGAAATTGAGGAGCTTACGCTAGGTAAGTAGCCCTGGTCATAGTAGCCAAAATTCCGGCTGGGGGATGTCGGTTGAATGATCGCCCACCTCTACCTTGCCTATGTGGGCGTAGGACCGTAGTCGGGTTGGCAGGTCCTGGCATGATACATGGGCTGTAGCACCCTGGGTTATGTTATATCCGTAAAATGAAAATAGATGAAACCATTATTTAAAATAATGTACGCTATTTAATTGCTATGGTTCTTGACGTCCCATTCTTACAGGGCGTGAAAGACCGCTATATCCTCCTGTATCAGTTTCTGAGACACAATAGATTTTGAAATCTTTTGATGTAGGATTTTGATTTAAAGGAAAACCTTCATTTACCAGCAATTCTTGTGCTGGAAGTAAAGCTTTGTAAAAATTCTGTTATAAAACCATTACACATTATCAAAAAATAAAGTAAAAACTTTATTTTTATTATTAGACCTTTTCACGCAAAATTTATTCTTAGAGCATCCCATGCGAATTTTAAAAGTAATTGTCCAAGTATTTTATTTGATACAGGTCCCTGCATTTGCTTGCTTTTCATGTTCTTGACGTTTTAGAGAACGAAACTATACCGCATAATAATAATAATAATAATAATAATAATAATAATAATAATAATAATAATAATAATAATAATAATAATAATAATAATAATAATAATAATAATAATAATAATAATAATAATAATAATAATAATAATAATAATAATAATAATAATAATAATAATAATAATAATAATAATAATAATAATAATAATAATAATAATAATAATAATAATAATAATAATAATAATAATAATAATAATAATAATAATAATAATAATAATAATAATAATAATAATAATAATAATAATAATAATAATAATAATAATAGTAATAATAATAATAATAATAGTAATAATAATAATAATAGTAATAATAATAATAATAGTAATAATAATAATAATAGTAATAATAATAATAATAGTAATAATAATAATAATAGTAATAATAATAATAATAGTAATAATAATAATAATAGTAATAATAATAATAATAGTAATAATAATAGTAATAGTAATAGTAATAGTAATAGTAATAGTAATAGTAATAGTAATAGTAATAGTAATAGTAATAGTAATAGTAATAGTAATAGTAATAGTAATAGTAATAGTAATAGTAATAGTAATAGTAATAGTAATAGTAATAATAGTAATAGTAATAATAGTAATAGTAATAATAGTAATAGTAATAATAGTAATAGTAATAATAGTAATAGTAATAGTAATAGTAATAGTAATAGTAATAGTAATAATAGTAATAGTAATAGTAATAATAGTAATAGTAATAGTAATAATAGTAATAGTAATAGTAATAATAGTAATAATAGTAATAGTAATAATAGTAATAGTAATAATAGTAATAGTAATAATAGTAATAGTAATAGTAATAATAGTAATAGTAATAATAGTAATAGTAATAATAGTAATAGTAATAATAATAGTAATAGTAATAATAATAGTAATAGTAATAATAATAGTAATAGTAATAATAATAATAATAGTAATAATAATAATAATAGTAATAATAATAGTAATAGTAATAATAATAATAATAGTAATAATAATAATAATAGTAATAATAATAATAATAGTAATAATAATAATAATAGTAATAATAATAGTGATGATAATAGTGATATTAATAATAATGATAATTCTATTAATAATAATAATCGTCATCATCATTACCATGCTAGAGTTTATCCCAGACCACTGTTCAAGTGGGCAGTCCAATTTAAACGCTAAAGAATATATTAAAATAGATTGCTATTAGCTATAGCTCTTATATAAACATTCATAACTATATATTGATTCCATTGCCATTTATTTCTATTTCTAAATATCGTCACATGTTCTTGGAGTTTTTATCTATAATTTTACTTATGTCACATTCCCTATTCAATCTTGACTTTCCTTCTTGCTTTCCTCCATGTCTCAGTTTCTTTACATTCAAATGCTATATGTTTTTGGTACACCTTTTCTCCCGCATAACGGGTACTCGCGTTTTGGGTGATTCTAATTGCTAATCTTAACCATGGTAAGCTACTGACCAATTTTTGAATCTCTATATCTTCATATATTTTCCTTACTCTTCCAGAACCTTTATGGTAGTTTGTTTCCCTTTTTCAGTTATCGCCTAGCCCATTATTTTCTAAACTATTACTTAAATTACTACCTAACTTGGACTTTGCAGACTTGTATCTTTATACTTCATTGTTCCAACAAATTATATTCTTTCACATTCAATATTTTAAAGTGCTTTCCATAACTAATCCTTTCCATGCTTGTCATCCCATTTCAATTTGGGTAACTTCATTTGTTATTGCTAATGCAACGCGAAAATATCTTTTCCTTTCGATTACATTCTATTATTGTTTTATCGTCCTTGTATAAATGAATGTATGAACTACATTTGCTTACAATTACATATTACACATAGTACAGTTTTCCTTAGAATTGGAGTATGTATTTTCATTTATATTAGTGTGCCATGCAGACCAACACCATGGTTATATTGGGTATAGTGACCCTTCTCCATCTGAATCTTTCCTACTTTTTCCCTAATCTATCGTGCATCCACTTCCTCTTTAATTTTCCTTTTATTACTCTTTATTCACGTTCCCTCATTCTCAGATTCTTCTCCGTTTAGCTCTAATTCAATTTTCATTACGTCTGTATCTTCTTTACCCATATTCAAAGTTTTCTCGGGCTTCAAGCCAGGTGTAGAAGTGGTGATGTACCGACGTTTTGGGAGCATGCATTGTTCCCGTCTTCAGGATATCCACTTCTACATCACCACCTCTACACCTGGCTTGAAGCCCGAGAAAACTTTGAATATTCACGCCACCAGGAAAGCTTCAGCTTCATATTTCATTATTTCATAATAACTTACTTACCATGTTTACCTTCTCACTTTGGCTATCTTTAATCAGCTTTTCTGTAATTACCAATATTCTTATTTTTACCTGATTGAAATGTAGTACCCTTTATTAAACTGTTATTTCTAAGTCACTCTTTTTATTTATTTCGATGTAATTCTCATTTTCTCCACTTTACCACTTGATTGCCCTTTTCCCTCCACTTTCTTTCTCGATCAAACTTATTCACTTCACCGCTGCACTAAAATATGTCAAATATTTTGTGGAGTCAATAATACACTTTAACAATATTAATTTAATAACCTAATAATATTTAGTTATACCTTCCTCAAATAGTAAGATCTTACACTTTTTTCTGTATATCTAAAAAGAGAATGGTTAAGCTCTTAAAAGGTTTGACTATCGCTTAAGCCGACTGCAACATAATGTTACCTTGGTTAGTTAAACATTTTATTTATAGAAATGTATTTTCTTTACTATGGTTACAGCAGTTTAGTGATGTGATAACCATCAATGGTTACTCTTGTGTGCAATTACAACTGATGCTGTAAAAGCCTTCCGTATCTTAATATAATTTCGCACAAAGAATATTGAAAACGCACTGCTAGCAAATTATTTCTTCTTCTTTACCTTATACCTAGTGTAACCTCTATCCCTTAAGGTCGAGTCTGAGGAATCGAAGCTTTGGATCTGATAGAGAACCAGGATGGGTGATCAGTCTGATGCCTGGTGTGAGGGTAAGAGAAGTGGATGATAGTATGAGGGTGAGATGAATTATAGAAAAGGTGATGATGGATCAGTTGGGAAAATGATGGTGGAGAAAATCGGAAATCTCGAAGAAAACCCGTTGTAAAAATTAATTCATTCCTTCAAATTAAATGCAAAATATATTTTTAGTGGATAATGGTAATTTATATTTCATATAATTACGTAATGCAAATAAATTTACAGGGGTAGCAGAAATCAGTAGCGTTTATTATAGCTCTTTAAGTAAGTACAGAAACAATTTTATTAAAAAAAAGGATAACTCAGCTATGTGTTCTCGCTCTGTAACTACCTGGGCAAGCATGCTTCTCCTCTGGCTCTTTAAAACATCTCTTTGGTTAATTCAATAACTAAAGACAAAAGGCTGACAGAGAGGGGCCGATATTCCTAAATACTGTTCAATTCGTAGACTAAGAGATTTTACTAAGTTTTTAAAACTATAAGTATTTGTACATATATATCAAGTTGACGTATTAACATTTCCTATCAGGATCCTGGACGTTTTAAACAAAATTGAGAAAAATCGTCTGACTTCATTATCATAATGACGATATGCTAGATTTTTTCAAAATTTTGAGCGATGTTATCAGTGGTTATTCAGTAACCTATTTTATTGATATTTAGCTTTAGCAAGCAAATGGTTTTAAACTATACCGGTGGGTGGTGAGGTTGGTACATTCGTATTTCTTTATGTAGCTGATGAGTTGAAACAAGGCTCTCGTTCATAACAACTGTATTACTGAAGAAGAGTCGTTGGTCAGTCCTATAATCGACTGAGCTAATTTCTTGATTGTCACACATAGTCAGGATTGTTACCGGAAGACTCCACATTATTGCACCGCTTGCAAAACGCTGGTCTTTACTCTTCGGAGTCAATGATTTTGTTTAATTGCAGTTTGACGTGTGTACTGCAAGATGAAACCTAGTGTGTTGGGTTGGTGTGAAATATGTAAGCATATATTTCAGAAAATAAAATGCTTGGTGTCTACGTTCATTGCGAAAATATGCAAATATACACTTTTACTTTATTTATTTCTTGCAACATCTTGGTTTTGCTGCGTCTACTCGATTACAGTCGAATGAAGTTTGAATGCTGTAAGTAAAATACCAGTGCTCGAATTAATATACGCTTAAATATTTTGAATACTTTCTTGGAGTGGTAATGTTTTCCTGCTCTGTTCATTTATAATAGTATTTCTTTTTGACTTTAGCGATTTTTTCTTTCTCTTCTATATACTTACAGTAATTAAATACAATAAATAGTATATTGCATTCCACCCAAACATTCGTTACCAAGATTTCACCGGAAAACGTTTTGAGACTACTGAATAAAACGTTTTTAAATGCAGTCGGTCTGTTTGAGCAGCTCAAAATGAAAGTTTGATTAAATACCAAGCTTGTTAATGTAAATTCAGCTACTTCCAAAGTTGTGTAACAAAGGTTTCCAAAGAAATATCTGCATATTTAAATTACTCCTTACATGAACAGGTTTTCCAAAATACCTCTTAAGAATCATCCGAGGATACAGTAATATTTCATTTACACAGATAGATGACTGAGGACCAGATCAAAATGCTAAACTAGGATGTTCGATGTTCGTTCGTGGTTTTTCACGCTCCATAAAATGCTATTCTTCCATGTTCAAAGTTTCTCCGGAGTGTTCAGTCTTTCAAGCTGAATTATTAGCAATTCGTGAAACAGTGAAATGTTGCAACAGCTTACAATGTACTTGCTCGCCTTAGTGACTGACAGGCAGCAATTGCCGCTTTGAAAGATACAAACAGTAGTAATCCTATTGTGATTGAAATAAAGAATCAAATATTAAATGGCTCTCATATTTGTATTTCATGGCTCACAGGACACGTGGGTATTGTGATATGAACGTTTCGTAAATGCACATGCCGACGAGCTTGCAAACAGAGCTGCGATTTCAGATCTTCCCACCCTACAAATTTCTCACAATTTCTACAACAAACTCCCAAACAGCTTCAACGAACTAATCAGAGGCCTCGGGGAGTACGATAT